>JAYEVD010000764.1:552500-1014853 GCA_036346405.1 Phyllostachys edulis | reverse complement strand
ATAGAAAAGACTATCTGGTCGAGGCAAAGCAAAAACTCGTCGAAGGATATTAGAAAAACAAGAAGTGGTGTCCACTTCACGGCGAGCGAGGGCATGACTTGCGCACCTATCGGGTCTAGTAGAAAAATTTGGAGGATTTCTATGCGGGTAAGGACAATTGCCCATGTCTAGGAGCTCGGAGAAAGCGAGTTCCAAGAAGGACAAAGATGGCGGCAGAAGAAATGGAGTACGGGAGCCTCAATATCGGTCAACATGATGCGTTGGTGGGTCTTCTTTTTACAAGTCAAGACTTCATCACGAAAGCCATGGGCGGGAGGTCAACCTTGTCGAGCCTCAGGCCATCATCAAGCCATCAAAGTGGTGGGACACGTAATCTCCTTGACAAGAAAGCGCCCCATCCCTTCAACTCGACCGGTGGGTTCCCTATTGTTGTTGAACCTACTATTAATAAGCGTAGGGTTAATCAAGTCTTAATAGATGGAGTAGTTCTTTAAACATTTTTATTTGCGGGGAGCTATAGAAGAAATGCAAGTTTGCAAGTCCAAGGTGAAACGGTGAAATATGCCTTCCATGGTATAGTTCTGGTTCCATCGCTTCAAATAAATAGTCAAATTTTCCTCTGGGATTCGTTTGGAAGGCGACAACCACGGACAGAAAAAATTCCATTTGATGTAGTGAATTTTGAGTCCGCATACAATGAAATCTAGGTCGTCGGCTTTGTAAAATTCTTGATAGCGCATTACGGTTATCAAAGTTTGAAAATCTGGGACCTAAGAGAATCATCACGGTTGAGGAGATCGAGAAGCGGCTTCGCATGTGATCGGAAATCCTTAGAACTAGTCGACGAACTTCCGGCCGAGGCTAATCCATCTCCGTGTGGGTCAAGCACTTTCGAAGCCAAAGATGATGCCAAGCCTTGGGCAGACAAAGGAGGTACCACTCGACAAAAGGCACTTCTCCGGACAGCGTAAAGTCGCCACAGGTCGAAACGACTCATCTACGAAAGATTACAGTCGGGGCAAGAACCGACCCCAAATAGGAAGAGTTAAACGTCTCCTTCCTTTGAAAAATCGAGGATGTATTACGCCTATGGCGTCCAACATGCGGAGTCCCCGGGGTGATCGAGTAAAGGCTAGCTCTCGGCTGACAAAAAGCGATCAGCGAAGCTCTGGCGTTTTGCATCTGATCGAGAAGGAGCAATCGATCGAGAGATTGACAAGCTCCTCAAGGCTAGATTCATTCGTGAAGTTGACCACCCTCAATGGCTTGCCAATCACGTAATAGTTAGGAAAAATAATGGAAAGTGCACTACTACAAAAAAAAAGTGTTCCTGAGCGGTTCAAACGTCATCACGAGCGGTTTTAAGTGAGCGTCGAGTTTATAGTCGATGATGACATAGAGGTCATCACAGAGCGGTTCAAAACAATGCATGATGCATCCTATCAGCGGTTATTTTCTTCGAGCGTCTGCGTGATAAATATATAAAACATCAAGCAATAGCTACTTATGCCTTTAAAGCTGTCTTCATATATATATATATATATATATATATATATATATATATATATATATATATATATATGTTAATATATCTGACCACTTTCGAGGGTCATGAGGGAGGATGAGGGCAGTACCACGGGCAACCTCTCATCGAGCGGTTGTAGATTCAAGAAGTAGGGCTACAAGAGAAAGCAGCGTGACATACAATTACCTTGGATGTCATCGATAGAGTAATTGGACTTGACATCAAGAAATAGTAGTTCTTGCGATACATGAAGCCTTGCCTCACTTCTTGAATTTGCAAGGCTCGATGAGAGAGTTACATGTGGCGGTATGTCATCCTCCTCATGACCCACCGAAAGTGGGGATTACAAGCGATATATATATATATATATATATATATATATATATATATATATATATATATATATATATATATATATATATATATATATATATATATATATGAAGAATTTTAAAGGCACAAGAACTTTATGCTTGGAGGTTTTATAGAAAGAGATGAGAATAGAATGGTAGGTGGCGTATATCGTACCTAGGGGCGCAAGGGAGAGAGAGAACTTGACACAGGACACAAATATGAAAAGTTAATTGCAGCCAACCCGGTAGAACCACATCGATCCCATGTAAGCTAACCAAGCACAAAGAAGCGGCATCAATAACCCTCGGTTACCCATCAAGAGTATTAACCAAACCCACTATTTTGCCCCATTCATTTTGTCATCTGAACCCACGGCATGAACTAAGCAAGATGCACAGAATGCACATACACGATAGCCCTCGGTTTACATCATAGAGCAAGGGGACTATTAATATGAACTAATTATCAATTCAATTTCAGCATAAGACTATTAACATCATTACATCACGAGCAAGGGACCATTAATATGAACTAATTATCAATTCAATTTCAGCATAAGACTATTAACATCATTGAAGCAGTTCAAACCCGGCCACCACGCGATAGTAGAGAGGGGAGTAAGGTAGGGCGATACCTCGATATAGAGCAACCAATGGCGACCACCACCAGCGCAACCCTCATCCATCTCCTTCACCTTGCATAAATCACACAAACATCGAGGACACAACTTATGGCTCAAAGCATAAAATCAAACTCAACAAAAGACATTAAGTTACAGGTCTAGAGGAGAATAGAGGGAGGATGTGGAAGCAAAGCCGGCGGGGCCGAACCTGAGGAGGCGCGGAGAACCAAGTCATGGCGGCTTGGGTGACACAGGGGCCAAGCCAGTGGCTTGGTGGCGGTGTCACCGTGGTTGTGCTGCGACCACTGGCTGCACAAGACACTACTATCATCTGAGAGTGTCTTGTGCGGTCTTGTGAGTGTCACAACCGGCAACAGGCGATGGGGTCGAGGCGGCGTCGAGGTGGGGAGGAGCAATCATAAACCCTAGTGGCCTTTGAGGAGTGAGCGAGTTAGGGCGGCGCAAACCCTAGCGGCGGGCTCCTACTAATAAAGAGACTTATCACGAGACGGTTCTATTATGGAACCGTCGGTGATAATTATCCTGAACAGTTCCATAATAGAACCGTCAAGTGATATGTCCCCATATCACAGACGGTTCCATTATCAAACTGTTTAATAATAGATTTTTCTCAAGTATATTTATCTTGTATATAAACATACATGACATGAAGAAATTACATGTTTATATGTCAATTTTGTCATTTAAATCTTCTTTGAAAATTTGCTTTAACTATATATATATATAGTAATAATTCAACATATAATTAACATAGTAACTTTACCTCAAACATTTTTTTCATTTTGGAATTTTTCATATATATGGCCAAGCAGTGGCGTTAAACCTAAAAAGATTAAAAAAGTAGAAACCTATAAATAAAGAAAGTTTTTCTAGTGGCATACTCAGTCTTCAATACTTCGTGGCCCGGCGTTGAGGCGGGCGGTTCGTGATCGAGCGAAGCTGAAATCGTGCACTCAGCGGCGCTCATTCGAGTATCTCCAGAAGATCCTTGGATTGTTGAACCAAGAAGAATTGAGCCCATAGGCTCTCTTCCCTTGCTTGAGGTCTCGGCTTTGATCGACTCGATGCGCTTTGCCGCCTTGATTAGCGGTCAAGTGGCGGCAAGCCTCCTAGAGATGTGCAACATCGTTTTGGAGGACCACGTCGATGACACGATAAACTTCGCGAAAGTGGGAGATCACCGGGAAGACCGCGGCGAAGGAGGATGTCAAGGCAGCGGAAGGTGGCCATCTCTGCTCGGCAAATTCTCGGATAGAGGTGAAGACCTTTGAAGCAGTGTTCTTCATGACCTGATTCAACGTCTGTGAGAGGTTCTCGTACAATGCGGCCGAGTAGGCCATCAATGCGGCGACAAGAAAGCGAAGAAAGCAGCCATTTACATTTTTTGTATAAGCGGGATGATCATCTTTGATGGCGGATGATCCTTTTATAAAACAAGGAATAAATTTGGAGTGTGAGGCGAAGAGCGCATTGGGGAGCGAGCCGGCATTGATGTGATGAAGAGGCGCGCCGGGGAGCGAGCGACATTGATGCGATGAAGAATGCATCGAGCGAAGAAACTCATCCGGGGGCATGGCGATTATCATAAACGGATTATAACAAAAACCGTCGTGATATGTAGCAATATCACATCGGTTATTATTAGAACCGTCTGTGAGGTTTCCTGAGCGGTTCGTTTTAGAACCTTCGTGATATGTAGAATTATCACGAGCGGTTATAAAAGCGAAGCCGTCATGATACTCCGCGAGCGATTTTAGATTCGAACCATCGTGATATTACCTCTTCACGAGGCGATTTTTAGGGCAGCCGATGTCTGAGATGGTCTCTAAACCAAAACCGTCTGTGATTGCATATATCTGAGCGGTTTTGGTCAACCGTCTCGATGAGACATCGATATTAGCCTTTTTGTAGTAGTGGTGGTGAATGTGTATTGACTTTACATATCTTAATAAAGCTTGTCTAAGGATGATTTTTCCCTTCCGCATTGGCCAACTTGAGACTCTACTTAGAGTGTGAGTTACTAAGTTTTTTAGATCGTATTTAGGGTACCACAGTTAATATGTGTAAGAACATGAAGAAAACTTCATTCATCACTCCATCTGACACTTCTTGCTATGTTAAGATATTGTTTGGTCTCAAAAATACTAGTGTAACTTTTCAAAGGTTGATCTGAAAACCTTTTATCCTGAGATAGGTCGAAATCTAGAAGCTTACGTTAATGATGCAGTGGTAAAGAGCATCAATCTTTGGCGATCACGTTCGGATCTACAAGAGACATTCAATAACTTGAGAAGGCATAACCTAAAGTTGAATCGAGAAAAGTGTGTGTTGGAGTTTACTTTGGAAAAGCGCTTTCGGTTTCCTAGTTTGACTAGAGGCATTGAAGCAAATCTAGTAAAAATATCGGCCATCGACCGGATGCACCCTCAACCCGAAGAAGAGGTCCGAAAACTAACAGGGCGTATGGCGGCGGCTAAGTCGTTCATAGCAAGGTTAGGGAAAAAGGATTACCTTTCTTTAACTTCTTGAAACATGGAAGTTTTGAGTGGACTAAAGAAAAGCGATGCCTTTGAAGATCTTAAAAGTACCTTACAAGTACCCGGTCTTAGTCTCTCCAAGGCGGGAGAAACATTCTAATTCACGTGGCTACAGCGCCACAGACGATTAGCGGTGTCTTGGTCGTAGGCGTGATAACGTCAACGACCGATTTATTATATAGAAGTCTTACATAGACCAAACGAAAAGGTACCCACATGTACAAAAGGCGCTCTATGGTCTTCTTATGGCTTCAAGGAAACTAAGGCATTACTTTTAGGCCCACAAAAGTGGTCGTTATAGCCAAGTATCCCCTTGGTCAAGTCCTTGAAGCAGGGGAATCATCGGGGCGAATAGCAAAATGGGCGGTTGAGCTAAGGCGTTCGACCTCCATTTCATCTTCTGAACAGACAATCAAGTCCCGAAATAGCGAAATTCATTCTTGAATGGACAAACCTGAACCCACCCAAGGGCAGAAATGCGAACACCACGGCAGTGGACAAAGTACTTTATTTGTTCCTTGATGCTCAAGGGCTCGAGGCTTGAGTTGTCTTGATATCCTCTTGGCGAACACATCAAGTATCACTACTACAAAAGGCTATCTTGGGCGCCTCATCACGAACGATTGACCAAAACCGTCGGTATTACATTCAATCACAGGCGGTTTTGGTTTAGAGGCCGTCAGCCCTGTACTCTCATTAACGCTAAAAAACCGTCGTGAAGAGCAATATCACGAGCGGTTCATTTCAAACCGTCATGTGAAGTATCACAGGCGGTTAAACTTCACCGCAACCGTCGTGATATTAATCGATATCATAGAGCGGTTTTACTTCCTAACCGTCTGTGAAGTATCACGAGCGGTTCAGGCTAAAGCAAATGCATGATATTAATTAAATATCTGAGCGGTTCTTAACAATAAATGTCTGTGATAATATCGCTCTGACTCCACAGTGCGTCGCCATCGCCCGGCTCCCGTCGTCTCTTCATCGCCGATCTTAGTGCGTACATTAAATGCGCCAATCCGCTTGGCTCCCGTCGTCTCTTAAATCTCACGCTCGAATTTATTCCTTGTTTGATAAAAGGATCATCCGCCATCAAGATGATCATCCCACATACTTATAAAATTAAAAACGAAATGGTGCCTCTTCCTTATGCGCCCGGCGATGGCCTTCTGGCCTCCTTTGTCGAGCACCTCTCTCGGTGTAGGTTGAACCGTCTTTGCGGAAGAACAACTTGTTTGATCAGCGGTGTCTTCACTCCTCTGCCGGCGGAGAATTTGGGAAGCGGTGGCAACCACCTTCCGCCGTCTTGACATCCTCCTCATTGTGTCTTCGGGTGATCTCCCACTTCGGTAGCGTTCTGAGCGTCATCGGCGTAGTCCTCCAAAGCGGCGTTGCGTCTCGGGAGGCTTACCGTCACTTGGGTATGTGAAATCGGCGGCGGCGACCGTCTGACCGGGCCGATACCCTCAACAAGGAAGAGGGCCTATGGGCTCAATTCTTCTTGGTTCAATGATCGAGGTCTTAGGAGACACTTGAGCAATGGCGTCGTGAGTGGGCGCATTCGAGCTTCCGTGATGACCGAGGAGAATCGATCAATGCCCGGCGGCTAGCCTATGAAGTATTGAAGGCGGAGATAGCGACCTACCTCCGCCACTAGAAAAACTTTGTTTTATTTATAGGTTTTACTTTTTAAATCTTTTTGTAGCGGTATTTGTTTGGCCATATATATGAAAAATTCCAAAATAAAAAAAAGTTTGGAGGTGAAGTTACTATATTTAATTATATGTTGAATTATTAGCTCTCTCTCTCTCTCTCTCTCTCTCTCTATATATATATATATATATATATATATATATATATATATATATATATATAGCGGTTTTGTGGAAAAACAAAATCTAGTTTGGAGGTGAATTACAATTAATATTAATTATATCGAGCAGCGCGTCAGCGGGCGGGTGGGCGCATTCGAGGCTTCGTTCGTTGTCGAGGCACGTCCGAAATGCCGAAACCGCCGCCTATGAAGTATTGCGAGATGGAATAGCAGCCTACCTTAGCCACTAGAAAAACCTTGTTTAATTATAGGTTTACGCTTTTTAATATAAACATGTAATTTCTTCACATGTCATGTAAGTGTATATACTTGAAAAAAACATTTCACGAGACGGTTCCATAATGGAACCGTGCGTGATATAGAACATATCACGACGGCTCCATAATGGAACCGTCTGATATATATCGCAGACGGTTCCATAATGGAACCGTGCGTGATATATCATATCACCGAGCGGTTCCATTATGGAACAAATGCATGATATCCTTGACGGTTCCATAATAGAACCGTCTCGATAAAGTCTTTATAAGTAGGAGCTAACGCGACTTGCGCTAGGGTTTCGCTCTAACTTCGTCACTCCCAGCTGACCTTACTCTCGTCCGTTCCTCCTGCGTCGGCTGGCGGCGCCGCCATTCTTCCGTCGCCGGCGGTTGTAGCCTCTGGTGACCTTGCAAAAGACACTAAATGCGATAAGAGTGTCTTTGCGGCGTCACCGTTAATACTCTAACTTCTGATAACGTAAAATCTCGTCACTCGGCTCGGCCGCTAGGGTTTGCGCCCGCCCTAACTCCGTTCCCTCCCTTTCGGCCGGCTGCTCGACCTCGTCGCGTCGCCGCCCGACCTTTGCGCCCGCTAGAGTCCTGGCAGAGACTTTGCTTTCCCCATCCTCCTCTATTCTCCTCTAGATCTGTTAGCTTAATGTCTTTTGTTGAGTTTGATTTTTATGCATGAGCCTTAAGTTGTGTCTGATGTTTGTGTGATTTATGCAAGGTAAAGAAATGGATGAGGGTTGTCTTTGGTGGTGGGAGTCGCACCGTGGTTCTTGTTGTACTAAGGTCCTCTCTGTCTCTACCCTCCTTGCTCTGTGATGAAAATAGCTAGCTAGTGCTCTGCGATGGATGTCGAGGGCTACTCTTGGTGTGGTGGGTTTGGACACCCTTGGTCTTGTTCTCTTCAGCGATGAGCTGCTCAATGATGTTAATAGTCTTATCTTTGAAATTGAATTGATAATTAGTTCATATTAATAGTCCCTTGCTCTGTGATGTAATGATGTAAATAGTCCTATCTGAAATTGAATTGATAATTAGTTCATATTAATAGTCCCTTGCTCTGTGATGTAATGATGTAAATAGTCCTATGCTGAAATTGAATTGATAATTAGTTCATATTAATAGTCCTCTTCTTTGTGTGATGTAATGATGTCAATAGTCTTATGCTGAAATTGAATTGATAATTAGTTCATATTAATAGTCCCTTGCTCTGTGATGTAATGGTGTCAATAGTCTTATGCTGAAATTGAATTGATAATTAGTTCATATTAATAGTCCCTTGTTCATGCCGGTCAAGTTCTCCTACCTCTTGCGTGCAGTCGTCCTACCATTCCATTCATAATCTCTTCTCTATAAAGTCTCCAAGCGTTGGTGCTTGTGCCATTAAAACCGGCATCATATATATATTATATATATATTATTAAATGATCCTCGACCACTTTAGGGGTCATCCACATGACATGAGAAGAATGAGGCGGTATCCACGGGCAATCTCATTGAGCCCTTGCAAGTATAAAAGTATGGATGCAAAGAGGCGGTCGGACATCCAATTACGGATTGGGCGTCGCTATGTTCGAGAAAGTGGCGTTGATCTTAACTACTACATTGGGAAGTGGCATCATGTATTAGCAACCAACAATTCTTGAGCATGTAATTGTCTTTAAAGCCAACAAGAACACCAAGCAACAAGTTGAGAATTCTTTTGAAATATGAGAATGGTTGCTTGGTGTTGTTGTTGATTGAGACTTAAAAATCTAATAATGAACTAATATCTCGATCATAGCGTCACAATCATATGCAGATGTCGGATCAATATAGAAAAGAAATGATCATCCAGCGAGCAGTTTTGACCACAAAAATGCGTGATATGCACTATCACTGAGCGGTTTGTGGCTGAAACCGCTCGTGATATGTGATATCACTGAGCGGTTTGTGGCTGAAACCGTCGTGATATGATATCACCGAGCGGTTTGTGGCTAAAACCGTGCAGTGATATGATATCACCGAGCGGTTTGTGGTGAAAACCGTCGTGATATGATATCCTGAGCGGTTTGTGGATGAAACCGTTTGTGATATATGCTATCATGACGGTTTGAACCACAAACCGTGCGGCGAAAATATATACATCACGAGCGGTTCAAAACCGTGCATGATGACCTCATGTCATCAGCGACCCATAAACTCGAGGCGGCTCACGAAACCGTGCATGATGGCGTTACGAACCGTCAGAAAGCCTTTTACGTAGTAGTGTATGCCATCGGTTAAATTTTTCTACCACAAGCGGTGTGGCGAGAATATGAAGGTTTACTAGCGGGACTCGGCGGCTCGTTAGCTCGAGATTATGATTACTAGTGAAAGGCGATTCTCAACTAGTAGCGAATCAAGTGGGGAAAGAGTATCAATGCTCGAGTACCAAGATATCATCTTATCTGGTGGAAGTACGGAAACTCAAAAAGCACTTCTTCGGTTTCCAGATCCAACACATTCCTAGAAAGGAAAACTTTCTGGCAGACCAGTTGGCACGGATGGCCTCCACGAGGTTGACCGTCCCACCCAGAGTTTTCCTCGAGCAACTCGATTCGCCCTCGGTGGTTGAGCCTTCCAAGAACATACATGATTCCTTACAGGTCGTACAAACCGATCGTGAGAACATGGATGCTCCATAGGTCGTTGACGGTTAGCGCTGTCATGATCAAGGTAGAGATTGAATGACATCGATCTACAATTATCTTCAGCATGTGTGGATATCATGGGAATATGCTCACGATCTTAGGATGATGATACAATTGGCAATGTAGTTGAAGGTTTATCGAAAGGATTTTCGGTAGTACCAGCAAGTAAGGTGCGGTAGTATCGCAGTACGGTAATACCACAAGTTGTGTGGCGGTAGTCTGGAAGCGATATCTAGAGTTTTAGTTGGCGGTATGGTTTTTCTAGAAGACGTGTTTATGGAATTGTTGGTTCCTTGGAAAGAAGTACAACCATGATTATTGGGCGGTACTACTGCTGATCTTGATAATCTGGCTATTATGGTGGTAGTACCGATTGTGTTCTGAATGTTTGCCGACTTAGTAAATTGGTTTTTCGTTAGGTGAAGTTCATGGGTTTTAGTGCATATGTGTTGCATGATGCATGTTTTGACTAACGTGGGTCATGTTGCGAAGAACTTGTTCTCGGAATCGATTTCTTTGTCTATTGTTGTGTAGGTTGCTTGAGGTTAACGACGGTCAACGGCGAGGATGATCGGGACTAGGCTTGGAGAGCTGAGGTCCAGAACGATCAAGGATGCCGGGTGAGGTCAATGGATTCAAGCATGGTGCAAATTGGACAAGGATGACCGAACAGGCAGTTCAGTGTGACGGGTTGGATCAAGCGGCATGGGGGTCGGTGCAAGTGCCATGGTGGTTTCAGTGGGAGCCGTATGGGAGAGACTTGCCGACATGATGAGAGTCGTTCATCAACCTACACGTGGCGAAGCATGGAAGTGCTTCACGAAGATGGGACTCGGTCTTCGCAAAAAGATCGAGAAGGGGTATTTTGGTAATTTTACCTAAATACCACCTTGGTGACCTTTTGCCAACCCGCGGCGCAAGGAGAAGCGGATTAGGTCAAGCGGAGATGAAGATGGCGCTTTAAAATGCGTGCGTAAGTGAAACATGTTTGTGTGTGGACTTAACGGGTGCCCATTAGGGTTTAATCTTCTAGAAGCTAGCCTCCACTATAAATAGAGGAGGGTGCTGGCCAGAACCTCCTTAACCCTTCATTTGAGAAACGCTAGTTTGTGTTCTTAGTGTTTTGGAGAGATTAGTGGGAGGTTAGATTTCTAGAGAGTTTGGATTTGATTTCATGCTCATGTGTTGAGTCTTTGTCCTCCTTGATGGAGTGGCTGTAAACCAATATCATATCAAATCAATCCAAGGAAAGATTTCACAATATAAGTCTCTTTGTGTTCTTACTCTCTATTTCTTAATTTTGGGTCTTTCCTTGATCCGCGAGTTTTCTCTTGGTTTCTTGACTTGATCTAGCTTGCTGTGACATGTGGGAATACATCTAACATCATCACTCACCTACGAGCAAGTCCTTAGATCATATTTAGGTCTCTAACTCGGTTTTGAAGCAACATTCTCTCAAACGGGAAAAGGTTGGATCTTTGGCCATGATTTTCATGATCCTTGGTTGGAATAGGTTCCCAACATCCTAGAGAGGTTATGTTTCAAGTTTCAGAAGGTTTGGAGTTACGGATCAAAAGTTATACCAATTTTGGATTTCGTTCTCGTGCTGAGTTCCAGGATAATTGGTAGTACCGCCCATTGTACAGCGGTAGTACCGATTTTTGGAATCGGTAGTACCAACATGTAAATTGCGGTAGTACCGATTAATTGGTAGTACTGCTTGTTACACTACGGTAGTACTAATTTTGGTATCTTTTGTGTTTTTGGCTGTTTCTTTTGGGGGTTTGAATTGGATTTAGTTTTAGTCTTCCGCTACGTTTATCTATTGATCTTCATAGCTCTCATAGCTATTGGAGTCAAGATTCTATTGAATTCGATCAAAGCGAAAAATAGATAGTGCTCCTATTCACCCCCCTCCTCTAGTCGCCAAGTGGTATCAGAGCGAGGTTTGCTCTTTTATGATCTTTACCGATCTTTGAGCATGGCGACTAGTAGAAGGTCTTGTGAGTCTTCTAGTTCATTTTCTTGTGACTCTTTGGGCGATGACCATGTGAGGCATGAAGATTTTCAGAGATGGTTTGCTAGAGATCAAATTTGTGGTATGTGTGGCGCTCGTGGCCACTTTACCCATATGTTCTCTAGTTTCAAACACGAGTTCTCCATGGAGCCCGAGGAGAAGGAGCCCATTGGCATTTGTGGAGTAGCAATCGAGGAGGAAGATCATGATGGAGAGCTTTTCGAGGATGATCATGATGTATCATGTGAGGATGATCCCCTACTCAAGATAATCAAGGTGAGCAAAGAAAAACTTATTAATGGCTTGTTGTCATATGATCTTAAACTACATGCCCTTAGGAAGAAAATGAAATTGCTAGAAAGAGAGAAGGGTGATTTGTCTCATGAGGTCGCCAAATTGAAAACCTCCATGAATGCTTTTGATTCCTTGCTTGTAGATATGGATAACTTGAATAATTCTCTTGCATGCCTAAAATCTGAAAATGAATTATTGAAATCAAATACTTCTATGCCCTGTGATTCTTGTGTTGCCTTACATCATGAGCTTGATAATGCTAAGTTAGAAATATGCAATTTTAGATCCATGGCTAGAAATGATTGTGATTCTTGTGTAGGCATACTTGCTGAATTTGAAAAGTTAAAATTGACTAATTCCATTCACCTTGAGCAATTAGAGAATGCTAGGGTTGAAATTGTTGAAATTGAAACTAGCACTTGTAGTATGTGCTTAGAGTATGAACAATTGCTTAAGGATGGTTTAGTCTCTTGCAAGAATTGTGCTAGTTTAGAAAATGAAATTGATGCTTTGAATTGCATGCTTAATACGAAAGCATCATTAATTTCTTGCACATCTTGCATTGCTTTGAAAAGCAAGGTTGAGTCTTTGAAGAAATTACGCGATAATATGAGCGCTAAGACATGTGACTCTTGTATTTGCCTCCACTCTGAGATTGACGTTTTTAGGATTTCTCTTGCTTCTTTGCATTCGGAGTTAGAGTCTTCTCGTGCTAAACATGAATTATTTGATGTTGGCATTTGTGCCATTGCTTTGAGTAGCTCTTCCTTAGCAAGTGCGACTCTTTGTGACTCTTCTTGTATTGTCTAAGGGATTTCTAAAGACAAGAGTGCTTCTTCCTCAAATGGTACTATATCTCCCAAAGATAAGTATTATTGCACTTTTTGTAAGAAAGATGGACACATTGTTGAGTTTTGCTTCCGCCATGTCAAACACTGGCGTCGAATGCACCGTCGAGCTTTTAGGCACACACATTTCTCATCTTATGGCATGTGTGAGCCTAGTGCCGACACAAGGGCAAGTTATGATGTTGGTTCTTCTAGCTTGTCCCAAGGGACTTCTCTTTTGAGCGATAATGGTACTTCATCCTCTCAGACCGTGTCTCCTAGTAGACCTTTACACCATTGCTCATTCTGTGAGAAGGATGGACATCTTGTGTATTTCTGTTTTCGGCGTGCAAAACACATGCGTCGAGCTCATGCTTCTAAGTCTCCTAGTGGGCATAGTCTTTCTCATGACATGCACACTAAAGAGCCTAGCATAAGGACTCGCTCTGTTGATGACGTCTTTGACACCTTTTCTAGTGATGTTGGACAACATCGTGGACTTGGTTTCCGTAGTGTTGGTTTTGATCCACGAACTGCCCTGAGGCAGGATTTCCATCGTTTCCCAAGAGGTGGACCTCGTTTTATTCATCGAGGTACACACCTACGGCAAAGATGTGTGAGGCCTTTTGATGCTTTTGTTTGTTCTCATCATGGTTCTTTCAAGCAAGGCCATCGCCGCTTTTCTAGAGATGGACCTCGTTTTCCTCATTGAGTTGTCCACTCGCGGCGTGCCTCTAAGGATGGTGTTGGATCCTCTTGCATGAACCATCATTTGCATCATGCTAACTCACATAATAGTTCAATTGCTTCTAGTGGTCATATGTCCAAGGTTTGGGTTCCCAAGTATTTGCTCTCTAACCCTTTGGGATCCAAGACTTGGATATCTTGCCTTTTCTTATGCGTAGGTACCGAGAACACGGGTTGAAGAACATGGACTTAAAAGGTTCTAGTATTTTGCTTCATCACGTGACCGGGACACTTGATGGTTCTCCATCCCCATGATGGCCTCCAAGAGGCATGTGCTTTCATGATCGGCGTCTTTACTTGTTTTGTGACCTATCTTGCACCTTCATGCCTTTACTTTCATGATTATTCATTCTTGGTGTGTTGTACTTTTCTTTGTGCTCACTTGTATCATATCGGCATGCATTTCTCTTATAATATCTTTCATCATGCCTTTGCTAGTACCTTGCTTATGTATCCATGGGCTGGATTGTTATTCATTGTTTCCATGGGTGTATAAGCTTGGTTTTGTCATCATGAGCTTGTCTTTGTTTTGTACATTTATTATCTTGCTCTTGTTGATTTTTGCTTTATGTATCCACATGCTTACTTGATATCCATGTTAGCATATATTATCCATGATTTGTTCTTTAACATATTTTATGCTTACATGGTATTGTGCCTTATTGTTAATTGTGGATACATGGGCTTTTCCATAGCTTCACTAGCATGCTTTACCTTTGACTGGGTGTATGTTGTGTGATATGCTATGCGCTTGCTTGCTCCTATGCCTTATTATGGATTAAGGATATTTTGAGCTTTATCATATCTTGGATAGCATGTGTTGCAATTGATATGTCTATCTTTATGCTTATACCCTGAATTGTTGATTATATGTTTTTATGAGCTTTGGATCATCTACTGCTATTCTTGCTAGTCGTGTGTCTCGGTACTATCTTCTTAGATAATGTCTCACTAACCCAGTATCAAGGCATAGACTTCTTGTGTCTCTTTGGTGTAGTCTTTTCAGTTGAGGAGAACATGTGGTTCATGACTTCATTACCTTTGGAGATGATACACAAGGGCGGATTGAAGGAACAGGATCGTCGGGATGAGCGACAAATTCATCTGAAGGACATCGCTCTTGTGGACAAGCTAACGTACAATTTGCTTTCGTCTCATGACTTCTTGATGATGGCTTTGAGACTAGATTTAAGAAAAATGTCTGTCGTGTGCTTGATTAAATTTGGTGAGCTTGTTTTGGGATTTCTATAGTTGGTAGAATCTTTGGAGCTGATTTTTCTGAATCTCTTGCTGGATCTCTCAAGTGTTTAATTGCATCTTCTTTTGAGTTCTGGTTTTGGCACCGATGTTTGAGGCACATTGGTTTTGATCATCTGACGTGAGTTAGCAGCCTTGATCTCATGATAGGTTTGCCCAAACTCAAAGCTGTCAAGGATGCTGTATGTGCGCCTTGTAGGCATTGCAAGCAAGTTGCCGCCTCACACCCTTCATTGATTATGGTCATTACTGACGGACCGGGACAGTTGTTTCACATGGATACTGTTGGTCTTGCTAAGGTTCGATCAGTCAGTGGCAAATGGTATATTCATGTCATAGTCGATGATTTTTTGAGATACTCTTGGGTGTTCTTTCTTGCTTCGAAGGATGAAGCTTTTGATCATTTTCATAATCTTGTTCTTCGCTTGGCTTCTGAACTCCCTGGTGCCCTGAGAGCGATTCACAGTGACAATCGCACGGAGTTCAAGAATGCCTCATCTGTCTCTTTTTGTGCTAAGCGTGGTTTTGAGCATCAGTTCTCTTCTCCACACTTCCCTCAACAAAATGGCGTGGTGGAAAGGAAGAACAGAACCTTAGTCGAGATGGCTAGGACGATGCTAGATGAGTATAGCACTTCGAGGAGGTTTTGGGCCGAAGCTATTGCTACAGCTTGTCATATTGCCAATTGTGTCTTCTTGAGACCATCTTTGGGCAAGACATCATATGAGCTTCGGTTTGGTAGAAAACCCTCGGTTTCTCATTTTCGAGTTTTTGGAGCCAAGTGTTTCATTCTCAAGATAGGAAACCTAGATAAATTTGAGTCAAGAACTTCTTATGGTTTATTTATGGGTTATCCTGCACATTCGAGGGGTTTTCTGATTCTGATTTTGCGGGCTGTCGGCTGGATAGGAAGAGTACCTCAGGCACTTGTCACTTCTTAGGCACTTCTCTTGTCTCTTGTCTTCTAGGAAGTAGTCCTCTGTTGCACAATCCACTGCTAAAGCTGAATATGTAGCTGTCGCTAGTTGCTGTAGTCAGATTTTGTGGATGGTGTCCACTCTTAAGGACTTTGGGTTAAATTTTGCTAGTGTTCCTCTTCTCTGTGATAACACTTTTGCCATTAATATTGCTAAGAACCCAGTGCAACATTCTAGGACCAAGCACATTGACATTCGCTATCACTTCCTTAGAGACCATGTAGAGAAGGGTGATATTGTGCTATGTTTTGTGGAGTCCGAGGCTTAGTTAGCTGATATCCTCACCAAGCCTTTAGACCCAACTAGGTTTACCACTTTGAGGAGTGAGTTAGGGGTAATTTATCCCTATGGGTTGGTTTGAGGGGGAGTTGGTTCTTTTCTGAGCTTACCTTGTTCATCTGATCTTTTCTTGATCTTTTCTGAACTTTTTGATCTTTTTAGGCTTTTTGAGCTTTTCTTGCATCTCATTGTATCATATTGCATTTATATGAAAATCACAAAAAGATGCATTGTAATATAAGCTTTACTGCTTGTCTTTTAAAAATTGATGAAGCTTTGCTTATTACCCTCCTGAGGTTTAGTATTTCAATTCTTCCTCAATGTCATGTCTAGTTCTTTGACTTGCTAGAATTATCATGCTTTCATATGTGTAGCTAAGTCTTTGCTAAATGAGCTAGAACTTTAAGACAACTTCAACTAAAAATTGCAATTTGTGGATTGTTTAGCCAGTTGCGCAATTAGTGCTCCTTTTGTGACATTGGCCTTGTCAAAATTGCTTTGTTAGCTCTTGAATCTAGTATTGATCATTACTTGAGCTTCTTGTTCTTCTGAGAATCTAAAACTGCTCTTGTGTAAAATGAAAAATCAAATTTCAAGATTGTCTTGTGGTTAAATTGTGCCAAACTACTCTCACGAGACTGCATGTCATAGACATGAACTTGGAGATAGTTTGATGATCTAGACGATCTTATGGAGACTGCTTGTGAAAATTGACATGAACCTCAAGATTTGTCGCCCTGGTTGAAGCTTAGGAAGAGTTTGTGGATGGCTCCTAGTCCAGGATCTTCTTCACTAAGATAGACCTTTAATCAACTTCTGGCTGAAGCTTAGGAAGAGTTTGTGGATGGCTCCTAGTGCAAGATCTTCTTCACTAAGATAGGCCTTTTATCAACTTCAATATTCATTGCAAATGAAAAACTGTTGAAAAATGGGCGTTTGAGATAATTTGAGTAAAATGATTCAATTCAGACCTCTTTGTCTCTTAAGTGGTCTTTGTTAGCTTTTTGAACTCACATTGACATTCTGACATGGCCATTATCACTTTAGGATCTCTGTTGATGAACTTGCTAGATTTGAAGCTTTGCTTAAATAGTTACAATTCATCGCTTTCTATTTGAGCCCTCTAGCTTAGCTTTGATATATATGTCTTAACATGATCTTGCTAGCGCTTTCAGGCTTGATATGTATTGTGTAATGGTAGAAATGCTAGCTTGTTCTTTTGGGTAATCTCCAAAGCTTCTTATTCTCAAATTGAAAAATACAAAAAATGAAGCCACTCCATTGCATTTCATGCATGTTCTTTCTTATGCTTTTTCCTCATTTCTGCATTTATCATCTCTGGATGAGAGGAAGGCGTGATTCCTTGATGACTCCATTGTCAAAGAGCGAGAAGATATAGCAAAAAATGTTAAAAGGGGAGCTATTTGGAGAAAAATGGAGAAATTGAAATTTTCTGAAAAATGATGATCAGAGTGAGGGGGAGCATCTCATTTGCATTCTTATGATCTTATTGCCATTTCTGAACTTAAATTGCAATTCTTGGATCCTCACGATGATTAAAGGTCAAATTGAACAATTGTTCTTTCATATGGACCTTTAGTGAGATTTTTGACTCCTTTCTGGAAATTGAAGCTTTCTTGCTATCTTTTGCTTGATCTCACTTGCCTATGCTAATCTGAAGCCAACTTGGTCACTTCCATTGCTTTCTCTTGCATTTGGACCAAGTTGTGGTTTTACGCGAAAACGTTGAGTTTTTTCTTTCTGAAACCTCCAAACTTAAATTTTTGGGAAATTGCTAAAGTGTTCATCAAGGGGGAGATTGTGGATATCATGGAGATATGCTCACGATCTTAGGATGATGATACAATTGGCAATGTCGTTGAAGGTTTATCGAAACACACATTTTCGGCAAAGTCAGGATTTTCGGTAGTACCAGCAAGTAAGGTGCGGTAGTACCGCAGTGTGGTAATACCACAAGTTGTGTGGCGGTAGTACCGGAGAGTGGTAATACCAGGTTTTAGTTGGCGGTATGGTTTTCGGAGGGCGTGTTTAAGGAATTGTTGGTTCCTTGGAAAGCGATGCGACCATGATTATTGAGCAGACTACCGTAGTACAGTAGTACCGGCTATTACATGGCGGTAGTACCGATTGTGTTCTGAATGTTCGCCGACCTGGTGAATTGGTTTTTTGTTAGGTCAAGTTAATGGGTTTCAGTGCATATGTGTTGCATGATGCATGTTTTGACTAACGTGGGTCAAGTTGCGAAGAACTTGTTCCTGGAATCGATTTCTTTGTCTATTGTTGTGCAGATTGCTTGGAGGTGAACGACGGTCAATGGCGAGGATGATCGGGACTAGACTTAGAGAGCTGAGGTCTGGAACGATCAAGGATGCCGGGTGAGGTCAATGGATTCAAGCATGGCGCAAATTGGACAAGTATGACCGAACGGGCAGTTCGGTGCAACGAGTTGGATCAAGTGGCATGGGGGTCGGTGCAAATGCCATGGTCGTGTCGGTGGGGGAGAGACTTGCCGACATGATGAGAGCCGTTGATCAACCTACACGTGGCGAAGCATGGAAGTGCTTCACGAAGATAGGACTCGGTCTTTGCAAAAAGATCGAGAAGGGGTATCTTGGTAATTTCACCTAAATACTGCCTTGGTGACCTTTTGCCAACACGCGGCACAAGACGGTGGCGCAAGGAGAAGGGGATTAGGTCAAGAGGAGATGAAGACGACGCTTTAAAATACGTGCGTAAGTGAAACCCGTTTGTGTGTGGACTTAACGGGTGCCCATTAGGGTTTAATCTTCTAGAAGCTAGCCTCCACTATAAATAGAGGAGGGTGCTGGCCAGCACCTCCTTAACCCTTCATTTGAGA
The DNA here is from genome assembly GCA_036346405.1 of Phyllostachys edulis. Classification (NCBI taxonomy): domain Eukaryota; kingdom Viridiplantae; phylum Streptophyta; class Magnoliopsida; order Poales; family Poaceae; genus Phyllostachys; species Phyllostachys edulis. The sequence continues at coordinate 995,743 of JAYEVD010000764.1, read as the reverse complement.
AACGCTAGTTTGTGTTCTTAGGGTTTTGGAGAGATTAGTGGGAGGTTAGATTTCTAGAGAGTTTGGATTTGATTTCGTGCTCATGTGTTGAGTCTTTGTCCTCCTTGATGGAGTGGCTGTAAACCAACATCATATCAAATCAATCCAAAGAAAGATTTCATAAGATGAGTCTCTTTGTGTTCTTACTCTCTATTTCTTAATTTTGGGTCTTTCCTTGATCCGCGAGTTTTCTCTTGGTTTCTTGACTTGATCTAGCTTGTTATGACATGTGGGAATACATCTAAGATGATCTTAATCATCAATCACCTACGAGCAAGTCCTTAGATCATATTTAGGTCTCTAACTCGGTTTTGAAGCAACATTCTCTCAAACGGAAAAAGGTTGGAACTTTGGCCATGATTTTCACGATCCTTGGTTGGAATAGGTTCCCAAAATCCTAGAGAGGTTATGTTTCAAGTTTCATAAGGTTTGGAGTTACGGATCAAAAGTTATACCAATTTTGGATTTCGTTCTCGTGCTGAGTTCTAGGATAATTGGTAGTACCGCCCATTGTACAGCAGTAGTTCCAATTTTCGGAATCGGTAGTACCACCATGTAAATTGCGGTAGTTCCGATTAATTGGTAGTACTGCTTGTTACACTGTGGTAGTACCGATTTTGGTTTGTTTTTTGTGTTTTTGGCTGTTTCTTTTGGGGGATTGAATTGGATTCAGTTTTAGTCTTCTGCTACGCTTATCTATTGATCTTCATAGCACTCATAGCTATTGGAGTCAAGATTTTATTGAATCCGATCAAAGATAAAAATAGATAGTGCTCCTATTCACCCCCCGTATAGTCGCCGTTTCGGTCCAACAGCATGACATAATTCCAGAAGATGATGTAGAGGCTGATCGTCTAGCACGAAAAGCAAAATCATACACTCTGATCGAACGTACCTTGTATAAACGAGGATCTCACGGAGTGTTGATGAGATGCATATCTTAAATGGATGGCATTAAATTGCTAATTGAAATCCATGAAGGAGTCAGTGGAGCACATCATTCCTCTGAGAACAACGGGTCGGTAAATCCTTCAGTCAAGGATACCATTGGCCAACTGCCCTTCAAGATGCAAAAGAGCTCGTGACGAAGTGCGTACAATGTTAGTTTCATAGCCGACAAATACATCAGCCGGCACAAGCTTTGCAAACAATTACTCTTTCTTGGCCTTTTGCAACTTGGGGACTGCACATTCTGGGATCTTTCCAAAGAGCACCCGGGGGCTTCGAATTCCTTTTTGTCATGATTGACACATTTACAAAATAGATCGAAGCCGAGCCTGTTGTTAAAACTACAACTGAGGCTGCTAAGAGATTTCTCACAAAAAATGTGATCACACGATTTGGTGTACCTAGTCGTATAATCACAAACAACGGTGCCCAGTTCTCAAGCGGTCAATTCCAAGAATTCTGCGATGAACTTGGTATTAAGGTTCATTTTGCTTCTGTTGCTCATCCGCAGAGCAACGGAGCAGTTGAGCGAGCCAATGGTATCGTCATGCAGGGGATCAAACGCCGAGTGTTCGACCAGATAATCAAACGGTCAGGAGCTTGGGTTCAAGAACTCCCGTCTGTATTATGGGCCATTCAAACCACGACCAGTCGTGCGACCGGTGAAACACCATTCTTCCTAGCTTATGGTGTTGAAGCCATGCTTCCTCTAGAACTAAAACTTGGCTCTACTCGCACTGATTGTTTCAACGAAAATGATCAGAATGAACGTCGACTTGACGACATTAATTTCCTTGAAGAATGACAAAATCAAGCCCTGGTACGATCAGCGGTCTACCAACAAGCCATGCGAAGGTACCATAGTCGTAAGGTGAGACCTCGCAGCCTCGCTGTAGGTGATCTGGTTCTCAGAAAAATTCAGAACCAAGCAAATCACAACAAGCTTTCTCCTAAGTGAGAATGTCCTTACACTGTGGTCGAAGTCACCCGACCAGGTTTTGTACGACTAGCCATGTCTAATGGGAAAATTTTGTCAAATTCTTGGAACATTGACCAATTGCGTAAGTTCTATGTTTAATTAATTTTTACATTCTTTCAATTCTTTTCATTTAAATAAAGATTAGTCATTCCTTTATTTATTTTTTGACAAGTGATATTGTTTATATATCTGTACCTATACTTTGGTCATCTACTATTGTTGTTTAAAATTGGTCGGAGAAGACAACCTTCGCTCCGACATCCTTTCTAAGGATCTCTGTTACTCTTTGGCAACGACTTCTAAGTCATATGCTATATGTGTCCTAGTCGTGAGCATTCCTTGAATGATTCCCACGCGCGACCACACTGTTTTTTTAAAGAAATATACGAGTAACCAGAGCATAATTACAATAACTTCATATAGCGACTCAAATGCTTCAGATCATGAAGACTATGTTTTGTCATTTTAAGATTCTGTTCTACTCTTGTTTGGCTACTGGTCGGGACACGGAAAGCCTCCTAGTCGAAGTCTCTCCTTTTTCGCACGTGGTCCTGCCCACTAGGAGGAGCTTCCTAGCGACGGTTCTTTTCTTATGATCCTCGCTGCCAGTCGGACTAGAGCCTGAGCATGTTTCGCGAAGTGTATTTCATGTCTTTAGGTCTTAGCAGTTTTTTCGACCAGTTTGGGATAATAGATATATACAAGTTCACTTATCATTTGTAACTAGTCGAAATCATACACTGGTTCCGACCAAATTGATTTCCTAGTATTATTACGATCAGTTTTATCATATCATTAGTATATACCTTCACCACAAAAAACATGGTTAAGGCTTCAAGTTCTCTTTTCTTGGCTTTACTGTTTTTATAGTAACGTTCTTCTACTATAAATCAGTCGGGGGCTAGAGAATATATGAGTACTATAAAGTCAAAAGGATAAACAAAAGACTTGCTGATGGCAAAAAGGAAAGTTTTATACAAATTCATAACTCTTATATTACAATATTCTACTCCTAAATATCTCCAGACTAATTGCTGCTTGATGGAGATTCGACTTCCATTTCCCCTACGACCTTATCTCCAAGAGGCCTTAATTCTTTGAGAAGCCCATTTGCCTCATCAGACAGGCAGTTGAAGTACTCTTCAACGTCTTAGAGATTCATGGAGGGGTCAGAAGCCTTCAGTTTTGCCAGCGCAAAACTAATTCCATTGGCCACGCCTTCTTTCATAGTCTGGGCATAATTCTCTCGAGTAGTTTTGAGCAGACCACTGAGATCTTCCAGAAGTTGACCCAAGTAGTTTATTTTCTCTGTTGGATCTCTTAAGGTAGGCAGACTTGATCTTGATCCCATATCAAAGATCATTTTATTGAGTGCATGGATCTTTTCATCAAGATTTCGCACAAGAGTTGCCTCCTTATCCTGCTCAAATTCTAGAGCCTTCTCTGCTCTATTCAACGCTTGAGTTTGCTCTACACGAGTAAAAACAAGCAGTAAGTAAACATGATTAGAAGAGGTTAATCAGTCAAGTCTATGATCAATTACCTTCAATCCTCTTTTCAAGAGTTTCATGTCTGGCCGTCGCCTCTGCGATTGACCAGTCCTTAGCCTGATTTTCTTCCTCAAGCTGGGTTACTCTGGCTTTCTTAGCCGCGACCTCTTCTTTTATTTTCTCCAAATCTATTGAGTATGATAAGGGAGAATAATTAAAGAAGGACAAAGTATTGAAGAAGAAGAAAGTTCTTACTTGCCAACTCAGAAGGTTTCTTCTCCAAATATTTAATTCGCTGGGTCAGTCCTCCGACCATAGCAAAATTCGCGACCATGTGCTACACAAATAGTATTTCTTCTTTAAGTTTTCTGCAAACTTTTTTTAAGAGAAGCTATGAAACCGGTCGTAGATACTTACCCGAATTGCCACATCATTATAATCGGCAAAAATAATATCAGGACCTATCTTGATTTGATGGTCCGATATTCTTCCCCATGCCTTGTTAAGCTCCTTATCCTCGATAAATTGGGGGCAAAAAGAGAACTTGTTAGGTTGGGAGGGATTACCAACAGTTGTCGGGACCTGTTGAGGGACTTTAGGGGCATCTACCTCTGCAGAAGGAGTTAGGATCACCACTGGATCCAGAGCGACCGCTGGCACCGAGATGTGCTCAGGGGCTTCCTCGACCACTTTATCCTTGGAACTTTGTCCTGAGAAGTGTTTTGGATGAGGACTTCCACAGGTGCTAGGTCCTCAGGAACATTCTAGTTGGAAACGACCGGAATGCCAGAAGATCTGTACAAAACGAAGAAAAGAAGCTCAAAACTCCAAATCATCAAAAACTATTAAAGGTATGCACTTATACGATTTTTTCATTTGTACATACCTAGTTGATTTTTTGGTTTTGACTTTGAAACACGGTAGAATAAATTCTGTACCACTAGCCTTCCTTTTCTTCTCAACCAATTTCACCCCTCTGAAATTTGGTAGGGTTGGTTATTTCCCTCACATCCTCCAACATGAGGTCGAAGCAATATCCATGACCAACTGATCGAGGGTAGCATTCCTGACCATCAGGTCGGAGGGTGTGGTTTCATCAACCTCCAAATCAGTTATTTTAGTAACAACTGTTAGGTCGTGAATGACCATTTTGGGGTCTATGACTTCTGCAGCTCTGCTTTGCGGGCCTTCAGTCTTTTCCACCCAAATCAAAAAACAAGTTTGGTTAGGTGATGAATTTTTTATCTAAAGTATATATATTCTTTCAAATGCTCTATTACCTCGGGAGGATCCTCTTCTTCCAATGCCTCTGGGCATGAATCGGTCGGAACCACGGTAGGATTGCGATCCTCACCGGATTGTATGACTTTCAGTCTAACCGCCTACAAAATTAGAGCAAGATCAACAAACTGATTGGAGGATATGTATATATGATAAATGACATTTGATTATCTACCTTAAGCATTGCCAATCTCTCTTCAACAGAGACTATCACTAAGATATCGGGGAATGCAGCCTTCTCACCAAGCTCCCCAGCGCAGATCATCTTGATTCGCTCTCTGACTTCCTCAGCAGAAAGTGCTTTAAAAAGAAGAAGGAGACAGAGTAGATTTTAAGGTTTTACGATAATCAAGTAATAATATTATATTGGTCAAAGCATTCTTTCGAGGACTAACCATCTCATGAGTCCGTGATAGATTCATCGTGACCAATAAACCATAGCAGGGATTGAGTCCAGAGCTTCAAAGGACTAATTCGGCGTTTGGTGAAATCTCTCGCCACATGCCAGGAAGTCAAGCCTTTGATCCTCAGATCATGAATGGCATCAACACATCTTCCGACCAACCCTGCCTTCTCCACGGTCTCCCTCCATTTGGGATTCTCGTTCGCCCTCAGTCCAGCGAAGTAGAGGCCATCGTCCATCGTAACCGTCATATAAATCCAGTTCTTTTTCCATGACGACCACGAGGACTTCGAGTACATTTGAATGTACTCATCGGCCTTCCCGTCATGAAAGCGCAGCATGCATTCTCCAAGGGCCCTCGTGGATCTTCCTAACATCGCCATTCGATAGAAATACCTGAAGAGTTTCAAGTTTGGTCGCACTCCCAGGTACGCCTCACATAGGTAGGCGAAGATACTAACATTGGCGATGGAATTCGGAGCCAAATTCACCAACTCCACCCCATAGTACTCTAGAACGTGGGGGAGGAATTTGTGCACCGGAACCCTCAATCCGCTTTTCGATGTGGCGAGAAAATCGGGATTTCCCCATCTTCGCGGCTCAAAAATGCTCTTCGGCCGCTGACCTCCACCTAATCAGATTTCTATCCAGGAGCATTTCGATCTTCTCCAGCGCCTCAAGCTTCTTCTCATTTAGATCCGAAGCCATCCACTTTGTGATTTGCTCCGACATGGTGAAATTTCTCAAAGGGATGAATAGTCGTCGGAGGGGGCTTTGAGATCGGAAAGACAATAGACGTCAGAGATGTTTATTGGCAAGGAACTGAAGGGGATTGAAGGAAGATCTGGAAGCGTAAAAGCTCTAAAGACCAACAATTGAGATTTTATAGCTTCAGATCTTTAACTGCCATCGGGAGTTATCAAAAAGTCCAACGGACAAAAGAAACCTTTTTTGTCTAACGGACAAAAAAAATCTTTGGTTCCCAAGGCAAGTTCTCAACTTTAAAGTGAATACAGACCACTTCATATGTTACGACATTAAATGGGGTTTGCCCGATATGACTTCATCGGAAGAAAGTGTTCACACGACCTGTTTATTTAAAGTTCAAGGGCTAGCTGATGAGGATTAAAATCTCTATGTATTACTTTAATACATAATAAAAGACCATATGTCTTTATGGTCGTAACCCCTAAGGCTAACGACCTCACTGGTCGTAAGGATTCCAGAGGTTACATAATGGGTACCCAGGTCGGACAAGGTCCTGTGCCGAGTCTCCGACCAGGTAGCTGCTCGGAAAAGCTACGAACTAATATCTTTACCATGTGATGAATGGAACACATGCTATATATTCCAAACCACGCGATGCTATATAATCCTAAGACACTAACAACAACCACCATACTCAAGTGCAGAGCAGTTGATACATTGTTAACTGATGCCTCGCTCCGACCAGTCGCAACGCTTCACTAGGAACGCCTTCTCCAGGAGTAATTGACACCTCTTCGGAAGTTATTTAAGGATGGGGCGCAGAAGACAAAAGGGCAATCTGAGACAAGCAAGACAGCAACATCAGAGTAGAGCTACGCAATCAACCTTAGATTCATGCTTTTAGTCTGATTGGTTAGCATAGCAATCTTCATACTTAGTGTAATTAGGATTAGTCCCTAGTCGGGTCGTAAGCACCCCCTGTAAATCCAGTTCGTATCAATAAAGAGCAGTCCCATTATCTCCCAGGAAATATCGCGTCATTTTTCTCTTTTATTTCGTAAGATTGGTGACTCGATTGTCGACAGAGAGGGCCATTGGGAATAAAAAAGACACATTTATTCATATGAATATTGTTTCCACATTAACGAGGACCTCGAGGTTTCGCCCCTTCCCCTTTGCACTATAGGAACCCGGGGGTCCTCTTTTCTCTACTGTCTAATTTGTAGCGATGATAGTAGTCATAAAGTTAGCTTTCGGATTTACTATGAGACATGTAGAGGAATATGAGCGATCAAGATGGAATTTGCCCCTTTTTAACGGGCAAGATATCTCTGGCCCCACGGTATGGTTGGATTAAGGAAGTGCATGGCTATGCATAATATAGTTGAGGAGTTGTGAGGACCCCTGGGATTGGGCATATTCCAAGTCAGATAATTATGCCCAAAAGTATAATTTTCAACAAGGAATATATATATAAATGCCAGGTTCCCGGATATATGTTCTACAATAGTTCCCAAGATCAAAGACTATTGCACATATATCCTTTAACAACATTGTATACACAGTCATACAAGGCATACAGATACAAATATATTACAAAACTTTACCAGACTGATTCGGTTTGACAGAAGCAACCAAACAGTATTAACCCAAAGAAGAGTTTGCAGCGGAAACAAAATTTATAAACAACAAAGCCACCAAGTGTGCCCATAGCCCCAAGGCAACTGAGTGGAGGATAGAAATAGCGTCACTCGTTAGCGTCGCCCTGATTGGCACTAACGGGCATTTTGTACAAGTACCCGTCCTCACCTGCAACAAGTGGTTAAAGAACCTAAGTACAAAAGGTACTCGCAAGACTTACACAAAACTACTAAAAGAATATGTTTACAAGATCCTAAACAAAGGATTAGATAATACATGCATAAGGCTGACAACATGATGGTTGTAAGGCAATAAGATTTGCATAAAGCAAGTTTGTTACCTACACCTACTGATTTTAGTGAAAGCCATTTACAAATAGGTTTGGACAAAAACAACAGTAAGTATAATAGAAATGATAACAACAAGCAAAACAAGATCAAGGTGACTCCCCACATTGACCAACAACAAGCAAGAATACCTTTCATGCCAAAACCAAAAACCCAAAATTTTCAGAACAAGGACTATACAATGATAACCAACAACTCCAATGTTGTCCGTAACCGTGGACATAGCTATTCGAATAGTTTTAACTTTGCAGAGGTGTACAACTTTACCCACGACTTAGTCAGCCCGTAAGCCTTTGGATGCCTCCGAACGATGATACACTTCCTTTGGTATGCCGGCCGGGTAAACTAAGATTTGGTTATTTTCAGCAAGCTGATATTATTGAGTTGAATTACCCATGCGTGACGTAATCCCGCTTAGCAAGGTTATACCGCCTACTAACCAAACGGGCACGCAAGTTGTGTTGGAAATACCGAGTCAATAAACAAAATAAAATAGTGCTCACCCGCACATTATAGAATTGAACTCGGCACCCTTCGAACACGTAAACTTTACCAATGTCCACACACCACCAGATCCTCAACTCAATAACACCATCCCCTTACTTAACCAAGAAGCGCCCATACACCGCGTGTGGAAGTACGCAAGGTCCCGAAATTAAAGGGTCAAAGTTCAGTCCTTAACGATCCAGACAAGACTACCATATTACCCAATCTCGTGCACGAAGGCACCATCACTAGCATCCACGTGTCCAGACCTAAACCAACATTTATCAATTAGAAATTAAAAGACAAACACAAATTCAGTTTTACCCAAACTGAACAGAGAACCGAAAATGAGATTTAAAAGGTGTTTCCCTGGATTGTCAATCACTAACGTGCTACTGACTTTGCATTGCTTAGCAAAAACTTACAAAAATAACAGTACAAGGATTCTACTTAAGCATGAGTGTATGAGTTCGATTCAGGATAAGCCACAAGCATGGGAATAACTAACTACTCACAGATTCGAAATATTTCAGAAATTAGCATGCAAATAGTATCACTGTATTTTGAAATCCTAAAGTACAAAAATCTGGGATCAACATGGTGCAAAGAAGGATGCTTGCCTTGGTAATAATAAACCACTTGTTTAGGTTCTTGTTGCTCAGGAGGAATTTCACTCACGTCAACAGAATCGGAATCTAAAAAGAGCAAAAACCAAATGAACAGCAAAAACATGATAGATTCAAAAATGCTGAAAAAGATGCATGATCAGAACATTAATGTGCCACTAACAACATGCTTAAGCTATAGCTATTCTCAGCAAAGGATAATAACCTAGATTAACCTGCAAAAGTTTTAGCTAACAGGGATTAACAGATAAGGACCTACTGCTAATTTGTCGGTCTGTCCGACAACAACAGTACAGACAAAGATTAAGAGCCTAAACTAATTTGAAAGCACATTTAAGCAAAGAGACTTTTGCTTAAGCTACTAGGATTCAAAAAGGAAGCTACCTGGATTAGGAATTTGAACAGAAAAGCTCTAGAGCTTAGAAACGATATGAAAGACCGAAAAACGACTATAAGATGATATCCTTCGACAAAGTAACCTGGTCAAGGATTCAATGAATGGATGACCAGGATAGCTTAAGTTAAGCCCCTAGATGATCTAAAGTAAAGGAATTGAAAAGAGTCTCACCAGATGGAGATGAGGACGAAGAACCCTAATTAGGCCGAAAAGGGAAAAATCCCAATCCTTGGTGATCCTACGAATCAACAAACAAATTTGTTGAGGGGTTTTGCTCCTGGGATCACGAGGCACGATATGACATGAATGGTTCATAGAAAAGCTCACCGAAACAAGAAAATTACCACGGCAGTGCTCCGGGCGCGCACTGGACAACCAGTGGACAAGCTCGCGTTGCCAAATCTACAAACAATGCCAAAAAGGCCCATTAATAGGGTGAATAAAGCATTGAATGAGATTAACAAGGTGAGAACGAGAAGCTACGTCGTAGTTGAGGAAGAACAAGCTGCGGCATCAAAAATGGCAGAAATGGTGAACTAGGGTTTATATAGCCCCTCACCGGAGAAGATGAAGCTGGCTCGTGCGTGTCCTCACAGCAGCAAAAGGATGACAAGTGCCAAGTGCATGCTGCAAAACTCATGGCGCAACACCACCGCGACGGCGACGAGCTCGGTGCTGGCGCCAACACGCGAAGGAGACGACCTTGAGTCATTGACATGCGGGCCCCACTGTCAGCCTCAGTGAAGACACACTTCAGCGAGCTCAAACAAATGTGGACCGTCTGATCTCAATTGGATCGCCCAGATTGAGTGGGTCGTTCAGACGGTCCGAACAGCCCAACTCATATGAATCGCACGCTTGAAATCCAACGGTCACGATAACGAGCGCGCCTTAAATCTTCAAAGCACAAAGGCGGCACTGTTAGATTTTGAATTAAGGGCTGAGATTGAGGGGCGCTGCGGGTGGTCCGAAAGGCCCACTCAAGGAGGAGCGTTGGATTTAAATCCAACGGCTACGCTTAACTGCGCGCGATGGAGTTTAATCCCAAAAAGGGTGGCACGGTTGGATCTAAAATCAACGGTTGAGATCAATGGGTGGTTCGGACGGTCCGAACGACCCAAATGATCTGAGCACTTCAATTTAAATCCAACGGCTCACAATCATGGCGCGTTCGGATGGTCTGAACGGCCCAATTGATCATGGCCGTTAAATTTGAATCCAAAGGCTCGCGCGCGTTTTGGGTTTTAACCACTAGAAAATGGCATGGCCCGATAAATTGCTCACCGTTCGATTTGAATCTAACGGCTGAGATTGCGTGGGGGTTTCAGATAGTTCGAACGTCCCACGCATCTGGTTCGTTCATATCAAAATCGGACGGCTCACGTGCGCCCAAGGGTTTGGCTGAGCGTGAACGTGACAGAGCCAGGTTCAACGCACAAGGCTGGGTCGCACGAGTTGAATAATCTACTACTTCCACTAGATCGACACAGACGATGTTGGACTGGTCCACTCCAACTCTTCTTGTGCTGCTGTCCACTCTTCCCCCTGCTGTGTGTGTAAGTTTGTACAAAAAAAAGTGAAGGAAATGTACCACTCTAGTCAACATATACCAGCTTATTTCGTAAGGCATACATCAACATGAAATTTAATCCAGCAAAGCACTATTGCGAGATTCGTCGATGGGAAAAAGGCCAGCGTGTTCTATAAGAAGCCACACGATGGTCGTCAACTCGTCGCCGCCACCGAGCTGCCTGGCATGGGAATCCTTGCTACATCAGTTCATCTCGAAAAAGTCCGGCACGTTCATCTCCTTGCTGAGCAAATGATCGGCAAGCTGAATTGCAATGGTAAGACCAGGACGGCGAAGTCATTCAGCGAGTTAGCGGTGGCGGAGTTCATGTCGCCACTCTTGAAGTGGACCTTCTTGTCGAGCAGGATCCTGGCAAGCTTCGCTCTCTGCAAGTGCCTGGAAGAAGTTGGGTCATCAGGCTCGAAAATATTCTTCAGCATATAGATGAAGTTCCAGCTTCTGTAATGATTGGAGTTCCGGTTGTAAGATGCTTGGTGGTCGGTCTCAGTTGAGCTTGAGGCGTGACGACGCTATAGCTCGACCAAGCCATCGCAGGTTTGCTCATACAAGCTTTGGAGGACAAGGCCTGGTAGCATATAGGGGTGTACCACGAGGAGGAACATCATGTAGTTGGACAGCGTTCACAAGTGACGTCGCATTCTCGCCCTTGGCATGCTTGCTGCTGCCGAGGAAAACATCGATGAGGATGCACCCATGGAATTCTCCCTCGATGGTTCGGTATAGATCGTTGTATAATCCACTACGCTCCAGTGTCACCCAACCCCTCTCTTTCAGTTGGATGGATGGATTGCTCTTGCAATGAGAATGAGGCTGCCTTACATGCATGGAAGGATTTGTGATGCTTGGTGGAGTTTGGAAGGAGAGAAGTTGGAAAAATGAACATGTGTTAGAGTTGTGCTTGGGGAAGACTATAAGTGCTGGCTCTGTTGGAGGCAGAAGGCAGTGGGGAATGCTTTTGGCTGGGCAAAGGAAAAATGACGAGCTGCTGTGTTGGGGAGGAGGAGAATGGTAGTGGGCAGCTTTGGTGAATAAATAAAGAAACGAAAAATGGCAGTGTGTAGTAGATGGTGCTGTTTTTGGTTGGGGGGAAGAGATGAACAGCAGTACATTTCTTCTTCTTTTTCTCCAATTCGCTCAAACGATATCACATGCGCGAACTAGTTGCTAAAATAGAACGCTCTCGAGATAACGATCGCAACGGTATAACATGCGTTGCACGATTTTTTGATTTTTGGTGGTGATTGCGAGGAGAGAAGTTAGGGAAGAAAATGGACACGCAGGCGTCTCGCCTGCGATCGGTCGGACTGAAAAATAGCAGCGGTACTAATGCATGCATCATGATTTTTGAAATACATGCTAAAACAAGAAATCAAAATAATTAAATTTAAATACAGTCTTTTAGACAATTCGATTTAATATTGCTTATTATTATTATTATTATGGAACTTTTTAAACAACTCGATTTAACTTTAAATACATCCTTTTAATTTATTCGATTTGATTGTTGAAGCAATCTTTTTACTTAATCCGGGAAATTTTTTAAAACATAGTCAAATATTCAATAGATTGCCTAATTAAATATTAACATCCCGATTATGAAAATCGGGGTGTCACATAATTAGCGGCACGCGAGAACAGAGTTGCAGGGCGTACGATCCGTTGGCGCGGAAGGTGGCGTTGCCGTCGGCAAAGGTGAGGAGGCCGTTGCCATCGGCCTTTCCGTCGTGAAGGCGTAGCATGCATTCTCCAGGAGCCCTCGTAGATCTTCCTAACATCGCCATTCGATAGAAATACCTAAAGAATTTCAAGTTTGGTCGCACTTCCAGGTACGCCTCACACAAGTAGGCGAAGATACTAACATTGGTGATGGAATTCGGAGCCAAATTCACCAACTCCACCCTGTCGTACTCTAAAACGTGGGGGAGGAATTTGTGCACCGGAACCCTCAATCCGCACTCGATATAGGCGAGGAAAACTGGGATTTCCCCATATTCGCGACTCAAAAAATGCTCTCCGGCCGCTGACCTCCACCTAATCAGATTTCTGTCCGGGAGCATTCCGATCTTCTCCAGCGCCTCAAGCTTCTTCTCATTCAGATCCGAAGCCATCCACTTTGTGATTTGTTCCAACATGGCGAAATGTCTCAAAGGGATGAATAGTAGTCGGAGGGGGCTTTGAGGTCGGAAAGACAATAGAGGTCGGAGATGTTTCTTTGCAAGGAACTGAAGGGGATTGAAGGAAGATCTGGAAACGTAAAAGCTCTAAAGACCAGCAATGGAGATTTTATAGCTTCAGATCTTTAACTGCCATCGGGAGTTATCTAAAAGTCCAACGGACAAAAAAACCTTTTTTGTCTAACGGACAGAAAAATCTTTGGTTTCCAAGGCAAGTTCTCAACTTTAAAGTGAACAAATACCACTTCATATGTCATGACATTAAATGGGGTCTACCCGATACGACTTCATTGGAAGAAAGTGTTCACACGACCTGTTCATTTAAAGTTCGGGGGCTAGCCGACGAGGATTAAAACCTTTATGTATTACTTTAATACATAATAAAAGACCATACATATTTATGGTCATAACCCCTAAGGCTAACGACCTCACTGGTCGTAAGGATTTCAGAGGTTACATAATGGGTACCCTGGTCGGACAAGGTCATGTGCCTAGTCTCCGACCAGGTAGCTGCTCGAAAAAGCTACGAACTGATATCTTTACCATGTGATGAATGGAACACGTGCTATATATTCCAAACCACGCGATACTATATAATCCTAAAACACTGACAACAACCACCATATGGTTGAGTGTCTCATAGACACTCAACCGCAGAGTAGTTGACACATTGTTAACTGACGCCTCGCTCCGACCAGTCGCAATGCTTCACCAGGGACGCCTTCTCTAGGAGTAACTGCCACCTCTTCGAAAGTTATTTAAGGATAGAGCGTAGAAGACAAAAGGGCGATCTGAGACAAGTAAGACAGCAGCATCGGATTAAAGCTACGCAATCAACCTTAGATTCATGCTTTAAGTCTGATTGGTTAGCATAGCAATCTTCATACTCAGTGTAATTAGGATTAGTCCCTAGTCGGGTCGTAAGCACCCCCTGTAAATCCAGTTCGTATTAATAAAGAGCAGTCCCATTATCTCTCAGGAAATATCGCGTCATTTTCTTCTTTTATTTCGTAAGATCGGTGACTCAATCGTCGACAGAGAGAGCCATTGGGAATAAAAAAGATACATTTATTCATATCAATATTGTTTCCCCCATTAACGAGGACCTCGGGGTTTCGCCCCTTCCCCTTTGCACTATAGGAACCCGGGAGTCCTGTTTTGTCTACTGTCTAGTTTGTAGCGACAGTAGTAGTCATAAAGGTAGCTTTCGGATTTACTATGAAACATGTAGAGAAATATGAGCGATCAAGATGGAATTTGCCCCTTTTTAACAGGTGAGATATCTCTGGGCCCACTGTATGGTTGGATTAAGGAAGTGCATGGCTATGAATAATATAGTTGAGGAGTCAACTACAACTAAGTAATCCACTACAATTTCGAGTGAAGGACTGAGCTATCATCACATGAACTTTATAAAGGTTCGTCTTATATAATCTTTATGTATATTCAGGAGTCGCTATGTCTTGCTAGGAACCGCTGCCGACTTTTGGATCGGAAAGGAGTTTCCGGATCACGACCGTTTACACATGAACCTATAGGATCACACATTTAATGGGTCGAAAAAAACTAGTTCGGATCGGAATCATTGGATCTGTTAGAGGCTTAAAACAGATTATAATATATACATGGTTAACGGTCCTAATGGGTTTCTAACATAGATATCTGTTAGGGGCTCTTTATAAGGGGAGGCGTGGGGGCTTTTGTGATGATGTTGCACCACCCATCGAAACCCTAGCCACATCCTTCCCGAAGGCCCTGCTATGGGCGCTAGTGCTAACACACCGGTGCTCGGCATTTCACCCCTGGACGTGTGGATACCGTAGAGGCGCTGCTGCGTTGATCGAGAATGATCCGCGATGTATATAAGGAACACGAGGGGCTACTGGAGGAGACGATTGGCGACCAAAGATGTTGAATAATCTTCTACTTCCACTAGATCGACGCCCACAACGTTGGACTGGTCCACTCTCAGTTGAGCTTGAGGCGTGACGACGCCATAGCTCGACCAAGCCATCGCAGGTTTGCTCATACAGGCTTTGGACGACAAGGCCTGGTAGCATATAGGGGTGTACCACGAGGAGGAACATCATTTAGTTGGACAGCGTCCGGACTGCGTTCATAAGTGGCGTCGCATTCTCGCCCTTGGCTTGCTTGCTGCTGCCGAGGAAAACATCAGTGGCGATGTGCCAGGTCAGGATGCACCCATGGAATTCTCCTTCGATGGTTCGGTACAGATCGTTGTATAACCCACTACGCTCCAGTGTCACCCGACCCCTCTCTTTCCTGACCACGTCCAAGGAGTTGCCATTCACCAACATTCCTGATATCTGCTTGAACACCTTCTCGTTGAGATCCACCGAATCCACAAGGGTCCCTGTGTTAGAAAAATAGAGAGACAAAGAGACGAATTTTTACATGGAAAACTCTTACGGAAAAAAACCACGAGCGTTAATCGGCGATGATCACTATATGAGGAGCAATTACAAAACGCAGGGGATTACAATAAGGCGTCGCTCTCCCCGTACGGCTTACAAGAGGTATATAGAGAGGTAAAAAGACTTAGTCTAAGTAAGACACTAATCCGCTAATATGGCATCATCCAGATACTTTCATATTAGAAAATTCAGATCATATACAGAAAGAAATATCAACACCCTGAGTAATGCAGCTTATTCCACCGGTCCGCGAGTTCCATCTTCTTCACCACTCTGCTGCTTAGCTCGTCCGTATCACGAGTGCACAAGTGCAGCAAGTTATACTGCCCAATGGTGCCTAACCAGCTTCCGCGCCATCCCACCTTGACACACACTGGTGAAGAGAGAGATACAACCACACGACGAAACCGATCCCATCGCCTACCGCACAAAACTACACGGTGAAGCCAGCCTCGTCGCCTAGCATACAAGAACGCGCGTGCCCAGCTCGACCCTGTTGCCATGAGCAGCGATGACATCTCCAGAATGAAGGCACCAACCAATAGAACATAAGTGACACCGACGTCCACTCTGTTGTAACCATCTTTTGCACTGAACTGAAACAGTAAAAATGCAGCGGCAGCGGTGAGTGGTGATGCAGTAGCCAAACCAAGTGTGGATCATCGCCGCCTTGGTGTACAGTATGTCGTACATCAGGGAGAGTTCCAACTCAATCAACTTCCACAAATCATTCCATCCAAAAGAATGTCTTATGACATGAACATGGTCACTATCTGAACCTGTCTCGATGATCGAAGATGAATCAACCATGGCGCGCTTGCAAATATCAAACAGGCAATGAGCAGCCATCTCGAGGACTTCTTCATCGAACTTTCCTTTGACCCCTTTAGGCTTAGGGTAACAATGGTTGTTGGAATTGAATCTCTCAACTCCCATCTTCTTCTCTCTCTTGTACACACACGCAAGAGGTCACATGAAGAAAGAAGAAACACACGTGTGGGCTACATTTTCTTCTCACTACTCACTGCAATACAAATGCTTACAAGTCTTTATAAAGACCACGCCATTACTACATGCAGCAACATGCAACCAATTAAACATGCCCACTTCCTGTGCACCACTACCCCCTAAGGGCATGTACAATGCAAGGTGCTTATACACAGATGCTTAAAGAGAGAGTGTATTGCCACATCATTAAGCACTTGTATAAAAACTATCCTTTCCAATGCAAGCAAATCCATACAGGTGCTTAAATAGTCTAACTACCTCCTTAGCATGGATACAAGCATCTGTGATCTTCAATGCAAAACCTTTAGTTTTTTTTTTGCCTTTTGGAATATAAATAAAACGAAGTGAGCTCGAGCTTGAGCTGAGTAGAAAGCTACCTCATCTACAGTGCTGAGTAGCTCATCCACTCGTTCTTGCGGCCCCTTCTCTCTCAGTCTCTCTGTCTGATGCTGCTGCTCATGCTCATCCAACCAGAACCTCGGCGCACACACAACCTCCTCCTCGCCGCCAGGGTTCACTATTTCGGTTTAGAAATTATTTCGTTTGGAGGCGAAATGGACGAAAGGAGCGAAATTTCGTTTATTTCGGATGAAATTTCGGTGATTTTCAGTCAAACGGGTTGATCAAATTTGAATTTAAAATTTTAAAAATTTCCAAAAAATAATAAAAACCAGCGCCTTGGCTGGGAGTCGAACTCAGACCATGTAGTATACACCCGCGCAGCCACACCAGTGGGCTACCAACAGCCTTGTGCTCTATACACTACTTTTAGTATATCTAACCCTTAAAATTCCCTCAAAATTCAAACCAAACGAAATTTTTTGAACGAAACCAATTACTTTCGGATAGGGACGAAATGGACGAAATTTCGGTAAATTCGGCGAAATTGCGGTGAATTTGTTAACCCTGCTCGCCGCACCCTAGCCATGGCAGCTCCCTCCCTCTCCTCCGCGTCCCACCTCCTCATCACCGCCTCCATCCCCAAGCCCTCCCTCCCCAAGCCGTCCTCCCTCAAGCCGCCCCGCCTCCCGCCGCCCAAGCCTCTACCTCGCCGCCTCCCCCGCCCTCGCCGACCGTCTTGTGGCCGCCCCCCCGAGATCGAGCCGATTCGCCGTCGCCCACCCTCCGCCGACCTCCCAGATGAGCTTATATGTTCACTCCGGGGCCCGGGGCGGCGCTCGGCGACTTCTTCGCACGGGCCGTCGGGGCGGCCCAGGACGGCACTCGGCGGCGAATCCGGAGTGGGGCGCGGCGGTCACGTGCGGTGTTGGAGGCGGCGCTTGGGGAGTGGTCGGTGAGTCGGCGGTCGAAGGAGTGGAGCTCCAGCGCCGCCGAAGATGGAGTGGAGCGCTCAGCCGCGGTGGCGCTGGCTGCTGCAGGTGCGGCTTCGCCGAGGCGGGCGGGATCTCGCCGAGGCGGCGGCGGAGCAGCGGATCCGAGGCAGTCCGGCGAGGGCTCGGCGTCGGCGTCGGCGCGGGCTTGCCCTCCAATCCTCACCCCCATCCGTTTCACTCCTTCTCTCTCTCCCATACTACCACCGATGCAAGCCCGATGCAAGCATCTGTTCGCTGAAAGCACCGGCAGGCGTCGCTGCAAAAATAAGCAGCGCGTCCTCTCTCCAAGCACCTTAATCACGCTGACTAGGAAAAAAAACCCGGTTTTTTTTCTTAAGCATCTCTCTAAGTATCTCCATTGTACATGCCTTAAGAAATGCTCCACTTAACCCCATGTAACCTCCCCACTAACTATCTTAATTCACTAACCAATACTCTACTAACCAATTAATTCATGCATGCACTACTAACTCAACCGACTGCCACCTTCTCCACTCCCCTTCATGTACGCATGCATGCTGACCACTAATCAACACACAGCTGCTTATACAAACACATGCAACAAGATTAATATCTAACAATGGTCGTTGGCACGTGACTTGTTGAGAGAACTCCGGATGCTGCCCATGTTGGCGCACTTGAGCGCCCATGTCCTTTCGCCGTACTTGACAACACCGACGGCGAACATCAAGACGGGTGCCATGAAGACAAAGGTCCCGCTGCCAGTGATATACTTGTAAAGGACATAAGCGGCTCCTAGGACCCGCACGATAAGAGTTAGCAAGTGGCGCAACCAGAGCCGAATGTCATCAAGTGAATAGGCGGTGATGTTGTCCGGGCCACCGAGGTGCAGCAGTAAGAACGGCGCCCAGAACGCAACCAGCCGGTGCTCACGTGGCCTGCTGCTGAGGGAGAGGTGGCCGATGGCGTATATGGCGGTGGAATCAGCCAGCAGGTATGCAAGCCAGTGGACGATCCTCAGCACAGCGGAGGCTTTGCGCCGACGGTTCCTGGCTTAGGCGAGGAGGACGACTTGCAATGCGAAGCTGAGGAGTACCAGTACTTGGATCTCCCATTCATTCCAGAGGTTCGTCAGTGCTCCTGCCATTGCACGCTAGCAAAGACGGCGTGTTATTAATCATGAAATGTCAAAGTCGAACGCCTGATCATGTGTTTTACTGGGGCTACCTTTGGTACGGAAACAATTGGGATTTTTCCACTGCCTTGGTCGTCACTTCAGAATTTTGCATTTTAACTGTTTCCTTTTAAAAAAAGTTAATGGTGTGTTTTGAGGATTTGCCATTGTGTTCGAGGAAATAGTCAACTTTTGCCGCTATCTATGTATTTCAACCTTTTTACATTTTCTTAAATCAAAATCGCAGAGTGAACGTGCCAGAATGCCCCTGTCCACAAAGATGAACTTGGCTGAGAACCAAATTTTGCTAGTGCTGGGCTGATAGACGAGCTATATATGAACCTGTGTTGTGTTGTGTTGTGCGCGTGTGCATTCGTGAGATTTACCAATTTCTAGTGTGTGTAGCGGACGTGCAAGCGTGTGTGTACTGTGTAGTGTGTCCTCATTGTACTCAGTAAAATTCAGTGATCTATCAGTTCTATATTTCGTTGTTGACTATGTCCCCATGACAGGGAGAAAATAAAGTACGGAATAGTAAGTACGCACTATAGAGCCACTATTTGGGAAGTCAATCACTGCATGCACAATATAACCAACTAAGGCAAAATATTGATATATTCATTCATACATACATAAGAAAAAAAATGCACACGCTGAGCAAAATAAGGCAGCCCAGAACCCTTGGTGCGACCGTCCCAGCCAAGTTCAGCTTTGGGGCAAGCGGCATTTTTTACATTTCACTCTGCAATTTTGATTTTTAAAATATGACAATGGAATAATAAATAGATAACAGCAAAACAGGACTAATTCTGTAGACACAGTGGCAAATCCTCTAAACCAATGATAAAAGTGGCAAATCCTAAAGTGGTGACAAAGGGAATGACGAAAATTCAAATTTTCATTTCGTACTGGTTAGGTTCAGCTTTAAATTTTGATTGTTAAATGGCAATAACAATCGGCATACTCAAGTTTTGATAGATATGTGTAGAGAAAAAAAAATATCAACTCATACTTCACATAGCAGTATAGACTAATCAAAATCAGATGGATCCAGTCCACCTGCCAAGGCTTTGAGGCTTCGTCGAAGAAGAGGGTAACATACTACTTTTATTTGCTTGCCTCTTAGTGATAAAACCGGCTGCCTCTTAAGTTGGCTATATTTGTTTATAGCACATCATACGTACAGACCAATGAAATACTAAATATAAGAAATACTTAAAAAAAATGAACATACATATCTCTATTAAATGACATACCACAATCATTTAACCACTTCCGAAGCATTTGGGTAGGGGCAGAAAGAAGGAAAATTATAATAACTACACACTAGATCCTCTCAATAGACAAATACAGCGAAATGGAGGAAGTATCTGGTAACAGTTTATCTCCTAACTTAACCAACTAATTATGCTTCTAAGAAAACCAACTAAGAACGTGCCACTATACTGGCGCATGTCACAGTAACTTGGATAGCGATTCCTATCACGAAATGGCGAGATGCTGCTACCCAAGATTGCACCTGTGCACACGGCGTACGTCCTATTGGCCCAGGCCATAGCAAACTCTTATTAGTCCATGCGAAAAAATTCGGCGAGCCCTGTCATAAGCCACACGACGGTCGTCAGCTCGCCACCGCTGCTGAGCTGCCTGGCATGGGCGTCCCTGCTACATCGGTTGGCTGCATGGCACAGCGTCTCCACCCACACCCCGAGGATCACTTCCAACAAGCCCGGTACGTCGGACTCCTTGCTGGGAAGTTGATCGGCAAGTAGAGCACCAGGAACGAGAGTAGGGCTGGGAGCATAGTGGTCATTCAGCAAGTCGTGCTCCTTGCTGAGTAGGATTCTGGCAAGCTTCTCCCTCTCCCGGAGCCTGGAAAAGTTGGGGTCATCATGGTGGAATAGTTTCTTCAGTGAATAGATGAAGTTCCAGCTGGAAGATGTTTTGTCACCGGTCTCAGTCGAGCCGTGACGACGCCATTTCGACACCAGGCCGTCGCAGCAAGAGGGCCGGGCAGCAAGTAGGGGCGTACCACGAGGAGGAACAATATGTAATTCGACAGCACCGTGGTTACCTTTGTTGGAGTTGAATCACTCAACTCTATGTGCTTCACGCACACAACCTCTCTCTCTCCTTTTGTTTCTCACAAACACACACATGCACAAGAAACACTTTTTTTTTCGCTTCACTGCTAACTGCATAGCGATGCTTTTCTCCCTTCTTCATGTTACAAATAAATATGGGAGTGTCTATACAACATGCGACTATTTTCTTTGGTCAAAATAGTCACTTTTTGAGCCATCAGATGGAGATCCAATGCCCCAGATATCACCCCCATCCTATACTAACTATTTCCATCCCTCTCTCACCAATCACAGAGCACATCGAACGGCCTCCCACCCTCTCTCACCAATCACAGAGCGCATCGGACGGCCTAGAAAATACTTGTTTTTCCTCTAAAAAACATGCGACTGTTTTTTAGCAATTCCCAATAAATATTACCCAAGAAAAGAATTACTTGTCAAAACTAAATCCTGGAATCACACCATGATCCTAACTTATGAAATATCTAACAAATTTACCAAGTAAGTGCCCAAGACTCGGTCATGCGTGCATGCACGCCATCACAGCGTGAGCTTGCACATCTATCTACATGCAACATGTAACACACGACAAGATTAACTCCAACATTCACCCCTTTAATCTTGTTGTGCTTTCTTCACCTCAACTAATTAATATGCTAAGTATGACCACTTCTCAAGGATACATGTGGTCCACTTCTCATGCCTATTCCACATGTAGTGATTTCTTCGTGCAGACCGGCCGCTTCTCACGACACATCTCATCTTGCACTCTGACTTGTGCACCACACTCTTGCATGTTTATGTAGATGACTAACAAATATGCATGCAAATAAAAAAAAAGGATTGTAACATCCCAAAATTCACATTTTGGGAATACATAATAGAAATGCATTGGGAAAAACATTTTGATCATCTTGCATATGAAAATCTACTCATGCATGAATTTTGAACTTTTGTTTAAAAGCAAATAATGAAATACAAACAAACATGCACTTAAAGGAAATTTAGATAAAACAAAATAAAGTAATTGAGATAATTATTTTGAGCATAATTACTCAAGGAAAAATCTACTAAACAACTTATATGAATTTTTATTAAGAATGACAATGCATTTACATAAGAACACAAACTTATAAGATTTTTGGAGAAAATCACAGACAATAAAAAGTCCCGATAATTTTACATAATGAACTACACTAGGCCAGGAGCCCTCACAAAAATCTTCATAAAATTTGGACTTAGTTTGCTTGGTATAAAAATTTAGCAAACATCTCAGCCTTTAAATACAAAACCTAACCTAATCCTCTCTCTCTCTCTCTCTCTCTCTCTCTGGAAAGTGGGCCCCGTTGCCAAGACTTTTCGTCCACCTCCGCTCGCCCTCGCCAGCTCATGCCCATGCCATGGCCAGCTCCGCCCGTGTGCTTGCACCAACGCGCCAACCACCTCGCCCACCGTTTTTGGCCGTGCCCCTGGTTTCGCCTCCCTCGCCCACATCACCTGCTGCCCTGCTCCTCGTCCATCCCTGCCCGTTGTTCCATCGCCGCTACCGAGCGCGTCGTCGCCATTGCCCGTAGGCACGCTCTCTCCCTCGCGAGTCCTCCGTTCTCCCATCTATAAGGACACCTGAGCCTCTTCTCTTCCTTTCCTCGACATTCCCCCATCTTCTCCCCTCCTCAGTTGAGCACAAACACAAGAGAGCTTGAGCTCCATTTCGGCCATCGCACCACCACCACCACCATTTCCACCGCCTGAAGGGTTTTTCTTTTCACTAACCGTGTCATCTCATGTTCCAGAGAATGACGAGCCTTTCCCCTCACTCAAGTTCTTCTTTGGTCCACAGGAGTTGCTGAACTTCGTTTCTTCCAGGGGCATCCCGAGGGCACCTTCAGGCTTCCCCAAGCCTCGCTGGGCTAACCCATCGTCTCCAGTGAGCTCCCCACGTGAAGCTCCCCATCGCCACCTCAGGTCTTCGTCGTCGGCCATCCTCTTTGTAATACCCCGAATATCAAATAGAGAGAACATATTATTCGGAAGAGAAATTTATTCAAATTTGAATGCACTAAAGTTTAGAGGAAAATTAAAAGAAAATTCAAGATTTGAGAGAGGATTGGACCTTGGGCTTTCGGTCCAAGGCGTCCTAGCCAAGTGGGCCGGCCTTGTAGTGGAGTCAAGAAGGGGGGTGCCCTTCCCCAAAACCCTAACCTCTGCTACAGTACCTCGTCGCACTGTAGCATGCGGTACTGTAGCAGCCCCCCTCCCTGCTGCTCTACCAAGATGAGGAAGAAGCTCCGAGGTGCCGCCGGCCATGGTGGAAGGAGAAGAAGGGAGAAGAAGAAAGGAGGAGAAGAAAAAGATCATCTTCTTGGGTTTTTGTTCAGCGTTTCATGCGTCTCCAAGGGTATCAATTCGTTCCCCCACTGTTTTGATGTTGTTTAGATGCGAAATTAGATTAGTTTGATTGGATCGAGTTCGTCCTGCTGTAGATCAAATCTGTCCAGTATGTTGCGTGGGCTGTTTTGACGTCTTAGAGGCCGAACCAATAGTTTTGATCTCCTTGAGATATCTAGAGGTCATTCTTAACTTTCTGTGGCCACTGAGTTCACTTGATTCTGACATTCGAGTCAAAAGATATGATAGATTTAGTATCTGCTGTCCAGATTTCTGACGCAATTAATCTGTTTTGCTATTTCGTAACATATGAAAATATAATTGGGAGAATATGGGTTTTCACCCAACTAGACTTTTGTAGAGAATTTGATAACCTTTCCATATTGTTAAAGAACGATCAATTCAGAGTTATAAATTAAAAGTTATGATCGTTTTAATACTGCTGTTTGTTCTTTTAGGCAGTTTCTGTTCTGAAAGTTCAACCTTCTGTTAGTATACTTTATTGGCCGAATTGGTTTATCTCGTCAACTAGAGTATTGTAGATTGGTCAGTTAAGAATCCACAGAAACTGGGTTCACCTCTTTTTGAGTTACATATCATGAGATATGTTAGTTACCGTGCTGCTGTCCAGAGGCGGTTTAGGGCAGAATGCGCTGGTTTTCAGTTTAGAGTTTCTGGTTAAATATTGAATCGCCAGGGAAGCATTGTAGAACGTTATTCAGTAATGTCGTGTTCATCGTATCCTTATTTCAGTTATTTACTTGTTTAGGCGGTGAAGCTTCGGGTTTAGGAGTATCACCTTTGCCTCATAACGTGTCGCATCGCGGAAGGCTAGTACCTTGATGTTCTGATATTTGGGAAATGTTGAATGCTTGATGTTGACCCTGTGTTTTTTTCTAAGATCCATGATAATGTTTAAGTTCATGTTCCTTCTGTAACACCCCAGTCCTACAAGGGCTGGAATGCTACTAAACTAACATGTTAACAAAGCTAAAACAGACGATAAAATTCTAAATTTCGGCAGAACCTCCCCTGTATAGTTAGCTATACCGGAGGTTCCAACAATCATTAATATCAAGACAATAGTGAAATCAACAAATATCAGAATCATCGCAGAAGTATAATCTGATCTCAAGCAACTAAATCAAAGGATGAACTAAGTTCACGCATAGTTCTTAACCAATCTTAATGGAGAAGAGTTATCAGCCACAGCCAACATTTATTATTACAGTTCATCAATAATGAATGATTAAATTGAACTAAAATGAAATCCTAGACTTGATTAAGGTAAAGTGAAAAGGTAGTGTGTGTCTATTCCCTCCCCATGGAGCCAACCTCAAAGATCACCTAAAAAACAACAAACAAAGCAAGAGTGAGTCCGAGACTCGGCAAGAAGTACGATAAATGAATAATACATAACAACCATGATCATGTGAACATCATTAAAGTGTATGAAATAAGCACGAATCGAACACTTGAATGAATGGAATGAATGATGTGGATGAAATGAAGGACTACACACATGCATATACGGTATTCTTTGGTGACACACCGTCGGTGTTCACCTAAGGCCGCATTTAACAAAATCACGGGGACCCAAGCCTCGTCTGAAGAACGTTTAAAGACGGGTGTCCCAAATTACCCACATTGGAATGGTGGGTCTTACGTGCCCATACTTTGGAATTGATGGGTCTTATTTATTGATCCACTCCGTGGATTGAAACATGTATTATGGATGCATGGTATGACATATGAACATTGAAAATACATGCTCTCTATTCATGGAGGTAGCACAAATGGATTGAACACGAACAATTAAATATTAACGTGGCTCTTAGAAATACAAAATCAACAACATGCATTCAACATTTCATGATTATAGGAACATTGAGGTACTTGCCCATGTTGGAATGATGGGACTTCACTACCCACTCCAGTGGGTGAAACATGACTGAACGAACGAAAGGAAACATTGAACGAAACATATCATCGAAGAAACATGGTATATCAATCATGAAGGGAAACAAGTAATACCGGAATTACCCAATGCTTATTAATCAACCAAGTGGAACAAAAAGGCAAGCAAGACAAATCAAATGTACTTGCCTCAACCATGAGACGGAAGACAACAATGGAACGCTCTAGCCCCGTTGTTCACTACCACCTGGCAACCGTAAATAACTAAGTATACCACACAAAAGTGTACAGCAATGCAGCGAAACAGAAAGAGAACAAGCGTCCCTAAACGCAATTCCAACAATTAATCAAAACTCTCTCAAATTCTCAAATCTGTCCAAACGAACAGCTGTTAAGGAAAAATTCTTAACTTTTGAGTCGAAACTCCAAAATCCATGAATCCAATTTTCCTAGAACCTACACAAGCCTAGCTACAACTTCTCAGGTGACCAAAAGATCAAAATAGTTCATATAAGTCTTTGTTTTTAATCCCGAAAACCGATCTGCCATCTCCGGTACTACTAACTTGTGAATTTCATAACTTTTGTTTGGCTCAACCAAACACATTGTTCTAATACTCTCTGAAAACTACAGGAAACCAACTATCTCAATAAAATTATCTCAAATATTTCTATTGTGCAACAAATGTTGTAAATAGTCAAGTAAAACTCTTCTGTCCACAACAGAGAGGCAGATTACAGCCTGAGCTTCTAAAATTCATAACTTTTTATCTATAAATCCAAAAATTATGAAATTTATCTTTCTGGAATCATAATGAAAATACCTACAACTCTCAAGGAGACCAACTGATACAATTTGGCCGTATCCCATATCAAATTTACAGATCTATGTTCGCTGCACAAGTCCTGAGACTGATTTAGCACTCTGTCTTGCGAAATTCATAAATAATTAACCGTTTATCCAAAAATTATGAATTATAACTTTCTGGAAAGATAACGAAAATTCCCATCTATCTCCAGGAGACACTGTTCACTGAATCTGCCCGTATCTAACCCAGAACCGCGCGTCAACAGGAAGACAGATTCAACCGATCTACTACAGAAATCTCAGAACATCTAATAAATACGAATCGTATACGAATTATCTATCAAAACTAATTGGGATCACGAATTTACCCACAAGAACGATGCGAGATGCCGCTGAAACTTTCACGAAGTCCTCACGAAGATCACCCCCACCTTCTTCTTCTTCCTCTCCTCTCTTCTTCCCTCTCCTTCCTCTTCCTTATGGCCGGCAACAATGGAGAAGCACCGGAGGGGAGGGGTGTACTACAGTAGCGCCGTGCTACAGTGGCGGCGGTGCTACAGTAAAGTGCCTAGGGTTTGGTTGCCCCCTTCTTAAACCAACTTCCCACTTGGGCCAAACAACGTGGGCCGAAGGCCCAAGATTATTTCTCCTCTAAAAATCTGATTTCTCTGTTTAATTCCTGTTAAATATCTTTCTCATTTCAATTAATTCTCTAATGTTAAACAGGATATTACATAACCGCTGTTGGATACTTTCTTTGTTAGGAGAAATTCGAAATTGAATAAATTCCCTCTCCCGAATAATATTCTCTCTATTTGATATTCGGGTATATTACACCTTCCACATGTGTGTTATCTCCATGATTAGAGAGCATGTCTTTTCAATATACATATTTCATTCCATGCATTCATTTTTCATGTTCCATCCACGGGAGTGGATTAAAAAGACCCATCAATTCCAGGATGGGCATGTAAGACCCACCATTCCAATGCGGGCCCCACCATTCCAATGTGGGCAGTTTGGGACACCCGTATGAAATGTTCTTCATACGGGGGCTTGGATCCCCGCCTTTTGTTAAATGCGGGCTTAAGTGAGCACCGACGGGTGTGTCACTAGCAATACCGGTATATGCATGTGTGTAGTCCCTTCATTCCATTCATTCAAATACTCATTCTGTGATTTCGTCATATTGTTCAATGATGTTGACTTGTTAATGTTTGTGGTATGTTCCATTTATTCGCTGTACTTGCTGAGTCTTGGACTCATTCTTGCGTTGTTTGTTTGTTTTTTAGGTAAACATTGATGTTGACTCACTTGGGAGGGAGTAGACACACACTACTCATTCACATCATCATATTCAAGTTCAAGATTATAAATTAGTTCTATCTTTCATTCATTATTGATGAACTGTAATAAATAAATCTAGATGGGAAGGAAGGATACCTTCTCCATGATACTGTTGATTTATTACTGCTTGTGAATCTAGATTAATGATGAACTATAATAAATAAAATTAAATGGTGAAGGAAGGATACCTTCTCCATTTTTAGATGTTTTATTTATGCCTTTATATGATATCTTATTCAAGTTCTTCCGCAATGTGGTTGTATGTTAGTGTATTTAGGTGACATCTTGGCTTCCAAATAGCCAGGGTGTTACAGTTGGTATCAGAGCGGGCTTTAGGTCCGTGGTAATTAAGTTATAAAAAATGACACACTGTGCACAGTAGGTGGGGTTGGGAAATCCATTGTTTTCGCATTTCTGTTGGTATGTTTCATTTGTTGAGCAATTGTTGAATTGCTTCTGTACTATCTTTCTTGTTGTTAATCTATGATATTACGTGATATCTTATATCTATGAATTTATTCTATGAATGTCATGAGATGATCCTATATATTCATAACCGACTACATTGGTTATGCGTGTTGATAATGGATGTTAAGAAGTTGAGGACGTGGTTGTTTCTCTGGGATTCACCAGGTTACACCATTGTTCGTGGTTTGTGGTTAGGGGAGTAGTAACCCTGAGTACCATAGTTTCAGGCGTTGAGCATGAGTTGCTTTAGAAAGTTGTTCTCTTCCTTGATTTCTAAATTTGGCAAATTCATGTCTGGTGATGGTTGATGAATTTCTCTTGGGTTCGTGGTTCATTGTAGTTGATGGTTTCATTAAGTCTCTAATTGTTCTCTGAAATAATTATTGTTTTCATCTGTTGAGTTGCTTTCACTACTTGTAATCATTGTTAATTGTCGAGATTGATATTTCTATGATTGTTCCTTCTTTCTTATTGGAAAAGAATGATTCATTTGTTCGTTTGATATTTTGGTTAAAGAAAGTTTTCTGTTGCAAGTTCGTTAACATGAGAAAGCATTGGTTCTATGTATTTCTTTTGGATTATTCCGGCGTTGAAGTTAGTGCATCTCTTTTACGAAGGAAAGTGTTAAAATCCTTTTGTGAAGTCTTGTTGTGGGTAAGTCGATATTGTAATCAAATAAAATAGTTGTGTATGGGTTTCAATTGGCCCTTTTTGTTTTTTTTCAATTCTTGTCTTTTCATTGTGGAACTCTCTTTACTACTTATAAATGTTGTTATTAAAATTGTTCTTTTTCATAAGAGTCCTACCCTTCTTGATGATAGAGGCGACCTTGTTATCTGTTTGGTATTTTTGATAAAGGAGTTAACTTTTACAAAGTTCATTGAATAAAGTTTTCATTCTATTTATTTGTTTTGGGGTAGTTGGAGTGTTGAAGTTCAGAACCTTTTCTTTACGAAGGAAAGTGTTAAAAATCTTTTCTAATGGTTGTTATGCTAAATGATAAGTTGTAAGAATACAAGGTAATTGATCATGTATAGGATTCCAAGTTGGGTCAATGGCATGTTGCATAGTTAATCTTAACTAATGTCCTTCGTAGCATAGTTGGGTAATTTCTTGATGATCTTTCATAAATGCTAGAATTACCTATTCCTGACGTGGTAGAACTGTTGAAACCTGATTAAAGGTCTAGATAGTTTGTTGGTGAATCAAGTAGCACCATATATTCTTACATGATTAATGCAATTGTCAATTGATAATGAGAGCTGTTGTTGGTGTGGCGTATCTGGCAATTTGGGTGGGCCAATTTCATAAGTGGCCTTGATATCGTACCTTACGAGATTGCTATTGCATAGTATGATCTTGTTAAAATAAAATTATTTCAACCTTGTGGCTTGTGCTTCTTTTGAAAAGCTTTAGGCTGGTATAATAAAGTTTGATGATTCTTGGTACTACTGTATGTTACTGATGTTATTAAAATTGACATTAATGTGAGATTGATATTAATTCTTCCAGAGATAAAGTGATTTGATCGCCATTGGTGATATCGCTCAAAAGAGAACATTTCAAGTTTTGCTTTAGTGGCCTTTTAGAGCTGATGAATTATGTGGTATCTGAGATTAGTTCAAACAAAACGATGTATTTGCATGTTCTGTTGGTTCTTAAGTGATTCTTGAGATTTGAGCTTTAAGGCTCCTTAGTTGAGTTGGCAAAGTGATGTTTCAATCAAAGAAGAATATTTCTTGTGTTAAAGGCAAAAGTGTAGTAGAAGTATTTGAGATTTACGCCGAGTTATGTAACTTACGGTCTATTTGAAGTGTGCCTAAACTTTCTGCTTTTGCCATTAGAGCTTCTCGATTTTTAAGTGCAACACTTTCTTCTCATGTGAGGTTTGATATTTCTTCGTGCGGGACTTGTGCCCTCAATTATGGACTGTAACACCCTGGCTATTTGAGCCAAGATGTCACCTAAATAATCTAACATACAACCACGATGCGGAAGAATTTGAATAAATTATCATCTAATGGCATAAACAGATCAATATTTAACAGGACCATGGCACGAAAAGAATCTGAATACAAATACTTATATCAAAAGAGGTGATCAAAGTTCTCAAGCAGTAATAAATCAACCATAACATGGAGAAGGTATCCTTCCTTCACCATCTAAATTTATTTATTACAGTTCATCGTTAATCAAAGTTCACAAGCAGTAATAAATCAACCATAACATGGAGAAGGTATCCTTCCTTCACCATCTAAATTTATTTATTACAGTTCATTAATTAACGAATGAAAGATAGAAACTAAATCATATTGTTGAACTTGAATATGGTGAATTGCATGATTAGTGCGTGTCTACTCCCTCCCGATAGAGCTAGCATCAATGATCACCTAAAATAAACAAACAAAGCAAGAATGAGTCCGTGACTCAGCAAGTACAGTGAATAAATGAACATACCACAAATACGAACAAGACCTCATCATTAAAGAATGCGAACATACACCGAATGAATATATGGATGAATGGAATGAATGGATTTAATGAAAAGAATGGATTGCACACATGCTTATACCGGTATAGCTAGTGACACACCCGTCGGTGTTCACTTAAGCCCGTATTTAACAAAATACGGGGACCCAAATCCCGTATGAAGAACGTTTCATACGGGTGTCCAAATCTGCCCACATTGGAATGGTGGGTCTTACGTGCTCATACTGGAATTGATGGGTCTTTGAAATCCACTCCCGTGGATGAAAAATCTGCCCACATTGGAATGGTGGGTCTTACGTGCCCATATTGGAATTGATGGGTCTTTATAATCCACTCCCGTGGAAGGAACATGAAAATGTATGCTTGTATTGAATTATGAATTATGAAAGACATCATATCCGAACATAGAAATAACACATAAGAAAGGAACATAAACTTTGAATATTCTCATGGATCACAAAAAAAAACACAATATGAACATCAAGCATTCAGCGTTCACAAATAATAAGAATATCAAAGTACTTGCCTTTCGCGATGCGTTGCGGTAGTAGGCAAAGAAGATGCCCCTAAACCCGAAGCCTCTCCGCCTGCACAAGTAAGTACTCGAAATAAATACAACATGGTACATTACAATACCAGTATCGTTCTACAACACCTTCCCAAACACCCAAGAAATCGCCATAAGCCCTATTCTGAAAAACAGGCAACATAACCATCTAATCGAATCTGGACAGCAGAACGGAAATAACCATAACTATTGACCTGGGACTCAGAACGACGTGAGCCCAGTTCCTAACAAAACTTAACAAACATATCTACAACATTCTAGTTGGCGAGATGACCCAAATCGGCCAAAATCAAATGATAGCAGGCAGATGAACTTGAATGACAGCTTCTGTCCAGATGAAGCGGACAGCAGTAAAGAACTGGCCACAACTTTTGATCTACAAATCAGATTAGGGAGTTCTTTATCATTCTGGAAAGGTTATAAAAATTTCTACAATAACCTAGTTGGGTGAAAACCCTGAATCTGCTGTTAACAAACTCATAATTTAGGAGACAACTTGACAGATTAATCACGTCAGAATTATGGACAGTCGGAATGAAACTATCATAACTTTTGATCCGTACATCGGAATTTCGTGTTCTTGGCGGCCACGGAAAGCTAAGAACAGAATCTAAATATCTCTAGGAGGTGGACATCTCAAATTCGGCATCTAAGAACCCGAAATCGGCCACGCAATCTACTGGACAGAATTGAATTTCTAACAGCAGCAAATTGATCCAATCAACTAATCTAATTTCACATCTAATCATCATCAAACAGCGGGGAAAAGCACCTCATTACCCTTGAAGAACCCTAGGAAGACACTGAACAATCTCCCCGAAGAAACTCTCCTTTCCTCCTCCTTCCTTTCCCTTCTCCTCTCTTCTTCCCGATGGCCGGCAGCAGGAAGGATAGCGCCGGGGAGCGGAGGAGTAGCAGGAGGCGGAGTACTGTAGCACGGTGGCTACTGTAGCAAATAGTGGCTAGGGTTTGGTCCCCTCCCCTCCCTTGCCTTCTAATGGGCTGCCAGCCCACTCATGGGCCTTGGGCCGCTATGGCCAGCTCATCTCCTCTCGAATATGGGTTGGTGGCCCATTTCTCTCCTAAAATTCTGAATTTTGAACTAATTCCATCTCTAAACTTTGTTACAATCGAAATTGAATAAAATTCCCTCTCCCGAACAAGTTTCTCTCTTACCGATAATATTATCTCTAATTGAAATTTGGGGTATTACATGGACTTCCTTTATGATTTCCGAGTTCATTGCTTAATTGACTATTTTCCCTTGGTCTTATGCTGAGTGTGAGTGGCAAACGTTTTCTTTACCCTGGGAATCGTTTTCAATTGTCTTTTCTTTTGAGAAATGAATTATGGATTTGTTCTATAAAACCCTTTAGAATGTTTAGTGGCACCTGGTTGGTGGTGATCAACTGAGAGACTTTGAAAGTCAAGTTGTTTGAAACGCAATAAGTGATAAGTTTATTTCTTGGAGTAACCCTTGGTGAGGGTTTGACTTAAACAAAAAGTTTTGTCCTTAGGGCCAACTAATGGCATTATTGCAATTGATAGAACCTATAGTGGTTGTGGTTCAAGATCTTTCGATCATGTTAAGTGGAACCTTAGAAATTGTTTACAAGTATGGGAAATATTGGTCAGTTCATGAGAGTACCATGATGGGGTACCTTATACGGTTGTGTATAAGAATTGTGTTGGTGTAGTTTAATGAGGATAGAACTGTGAGAACTCTAGTCGTTACGACAACTTTGGCGATGGTAGGAAATGTTAAGTTAATGTCAGGTATGACTTGGTTTCAATGAGTAACTTTCTTGAAGTTAGAATCTTTCAAATGGAATGTTTGGCTTCGAAGTAAATCTGAATAGTGTTACGACTGAGTAGAACCTATAGTATAGCGAAATTCCAGAACTTCAGTTCATGTTGAAAGGTTGGGGATTATCGAAGGTATGGAAACCTTGATCAATTTTATGGAGTAACGCAATTGGAAAGTATTGCGATAATATGTGGGTGATTCCTGATAATGTCAATGAGAGAGTATGTTAGATTTGTGGGGATGTTAGAGATTTAATCCGATGATTTCACTATCTGTTATAAGAGAAATTCGTTGTAAGGGTCTTAGAGGTTAAATTTGGGCTGTGCATTTTTATGCTAATCTTTTGGTCGCTCAAAGATTGTGTGTAGAGGAAATAGAAAACTGGAGTATTCTGAGCAGTGGAATGATTGTTGATAGAACCCTTCTGATGTAGTTCATGAGCGGGCGTATTGAGGATTCTGAGTTGTCATTCTGGAAAATTGGAGGTAATGTGAATGAGTGGGACCTATTTTTGTGAAGCTTTGGATGCCTTCTATCAAATTAATTTTGTCAATAGGAGGAGTTGCCTAGAGTATTCGGTGGATTCAATAGAGTCTCTCCACCATGGTGTGGATGATGTATTTCAGTTTGAGCATAATTTGAGGATGCTTAATTAAGAGGTTTAAGCTCGTGTGATAAGCGATGAATTCGAATTCCAAGGTTCGAGACAGGTTTATTTCCTAAAAGAGAGACTACGAAAAAAGATGTTTCCTCGGGTGGTGAAGCGTTTTCTTGTTTTTTGTTTGAGTTTTGTGTTGTTGACTGGTGTCTTCCGCACTTTGAGTTGGCGCTTTGTTTGCATGTTTGATTCTTTCCAATTCAGACAAACTAAAAGAAGTATTTGGTTTGGACATTCGAATGATTTCTCCTTTGGCTTTCGTGGTATTTAATCGTAAACTGCCTATTTAGAAAGTGGGGTTGTTTTCGTGATGAATTGTCAAATTCGGGGTTTTACCCTTTGGTGGAGAGTTAGTATTGCGTGGATGCGATGAGAACTCTCTATTTCCAGTTGGATTCTCTTTGTGAATTAGTGGTTTAATAACCAGTTCTGTTGTGCATTCTTGTTTAAAGGAGGTAGTCCTTGTTATGATGAAGAAATCGATTGAGAAGTGGGACAAGAGTTCTATGTGTGCGGTGCAGGTTTGTGCTTTTGTACCGAAGGGGTAGATGGCCCGAGGTACATTAGTTTGTTTTCGTTAGTTGTGGGGTTTAGTAACTGGGCAATTCAGAGCTTGGGTTGTCGTTAAAGGCGTTGACCAATGAGTAGGGTTTACCTTCGATTTTATTCGATATGTGTACCGAAATACCGGGTTGAGTGTTAGAGACGGACATCGCTTTAAGTCTTTACATTGTGGTCTCCTCGGTCAGAGAGAGGCCACTTGGGAGTTTGTTTTTCGCATGCGTGAGCGTTATCTAGACATGTTTGCTCCGGGCATATGTTAATAGATGTTTCTTTTCTATGGCAATTGTTCTTTCGTTTATTTCAATGGTTAGAATTAGAGGTCTAATTACATTAAGGGGTAGAATGTAATACCCGAATATCAAATAGAGAGAACATATTATTCGGAAGAGAAATTTATTCAAATTTGAATGCACTAAAGTTTAGAGGAAAATTAAAAGAAAATTCAAGATTTGAGGGAGGATTGAACCTTGGGCTTTCGGCCCAAGGCGTCCTAGCCAAGTGGGCCGGCCTTGTAGTGGAGTCAAGAAGGGGGGTTCCCTTCCCCAAAATCCTAACCTCTGCTACAGTACCGCGCCGCACTGTAGCAGCCCCCCTCCCTGCTGCTCTACCAAGATGAGGAAGAAGCTCCGAGGTGCCGCCGGCCATGGTGGAAGGAGAAGAAGGGAGAAGAAGAAAGGAGGAGAAGAAAAAGATCATCTTCGTGGGTTTTTGTTCAGTGTTTCACGCGTCTCCAAGGGTATCAATTCGTTTCCCCGCTGTTTTGATGTTGTTTAGATGCGAAATTAGATTAGTTTGATTGGATCGAGTTCGTCCTGCTGTAGATCAAATCTGTCTAGTATGTTGCATGGTCTGTTTTGACGTCTTAGAGGCCGAACCAATAGTTTTGATTTCCTTGAGATATCTAGAGGTTGTTCTTAAATTTGTGTGGCCACCGAGTTCACTTGATTCCGACATTCGAGTCAAAAGATATGATAGATTTAGTATCTGCTGTCCAGATTTCTGACGCGATTAATCTGTTTTGATATTTCGTAACATATGAAAATGTAATTGGGAGAATATGGGTTTTCACCCAACTAGACTTTTGTAGAGAATTTGATAACCTTTCCAGATTGTTAAATAACGATCAATTCAGACTTATAGATTAAAAATTATGATCGTTTTAATACTGCTGTTTGTTCTTTTAGGCAGTTTCTGTTCTGAAAGTTCAACCTTCTGTTAGTATACTTTATTGGCCGAATTGGTTTATCTCGTCAACTAGAGTATTGTAGATTGGTCAGTTAAAAATCCACAGAAACTGGGCTCACCTCTTTTCGAGTTCCAGATCATGAGATATGTTAGTTACCGTGCTGCTGTCCAGAGGCGGTTTAGGGCAAAATGCGCTGGTTTTCAGTTTAGAGTTTCTGGTTAAATATTGAATCGCCAGGGAAGCATTGTAGAACATTATTCAGTAATGTCGTGTTCATCGTATCCTTATTTCAGTTATTTACTTGTTTAGGCGGTGAAGCTTCGGGTTTAGGAGTATCACCTTTGCCTCATAACGTGTCGCATCGCGGAAGGCAAGTACCTTGATGTTCTGATATTTGGGAAATGTTGAATGCTTGATGTTGACCCTGTGTTTTTTTCTAAGATCCATGATAATGTTTAAGTTCATGTTCCTTCCACATGTGTGTTATCTCCATGATTAGAGAGCATGTCTTTTCAATATACATATTTCATTCCATGCATTCATTTTTCATGTTCCATCCACGGGAGTGGATTAAAAAGACCCATCAATTCCAGGATGGGCATGTAAGATCCACCATTCCAATGCGGGCAGTTTGGGACACCCGTATGAAATGTTCTTCATACGGGGGCTTGGATCCCCGCCTTTTGTTAAATGCGGGCTTAAGTGAACACCGACGGGTGTGTCACTAGCAATACCGGTATATGCATGTGTGTAGTCCCTCCATTCCATTCACTCCATTCATTCCATTCATTCAAATACTCATTCTGTGATTTCGTCATATTGTTCAATGATGTTGACTTGTTAATGTTTGTGGTATGTTCCATTTATTCATTTATACTTTGCTGAGTCTTGGACTCATTCTTGCGTTGTTTGTTTTTTAGGTAATCATTGATGTTGACTCACTTGGGAGGGAGTAGACACACACTACTCATTCACATCATCCTATTCAAGTTCAAGATTATAAATTAGTTCTATCTTTCATTCATTATTGATGAACTGTAATAAATAAATCTAGATGGGAAGGAAGGATACCTTCTCCATGATACTGTTGATTTATTGCTGCTTGTGAATCTAGATTAATGATGAACTGTAATAAATAAAATTAAATGGTGAAGGAAGGATACATTCTCCATTTTTAGATGTTTTATTTATGCCTTTATATGATATCTTATTCGAGTTCTTCTGCAATTAGGTTGTATGTTAGTGTATTTAGGTGACATCTTGGCTTCCAAATAGCCAGGGTGTTATACTCTTACCTCCTCTATCCTCCCTCTCAGACCTGGTGAGCTCCTAGTGACCTCTAGCAGCTCATGCATGCGCTAATTAGCTAAGGGAACCGACGGTTTTCGTAGATGGCTTGTAGCCCACAGCACCACACAACGTCGTAGTGCCACAGCTATCGGCCACCCTGGCCATTCCCGTCAGCACCATCAGGTGCGCAAGCTCAAGGGAAACCCATTTTGGGTATCCTGAGCCGCCACCGCGCCGGTGACAAGCGTGGTGTGGAACACCCGAGCGTTGCTCTGTGCCGTTCGATTAAAACCAAATCCCGGTCCATTAGGACAAAACAATGATTAGGATGAGTTAAATAACCCTTTGTTAGACTGACGTTTGGGACCGAGCCAAAGGATTAAAGAAAATCTAATTTGAAACGTTATTTATAGATGAGTCACTGACACGCAGGTCCCACCGCCATAAGTGCACAGTGAATGCCTCGGTGAACCCGTGCACTGTGCTCATAGACCTTCGGTCCATGCACTGTCGTGTGGACCAAGTTACTGACGAACGGACCCCACATGCCAAAATAATGAAAATCAGAAGAAAATAGAAAATACGCTTTAGTTTTGAGGAAATACATTTTCTCAGTTGAAAAGCGTAAACCTCAGTGAGTCTAGAGGATAATACGTTTTCCTTACTAGAAAGTGTAAACCTCGTTAGAACGTATGAGAGAATACGCTTTCTCTGCTGGAAAGCGTAAAACTCGGAAATACGCCTTTGTCATCACCTTTTCTTTTTCTCTAGAATTTTCAAACCGAACCAAATGGAAACCTTAATAACTTTTGCATAAAAACTCCAAATTGAATGATTCTTGTTTCTAAATTCATCTAAATTTATTCTCTACCAGAATATACAAAAATATTTAGATTTGATTACTATTGAATTTATTTGGTATTATTTAATTCGTTTCTGGCTTTTTTTGGATTAGACATTGATTGCTCGAGCGAATATTTCGATGACCAACCATCCTCATATCTAGAACAACAAGAGCAAGGAAAGCACCACCTTTGATCATATTGATCCTACTATTTTACTTAATGTACTTTGTTTTGCAAAATCTATTATGCATCCGTGTGTGTTTGTAAGAGAATGCTGTGTTTGGGAAGTTAGTAGTTGTAAATCCTATTCGATGCATATATCTCCTTGAAAAATTGATGTATTATAGTTGTAGCCATTAGGTTATGGATTAGACAATATATAATATCATTTGGGAGTTTTGAGTGCGATTATCGCACTACTGTTTACTAGAGCGATAGATTTTCCTTAAAAGTTATAAAACGACAATATGATAAATATGAATTTGGGACATTTATGAAAAATGTCCAGATGGGTGTACCTCTGTTATTTTGTATAAAAATAAAAAATAAAAACCATAACCTAATGGCTACAACATTAAAGATATCAATATCCCAAGGAGATTCATGCATTCAATAGGAATTTAGTTACCAATACCCGTAACATAGCAAATTTGTAATCAAACATACACGCATGCATAATAGGATTTACACAAAGAAGTAAAATAATTAAAATAATATGATCAACATGATCAAAGGTGTGGTTGCCTTGCTCTGGTTGCTTTGAATAAGATGATGGAGAATCGTCATAAATTTTGTTCGAAGTATCTATGTCTAATCAAAAAGAGCAGGAAGCAAATTAATTATAGAAAAATAATTTCAACAGCAACAAAATTCAAATATTTTTGTATATTTAGATAGAGAATGATTTTAGATGAATTTATAAAAAAGATTAACTTGATTTGGAGTTCATATGCAAAAGCGATTAGCATTTCAATTTGCTTCGGTTTGGAAATTCCATAAATTAATAAAAAGAGTGACATCGAAAGCATATTCTCTGAGGTTTACGCTTTTCAACAGAGAAATCATACTTTCCTGTGAGTTCTACTGAGGTTTATGTTTTCCAAATGGAGAAAGTGTATTTTTCTTTGAGCTAAAAGCGATTTTCTCATTTTCCTGAATTTTATTAACTTACATGTGGGGCCTACTTGTCAGTGACTCATAATTTTATTTTTCTTGATTTTATTTATAAAATGCGAAGCGATCTCACATGTCAGTGACGCATATTCTAATTACATTTTAAATTAGATTTCTGATTAGATTTTTAGCTGGTCCCACATGTCATAGACTTATTATCTTTAACCTCTGTTACTTAATGCTACTTAACACTTAATCATGTGGGGCCACTAGTAGAGAGAGAGAGAGAGAGAGAGAGAGAAAAGCTTGCTTGTGTAAGCAGACGGTCGAAGCGCCACAAGAAGCTTCGCCGTCGAGAGCACACGCAACGACTTAGCTCGGGAATGGGCGAAATGGGTTCCTCTCTCGACGGCAATTCCACCAGGTGGTGGTGGAGGCCGAATGGATGGAGGCGGCGCTACGCCAGCAAGAAGTGGCGGAGTGCCTCGGGTCCAAAATGGTTTTCACGCATGGAGCAAATCGGTGGCGAAAGATGGTGCATGTGAGGACCTCGAAATCGAATCTGTTTCAAGTTAAGAGATTACACCAGAAGCTTAACTCTTAACAAGAAACGAGCCCAATTTCAAGTTCCCGGATATATGTCTCGCATTAGCTCTCAAGATCAATGGCTAATTTGCACATATCCTGAACAACATTCTACACAGTCATACCCAATTCATACATTATTTAAAAGGTGATTTACAAGACTAGGACTTAGGTCCAAAAGTTACACAAGTTACCGAGTGGTCTATTAAACATAAAAGTACATAGCGGAAAACAAATATAATACACCAAAATGTCCATCCAAGTGTGCTCAAAACCCGAAGGCAACTGAGTGGAGGTAGAAATAACATCACTCGTTAGCGTCACCGTAGTTGGCGCTAACGGATTGATCGTAAGCGTATTCTTCCTCACTTAAAACTAGTGGTTAATTTGTTTAAGTACAAAAGTTACTCGCAAGTCTTACACAAACTAATACAAGAAAGTGTATGATAGAGCTTATCCAAAGGATATGAGAATATACATTTTAGAGGCTGTCCAAAGGAAGGCTGTATTGGCATAAGTTTTGCATAAAAGCGACTAGTTTTATTCCTACACATTCTAATTTGCAAAGGCCATTTTGTAACCAAAATTTGGACAAAAGATATCAAGTAACTTTGATATAATCATAGATCAAACATATCAAAGTGGCTGTATACCTTGACAAACTAACACGCATGAACAACCATTTATGCCGATACCAAGTTGTAACCATGTCAATTTTAGTTTGGAAATCTAATAATTACTGTCTCGAACCCAAGTGGTTGTCCATAACCGTGGACACAGCTATTCGAATAGTTTTATCCCTGCAGGGGTGTACATCTTTACCCACACAACTTGATTAGCCCGTAAGCCTCCGGATAATGGCATACTTCCTTAGGTATGTTGGCCGGGGAAATCAAGACTCGGTATTTTTTTAGCAAGACGATCTTATTGAGTTGAATCACCCTTGCGAGACGAGATCCCGATTAGTACAAGCTACTGATAGAACCTACTAAGCGGGCACACAAGTTATGTTGGGAATGCCGACCCAATGAATAGAAATTTAAAGCTGTGCTCACTCGCACATATTAAATTGCAATCGGAGCCCTATGAACATATAATCAAACACATATGTCCTCACACCACCAGTTTTCCAACTCAATAAAGCATTCTCCTTACTTAACCAAGCGGCTCCCACCCTGCGTGTGGAAGTACGAGTGTTACTTGGATTAACGAAGGCACAAAGTTCGGTCCTTGGTGATTCGGACAAGACTACCACAATACCCAATTCTCGTGCACGAAGGCACCCTCACTATCAATCACTTGTCCAGATCTAAATCATTTTTAAATAGACAAATTTTTGACTCAAACATCATATTCGAAGATCTGAACAAAGACATAAAATTAAAATTGGTTCAGTGTTTCCCATGATTGACGAGATAACCCCGTCAACCAAACTAACGTATCTACTAACTTGCAGGGCTAAGCACTCACATAAAGAATATATATACGATCACATCATTTCTAACTTAAGCATAAGTGTATGGAATGATTAAGGGTAAGTCACAATGATTAGGACATACCTAACTAGACTCACAAATTATTGATACACCAAAATAGCATGCATGCAATTATCATTGCATTTTAAAATACTAAATTATCCAAAACTGGGATCAAAATGATGCAAGAGGATGCTTGCCTTGTTGATATTCCACTTGTTCCACCTTAGGATTCTCAGGTATACAATCACTCGTGTCAGGCAATTTAGAATCTAAAAATAATAATAACAAATAAACACCGAGAAAATCCTAAAATGCCAAAATGCTAAAAAAATGCATGAGAAATTTACAGTAGTGAAGTTTTGATTTTAAGTGAATTAAGATGAAAATTTTAGTTCATTTGGAGTTCATATGAATTTTATAAGGTTAAGGTCCTTAATGTACAATTAAATTAATTATCAATTTTTTCTATAAAAGAGACATGTTTCAAACCCAATCCAATTTAAAGTATAGTAAAAATTAAAACTAACAAAATTGATTTCACTAGATTTGGAGTTAAAGTTAATTACTTATGAATTTTTGAAGTTTAACCCATTTTTAATGTAAAAGTAATTCATTTCGGGATTTCAAAACGTATATAATACTTTTTATACCTAGCCGAAACTAACCTCAGTTGCTTACACGTGGGGCCTAGCTCACAGTGTTTATTCTTTTTATTTAAATCCTGAGTTAAATCGCCTGACACGTTGGGTACCCACCCGTCATACACTCAGTTCACCGCACAATGCATCGACCAGAGATCCATGCATGAGCCCAGTCCACGGTCCATGGATGGGGTGTCTATGCACTTAAAGAGCGGGGTTCGCATGTCAATGATTCAAACAAAACTCAGTTTCATTATCTCTCCTCGCTTTCTATTCCTTGGTCCCACGTGTAATAGACTCAATATATCCATAAGACCAATCATTAGCGCATTAACGTATGGAGTTAACCGGGATTTGCCGCTAATGATGAGCTACAGTGTTGTCGGGATCCCGACAATAGAGTAGCTCACCACCACGAGCTTGCCCAGTGGCCCACCGGCACTATGGTTCACAGTCGCACGTTCTAAGACCTGGAATGGGTTCCTAATAGCTCTACGGTCCTACTGATGGCCGGAGCTTGAACGACGGTGAACCCTCGCGGCGGCACGACGTGAAGATGCCGCGGTGCCCTTACGACCAAAGTGAACCCGTCGATTCGACGACGCATTAAGCAAATACCCGCATGCTTATGCTCCTATACGGTATAAAGAAGTTACCTTGAGCCAAGGAATACCTAAGCCAAGGAAAACGACCAAAGGTACAGGGAGGAGCTCCGGCGACGTTTGGCCGACGGCGACAACAAGAGTTCAATGTGGACACGGCAACCTGAACAAAATGAACCGAAAAGAATGATCGGGATGGCTCAAGTAGACCTAGAAGATGCTACTACCGAAAGAATTGATGATTGACTCACCAGGCCAGTGATGAGAACGAAAGAGCTGAAGTTGGCCAGATGTGAGGTAAAATCAAATTCCCAAAGATCCTGTGAATGTATTGCAAAATAGTTTGAGGGGGAAACACTCCTTAGCCTAGAACATGATGTGACGCACAAAGAAGTGGAAAGAACTCATCGGATGCCAAGATGGCACGACGGTGGCGCTTAGAGCGTGCTTTGGACGAGCAGAAGACACCTCGGTGGTGCGGGAGCTACAGGCAAAATCAAAAGCTCCAATTAGAAGGATGTGCACGACATAGAGAAAGTAGAAAAAAGCACAAGAACTAGAGGATATGCTGTAGTGTAGAGGGGGAAGGATTGAGTAAATCTACTTGGCCGAAAGGGGATGAGGTGGTTTTGATGGCATTCCTCAATGGAAAATGCGACGACGTCCAGTCGTGATGGCTCCTAGATGGACGCTGACGGCGGTGGCCAAACGGCGTCATCATGCATGGGTGGTGATGCCCGGACGCAACGCCACCTCGCTCGGCGCTTGGAGCTACGTGGCACGGCGAAGTGGTGGGGCGGTGTAGAGAAGAAGAGGCTGACGAGCGGGTCCGACTCATCAGTGGTGTGGCAAAGAGGCACGGGTCAGAGTTGGGCGTGAGCGAGACGGTTTGATCCGATCAAATCAAGTGGTGCGGCCGCTACAGTCCAACCGGTTCAGCTCAAGGTTACATAGTTGACTGGGTTGAATTCAAACTCCCCTAGTTTGACCAGTGAAATAACAAATAAATTTATAAGAATCTGGAAATTTTTCGAGATGTTACTGGGATGATATAGATCCCATATAAATTTTTAAACAACACTGCTAGTGATTTAAAAACTTATTTTAAATTCCTTAACCGAATAGGTATATATAAGGAACATAGATTTTTCTTAAGGTCAAGGTGAA
This sequence comes from Phyllostachys edulis, assembly GCA_036346405.1. Lineage (NCBI taxonomy): Eukaryota > Viridiplantae > Streptophyta > Magnoliopsida > Poales > Poaceae > Phyllostachys > Phyllostachys edulis. Next base: position 952,716 of record JAYEVD010000764.1, on the reverse strand, counting down.
CTCTAAAAATTTGAAAAAATTATATTTATTCATGATAATTAATCTAGTATTTGATTAAATTAATTTCTAGGGTTCTTTACAAGCATTAACTTAAATTTTCTTTTGGAGTTTCACTTCAAGTTTTAAATTTGACTTGAATTTGAGATTTTCAAATGCAACCATTTGTGCACTTGTTCCAAAATATCATGTATGCTCATGATATGCATATAATTACCATTTATATAAAATGAGGCTGTTACAGTGCACTTAGGTTTTAGGAGGTGTCTACAAAGCTACAAGCAGCGGCTCGAGGACCAATGGTCACCAGAGTGGTGGCGACAACGCTTCCTGTGGCGGCGCCATGGGTGGCCACGGTGAAGTCTATGCTACACTAGCTAATCTACTAATCCAACGGGTGTAGAAGTACTAGGGGACTACTGGGAGGTCACTAAGGCCTTTGATGGCGTCGGGGGATGGCCGAAGTGGCTTGGCCACATTGAACAGTAGCAGCACAGAGGAGGCTCTCAGTGTTGGTGCTCTACGGTGATGAAGGTGCTACAAGAAGCAGCATATTAGATTCATGAGGTACTAATGATGGTGTGGATGCAAGGAATTGGACCGATACTCACCGGGCTTCGAGGTAGATTGAAAATGGTGGCAGTGGCCGTGAGAGAGAAAGACAATGGTGAAGCTCGGATTCCTGGCAATCCTGCCTGCGTTGAATGAGGGGAATGCATAAAAGAGGTATGGAACACGTAATGATGCGATCAGAAGATGTCCAAACCTTCTAGAACGGTAAGGACACAGCAGCTCAAATTAGGTGCACGCACCGGAGTTGGGGGTGATGATGGTGTTTCGGCTCTACACAGCTCCCGGAGCTGCATTGAGAAAACGGAAAGGATGAGTAGGGTGAGAGGCACGTGGTGACGCGTGTATCGCGGGCAAGGAAGCTCAGCTGAGGCTACCCTGGTGGGAAGTTTGCTCACCGATGTCAAGAATGACGCACTCGTTCTCGGTGATTCAGAGAGCTAGAAGCTCAGAGAAAGTGCGATATGGAATGAGGGGCGAGCAGAGAGATGGTAACACGCTCGGAGGCATAAATAGCAGCGAGTAGCGCGTGAGATTCACGGCGAGAAAATCGCGGGCATGCTTTGGTCTCTCCATCCGCACGGGAAAAGGGAGCGTCAACGGATCGCTAGCATGGGCGTGGAGCAGGCGGAGGTGACGGGGCAGGTGAACGTTGAAACTGTGAGCGGTGGTCGAATTCCACGGGCGAGCGGCGGAGCAGGCGAGGTGTGCTAAAGCGCGGAGGCGAACGCGAGGTGGACGAAGGGTGCTGACAGGTGGAGCCAACATGTCAGTGAGAGGGTGAGAGCGAGGCTGGCGCAAGCTGCTACGCTGCGTGAGCAAATTGGGCCGAGCAAAAATGGAATTTGTAATTTCTAGAAAAGGGGTGAGATTTTACCATATTTTTAAACCTATCAAACATGATCCAAAATTTATGAATTTTTTTGTGGCTGTTTAGTTTCCATCTATTGCAGCTGTTGCAATCTCCTCTCACACCTCGACCATGGGCGGACCCTCAAGGGGTCATGGGTGTTCAGCCGAACACCCATCTTTTCTTCAAAATATCTGGTATAATATGTATATTAGATGTGTATGTTATTAATTAGGTAAAAATTATATATTTATGTCCGCAAATGAATTCAGCTTGCACTCCCCGCACCTCACGCGTGGCCCATGTAACACATTATACCCATTTTCCTTCTTACTTCAGCCCACCAAACCCTAACCTCTATTCTCTCTCTCATCCTGTGGTTGTTTGTGTGTGTGTGTGTAGGCCGGGGTAGGGGGTGGGGTGGGAGGGCTCCAGCCTCCAAGTGGCGAACGAGCGGAGGCGTGGGCTATGAAGGCGAGCGACGATCGGTGGACACACTACTACAAAATAGGCAATAGTAGACGCCCCATCACAGACGGTTCCTTTGGAACCGTCTGTGTTGGGTTTGTCCGGACATGGTTGTTGTACCGTAGACCTATCATAGACGGTTCTTAGTTAGAACCATCTGTGATAATTAATTATCACAAACGATTTTTTAATAGCACCATCTGTGATAATTCACAGACGGTTCGTTATAAGAACCGTCTGTGATAATGCAACTCATCACAGACGGTTCTCATAACAAACTGTCTGTGAATTATCATAGACGGTTTGTTATAAGAACCGTCTGTGATAATCGAGCTCACCACAGACGGTTCTCATAACAAACTGTCTGTGAATTATCACAGACAGTTCTTAATGAGAACTGTCTGTGATAATTAGATATCACAAACGGTTAGTGGTTGGAACCGTCTATGATAGATTCGATTCGGCTCTCGCGCGCTGCATCTCTTCGTCTTGCACGCCAACGTCTCTTCGTCTCGCACGCCAACGTTACGCGGCGTCTCTTCGTCTCGCGCGCCGGTTACTGCTGTTTTATAAGACCGATCATCCTCCACCAAAGATGAAACCTCCCATCGCTTCTTCATCTCAGGGTATTGATCGAATACGTATGAATGACTACGGCGAGGACCAATGTGATGAGGTCGGTGATCGCCTTTGCTCTTCTTCCTCACGATGTCTTTGTTGACATCGTCGGCCGCGTGGCCGCGAGCTCTCCTCAGCCCATGGCGGACCTATGCAGCCTACGAGCCACGTACGTACATATTTATACTTACAAAAATACGTAGGTACTACTATTTATTCTAACATCTTGAATTCTATACGTACGTATATTGGAGTTGCAAGGCCATGTACAACGCGTGCAAGGACGGTGCCGTGGGGGGGCGCATGGTGCTGGAGCGGGAGGAGGTGATGAAGTGGCTGGACAATGGGCACTACGTCGCCGTCGTCAACCACCTTGCCAACGCCGGCAACCCGGAGGCCTGCTTCATCGTTGGCCTCCCGCTTGTCTTCACGTACCAGGCCATGCAGCGCGGCCTTGTGTGCCTCGAACGGGTGGCCATCGCCGGCCACAAAGCTGCGGCCTACGTTCTCGGCCTCCTTCTCTACATGGCCGACATGTCGCACGACGTTGGGAAGCACTACATTAGCCAGGTCGAGGGCGAGCCGGCCGGTGGAGGGTGCGAGACGGCCAAGAGGACCAACCGGGAGTGCAAGCGGTGCCGGAGGCTCGCTGCGGGCCGGTCCAGGAGGCGTCGTGGAAGATGGACAGGCCGCTGGGCCGGGTGTGGGCGTTGTCAGAGGACGGCCACCGGTGCACAAGCACCGACTGCGGCGTGATAGAAGGGTGGGATGACTACATCATCTTCTGCAGCGATGATTGTAGGATTAGGCATGAGTATGCAAAATTCTTTGCACAGGTGTTGAACTTCTTGCCGTAAAATTAACGGTTTTATGTATGTGAATTTGCATTTATCTATACAAAATCTTATGATCATCATCTGGAAATAATTCAATTAAATACTATAATATTTATCAATAATTAATATAATTTTTTCTACATTTTTGGACCCTATTTCAACCCATAGAAAATTCAAACTCAAATCAATAACCTAAGTTGGGTTTGAAATTAAATTAAGCAAATAATTCATCAAAAGTGGGTTTTCAAATTTTATTTGAGAACTACAAAACATGCTATAGTAGACGCCAGGGTGTAAGCGGGCCTCTCAAGATCGCCAAGCAGATTGCATTGCCTCTACCGCCTTCTTTGATCCTTGCCTCTGCTTCGCCACGCCTCTGCCGCTTAACAAGACTTTGTCAAGAGGTTATCACAGACGGTTCCAGAATAAAACCGTTTGTGATAAGGAATCACAGACGGTTCTATTCAGAAACCGTCTGTGATATGAGTTTATCACAGACGGTTATGTTAAAGAACCGTCTGTGATACGTTGCATATCACAGACGGTTCTATTAAAGAACCGTCTGTGATACATTGCATATCACAGACGGTTCGTTAATAAAACCGTCTGTGATATCCTTATCACAGACGGTTCTATTAAAGAACTGTAACATCCCAAATGTATAGTCAGGGTTATTCAAGTATAATTATATGTGTAGAAATTAAAACTTTTTCTCACAACTTGAAAACCCTTACAATCTCATGTAATTCTTGTCCAAGAGTTGTGTAAACCAAGAACACAAAGCTCTTGTTGACCAAAAGTCAAATTCATTTTCCAATTATCTCAAATCTTGTGCCAAACAATTGGAAAGTATCTTCCTTGGTCCTAAAACTGAGGTGGGACCCCTCTGAAAAATATCACAAGTTGTAAAACTAGTTTGATAATTTTTGGAGGTAAAATGAATCATTGAACAACCTTAATGAATTTCCTGAGAAAAATGCATTGCATAATAACCTCTGGAAAATTTATGTAAGGTTAATCATGTTGTCAGCTAGCTCCAGTTAAAATCTTATGAATTTTGGAGTTCATTTGCTATCTCAAACAATTCTGTAAAGTCTCAGCTGTTAGAAAATTAAATTTAAAACAGGGCACTGTTCCTTGGGCTGAGCCGTACTCAAACCTGGTCCAGCCCAACCCCATCTGACCTCCTTTCCCACCTTGATGAGGTCGTAGCCGTTGGATCCAATCCAACCACCACGACCTCCCCCTCAACCAAGGCCCCCAGGACCTCCCCATTCGAGGTCCTCTTGACCTCGTGGACCTCCTCGGGTCAACGTGGGCGTCAGACCTCCCCACCTCATCAGGTCATAGCCGCTGGATCAAAGATCCACGGTCACGACCTCCCTAGTGTGTGAAACCTCAAAGACCTCCTCGAGCTGTTAAACCATCGCAGCGAGGTCATCCCACCTTGTTGAGGTAGCAGCCGTTGGATCAAATCCCACAGCCACGACCTCCTCCTCAACATACTCAGTCAGGTCCTCCCACCTATGTGAGGTCGTAGCCCTTAGATCTAAATCTAAAGGTCCTGACCTCCCTTGCCTGTTGCGCATTGTATCAGACCTCCCCATCAGGTCAGTGCCCTTGGATTTACATCCAAAGGCCATGACCTCCCCCCCCCCTCAGTCTCTTATGTTCGTGTGCGGTTAAATCCTCACGGAGGTCCGCACCGCTGGATTGAAATCAACGCTTTGGACCTCTGTCCCTTTTCCTCACGTGCGTTTTCTCAATTAAGGAAATCGGAGGGCCACGACCTCCCCATCCTTAATCGTGTGGCTGGGACCTCCACCCAGCCACTTAAAACATAACGGTTCAAAAATTGGATCCGATGGTCACGACCTCCCCAGGTCTTATCCAACAGTCACCAGACCTCCTGTTCTTCTCCTTCCTCTGGCGCATGCGTGCTCGAGCCAGTGGAGTTAATGCGCGCACTGGGCACGATGTCCTTTTCAATGACTCTTTCTTGACCCACATTTAATGCAGTCGACTTTTACGCCTCTAGTCAGCTCAAGCCTGCCACTGTGTCAACATACCATCTTGTCCATTGTCATAGACCACGCCATGGGCCAAGCTCACCATGAGCTTAGCCAAGGGTCTAAGACCTCAATTGCCCTAAGATAAAACCACCCCCCACGGTTTCCCTGGCTTCCTTTGCACACCATTGTTACTTTGCTCACACATCTGTGCTTGTGAGCTCTAAACCGCAGAGCTTCCTTGGCCGCCATTCCTGGAGCTTGAAGCTCCTCGGTGGACAAGGGTCACTGGGGTTTCCCACCTTTTCTCCTTGTTTCCATTTGTGCCCTACCCTCTGGGACCAAGTCCTAACTTAAGTTGTGGACGTTTGCAGAGGGGGACAAAGAGGAGCTTGGAGCTGGTGTCTTGGGCTGTGAAGTTTCCCTGTCTTCCCCAACACCGGCCATCACCTCCACGACCTCCCCAGCACCTTAGGACCTCCAGGTACACCTCCTGTTAGTCCTTAGTTGCTGGCACCCGCTTGAATGACTTTGCGGAGCTTTTTGTTTGAGCACACGCTTGTATGTCGCGCATGAGCTTGATTTTTGCGTTTAAGATTTTGGCCGTCTTGGTCACCTCTGTCCTCTCCGGCTCACCGGCGATTAAGGCCGCCGCCGCCGTCGAGTGAGCTCATGGTGTGCGATCACTATTGCGCTGCGGTGATGTCCTTGGTGGTCGCCATGAGGTCCGCATCGCCGCAACAACCACTTCTTTGAGCTCGGGATTTTGTCGGACGTCCCGAGCGTGTCGTTGTCATTTTAGGACAGAGATTCACCGTTTTAAATGCCCAATCATCGCAATCATTGGCGTCTTAACTGCCATTAACCCTGTCCCCTTTGCGCGCATTTAAAACCCCTCGCGCGCGGACCTCCTCGTGGTCCCGCGCGCATTTATCTCATATCCAAAGCACGTGCGCGCTGGGTCTGGGACGTCCAGACCTCCTCCGAGGAGATCTGGAGCGTCCAAGACCTTCCCTTGCGCAATCATAGCCGTCCAGACCTCCCTGGAGGTCTGTGACGTTGAGGACCTCCGCTGGGACCTCCTCGAGGACATCCCAACCGTTGAGGACCTCCCCCTTTTGATCTGGTCCGTTCCGGACCTCCTTTTCATGTTGTGGTTCGTTGGATGTGCCATCAACGGCCACGACCTCCCCTCACCTCGCGCATGTGTGTTGTTAAGAGGTCCAGGACCTCTGGACCTCACATGTGCGTGTGTGTTGTTCTCCGGGGAGGTCTGAGCCGTTAGATCTGTGATCTGTGGCTCACGACCTCCCATATCCTTGTGAGTCTTAGAAAGGTTCGGTGAGGTCTTAATTATAAACTGAAAAAGGTAAACTTTAGAATTTCATATCTCTTTCATTTTAATTCCAAATGAGGTCATTCAAATTGTGTTAGCTCTATCTTGAACTTGACTTTAATCCAAAAATGATTGTAAGTTGAGTTCAGCTCCAGAGCACAGTTTTGCCATAGGTTTTAAAACTCCCTTTTAAATATACACTCAAATTAAGGCTTAACTTGTAAAATACATAACTAATGCTCTATAGATTATTTTTGAGTGAATCCAACCTTGTTGGGTTCCTCTAATAATGAACTCACTGTGAAAATTAGTTTTGAGCATATTGCTGTTATAGAAATGAGGACTTGTGCATTATAATTTTGTTCAAGTTCTTGTTTTTGAAAAATTATAGAAAGAGCATAATAGCTCCAAATGAGATGAACTCAATTGTGTTATTCATCTCATGAGGTGCTGGTTTTACAGTAAAAATTTCAGCCTCACCACTTTTCTAGAAAATGTTGCCTCATAATTAAATTAGTGAATAGTGCAGTTTGGTATTTTTAGGGCTGAGCAGAATTGTTTTGCTCATATCTTTTGCATTGAGAATCCAAATCCATTGGTTCTTGTTGCTAAATTCCCTAAAAATTACCCTCTTGCTGCTGTAGAAATTTCAAAGTATTTGGAGTTCGTTTGCTGTGCTGTCTTTGTTGTTTTTCGTCGTTCTTATTGGTGCTTTATCGCTTTTCCGTTAGGTTTCGACATTTGTGGTGATCCCGAGAGTGACCCCCTGCCACAATTTGAGCAACAGCAACAAGGCAAGCAGTTTGACCATTCCCACCATGTCCCATTACTTTAAAGCTTAATATATTGTTTTACTTCTATGTATGCATGCTACTTTGTGTTAAATATCGCTAGCATTCCTATAGTTGCATAATCTGTAGGAATTGTTATCCTCTACTACCAATGAGCCTAGGTTATTCGCTGTGGTTGGAGCTCGTTGGATGAGCTCTTATCACTTAGTAGTTGCGTTTAATCTGCTTAGACATGCTTAGTTATCGGTAGTAATGGGCGATCATCGACTTAGTCGATGGTCTTGATCACTCAAAATGATTATTACTCCTATATGTCCAGCACTTGTGCCTTGATTAATTTGTAAAATCAAAACTGAAAATAAAGGATTGTTTTAGACTTGGGCATATTGGATGGATGGTGCGGTTTTGGAATGTGGTAGTATGCTGAGTCATCAAGGACCGAGTTCTTGCGCCATTGATCCAAGCAATTTTATGTGCTAACCACACGAGGGCATATGGAACCCTCTTGACTAAGTACTTTAGGCGGTGCTAATTGGGGTCGCTCGGTTGGTGTGTTTTTAAAGATAAAATGTGTGTGTATGGTGTGGGAATGGAGCGTTGGCGGACCGGTCGAGGCCGTCTATTGTGTCCTTATCCCGTGGGTTGTCTTGGTCGAATTAGCACCGTCCATTGGAAATGTCTCGTAGGACTTAGCCGTGCTTGGCATACCAAAGGTAGTGTGCCTAAAGGAAAGGCGATGCATGTGTGGGTACATTGGTACACCCTGCAGGATAAAACTATTCGAATAGCCTCGTCCTAGGTTATGGACACGCTTGGTTATTTCCCGTGAGAATTAGACTACAACATTTAATTAAAACTTGACTTGGTTGGTATGAACGGGGAGTTCATGCTATTGTTGTGGTGACTAATGGGTTAGTCACTTCCAGGCTGTTCTTGTTGTCGTTATTATGTTATTATCTCGTTGTTACTTCAACAATTAAAAATGTTTTGTCAAATTGCCTTCAATCTACTATGTTATTGCAAATGAAACTTGCTTTATGCTAAAATGAGTCCAAAGCCTCATCCACTTAAATAAAGCTTGCATGTAGCTATGTATAGTTCTCATTATCTTACACGTAAGTCTTATGGAGTACTTTATGTACTCATCCGCCCTGGTTGTGGCATTTTTGTTGCTTTTGATGCAGGGGAAGAAGGTGAGCTCCAAGAGCCTCACTTTTGCGCTATGTGTTGCGCTTTCTTGACGACTAGCTTGGCGGTCCGGTCGGTTGCCTTGTGGGCTAAAGGCACACTGATTGGCTTTGTGTTATAGCCATCTTTATGGCACTTTTGCTTCCGCTGTTATCTTTTTGTAATTATAGCTATTTGGCCTAAGGGCCTCTCTTTTGTAATATCTATTCCATATTATTGTTAACTTCTGGTTGTTGCTTATGTACTATGTGTTGTATGGAATTGATACATTCTTTTGTTGTGAGGTATGTATACTGCATTCTGGGAAGTATACATCTCTCGAGACCGGGTTTATTTGGTTGATAATACTAGGGTCAATTGGATGACTAAGTATTATGAGCTTAATAAATACCAGGGTCTCACAAAAGTTGGTATCAGAGCCGTTATGACCGTAGTAACGCAAGCTTGGTCGTCTTTAGGATATTTTGGAAAACCTATTTTCAAAGTATCAAATGAGTTTTGAAAGCTTAAGTGATTCTCAGATTTTACTCCTCATCTATCTTAGCTTTCTCTTCTCATCTCACTCTAATTTGAGTTTTAAAAGTTGTTTTCCTCTCTTCCCTTCTACAAAATAGTTGTTATCGATTAATTGGGTTTTGGATAACATATGAGAGTTCTAAATTGATGTCTTGGCTACCTTTTTGGTGAAGAATAGAAGTATTTGAAGGCAAAACTCAAATCTGAAAGTTCTGGACAGCAAGCAAGCATTTTAGGGCAGCAATGCTTAAGCTAGTAAATGAGGTAGAAAATGAGAGGTTAATTCAACTAAAACTTGTGGGAATAAAAGGGTAAGATGTGATACTAGTTAGCTAAGTATCTAACATTTATTTCGCTGATTTAACCTTGCTCTTTAGTAGCATTAGTTCTCACCCTACAATCTGATTTTCATCTTCTCGAGCAATTACTCGCTCATTCCATACGGGTTAGTTGTGTTGAGAAGTTGAGCTTCTTTTTGGTGTTTCTTGGCTGTTTTAGAGTCTTTTAGAAGCTTTTAAAGTTTAATTACCCGCTGCTTTGGCTTTCGTTTAGGGTGATCTCCATTCCCTAGTCGATCGCTTTTGCTTTCTTTAAGGCTTAATTTTTGGTCTAGTTGCTAACCAAAATTCATTGTAACAGATGGCGGACCTTTTCGTAGCGGCCAAGGCCAGTCAGCTGGTCCGGACGAGGAGCTTCCTCCTCCTCCGACCATGGCCGAGGTTCTTCTTCAGATCGAGCGCAACCGCGCGGATGACCGGAGAGTTCTACTGGACGTCATCGCGCGCAACACTACTGCACTTTCCGGAGCTTCAGGATCTGGGCCAGGGAATGCCCATCAGCCGCGTGGAGGACTCGCGGAGTTTCTTCGTACTCAGCCCCCTACCTTTTCCCGGTCTGAGGACCCGCTCGATGCAGACGATTGGCTTCGTCTGGTTGAGCGGAAGCTCAGCATAGCGCAGTGCCAGGAGCACGAGAAGGCGCTGTTTGCATCGCACCAGCTTGAGGGTGCAGCTTTGTCATGGTGGGAGAACTTTCTCGCCATGCAGCCCGTGGATCACACCGTCTCTTGGGAGGAGTTCCGTGCTGCCTTCCGTCGGGCTCACATCCCTGCCGGCTTGATGGAGATCAAGAAGCAGGAGTTTCTTGCGCTCAAGCAAGGGCGTAGCTCAGTCATGGAGTATGTATACGAGTTCAACCATCTGGCTCGTTATGCTCCTGAGGATGTGGCCACTGATATGGCCAAGCAGGCCAAGTTCAGGCGTGGCTTGTCCGAGGAGCTGAAGGACAAGCTATCCATTGTCGACTTTCCTGATTTCCAGACCTTGGTCGACAAGGCCATCGTCGCTGAGCATGCGGCTCGAGAGCTTATGGATTCCATAAGCGCAAGTGAGAGGCCCATAAGTCATCCAGGCGCTTCCTCCGTCCCTTGCCGCGATCTCGAAGTACCGATCTCGGTCTTGGCGCCCAGGTCACCTGCCTCGTTCATCGTCCATCGCAGCCGTGTCTCGATCCGTGCACTGCGAGTCGCCAGAGCGCCCCGCAACCAGGCCGCCGGGTCACATGTTTCTCATGCAACCGGAAGGGGCATTATGCGAACCAATGCCCTAAGAAGACAGAGCGACCCCTCGCCCTAATGGAGGACGCGGGTCAGGAGGTGGTGCATCTCAGGACCAGAAGATCGTCCCAACTACCCAAGGCGTGGGTAGTGGTCGCGTCAACGCCATCACCGCAGAGGAGGCTCAGAGGCACCCGGCGTCGTGCTAGGTACACTTTCATTAACTCTCACCACCACTCTTCGTCTTGTTTGATTCAGGAGCATCTCATTCCTTTGTTTCTGAGTCTTTTGCTGCTGTTGGAGAGCTTATTTTCTCTCCATTGTCGGTCCCGCTACTCATTCGCTCTCCTGGTTCGGAGTTGAGAGCTGAGATTGAGTGTAGGGATGTCCCTATCGAGATCGAAGGCGTAGGGTTCTTAGCGAACCTTATCCTTCTCCATTCAGCGAGTCTTGATGTGATTCTTGGTATGGATTGGTTGTCTCAGCACATGGGACAAATCGATTGCGCCAGGAAGCTCATCTCTCTGTCTAGTTCTTCCGGCGAGCAGGTTTGCTTCTCGCCGAAGCTGCTAGATCCTCATCTCTTCGCACTTGAAGCGAAGCCCGCTCTAGATATTAGCGAAGTCCCAACAGTTTGTGACTTTGTTGATGTCTTTCCCGCTGACCTTCCAGGGATGCCACCCGTTCGAGACCTCGAGTTTGTCATTGAGTTGGCTCCTGCACGCCCTATCTCAAAGAGGCCTTATCGGATGCCACCGAACGAGTTGGTGGAGTTGAAGAAGCGATTAAGTGAGCTGCAAGAGAAGGGTTTCATCCGCCTAGCTCATCTCCTTGGGGTTGTCCAAAGCAATCTTCGTAAAGAAGAAGGATTTGGTACTTTACGCATGTCGTTGATTACCGCCCACTTAATGAAGTGATGATGAGAACAAGTATCCATTGCCCGCATTGACGATCTCTTCGATCAATTAACCGGAGCTCGAGTTTTCTCCAAGATTGATCCGAGGTGGGATATCATCGAGTTCGATTCGCCCGAGGATATTCCAAAGACGGCGTTCTCTACTCGCTACGGCTTGTACGAGTACACTGTCATGTCATTCGGCTTAACCAATGCTCCTGCCTTGTTCATGAATCTCATGAATTCGGTATTCATGGAGTATTTGGATAAGTTTGTCGTGGTCTTCATCGATGATATTCTTATCTATTCCAAGAACGATGAGGAACATGATCAGCATCTGAGGCTTGTGTTAGGCAAGCTACGTGAGCACCAGCTGTACGCGAAGTTCAGCAAGTGTGCATTCTGGTTGAAGGAAGTGGCTTTCTTAGGCCATATTCTTTCAGCAGGAGGCGTAGCCGTTGATCCTAGCAAGGTCACCGATGTTCTTTCATGGAGTCAGCCTGTTTCGGTCACCGATGTGCGGAGTTTTCTTGGTTTAGCGGGATATTATCGCCGCTTTATCGAGAACTTCTCCAAGATCGCGAAGCCGATGACGGAGTTGCTCAAGAAGGACAAGAAGTTCTTGTGGTCCGATGCTTGTGAGGAAAGTTTTCAAGTACTCAAGAAGCGTTTGACCACCGCTCCCGTTCTTGTTCTTCCCGACGTCCATCGCAGCTTCGATATCTATTGCGATGCTTCTCGTCGAGGCCTCGGTTGTGTCCTTATGCAAGAAGGCAAGGTAGTGGCCTATGCATCAAGGCAATTGAGACCTCATGAACTCAACTACCCTACTCATGATTTGGAGTTGGCTGCTGTGATTCATGCACTTAAGATTTGGCGACATTACCTAATCGGTAATCGTTGTGAAGTGTATTCGGATCACAAGAGCCTTAAGTACTTGTTCACCCAACCTGACCTGAACCTCAGGCAAAGGAGATGGTTGGAATTGATCAAGGACTATGATATGGGTATTCACTACCATCCGGGCAAGGCTAATGTCGTTGCCGATGCGCTTAGTCGCAAAGCGCATTGTAATGCCTTAGTGCTCAAGGAGCATTCGCCCTCTCTTCTCGAAGCATTCCAGCGTCTCAACTTGGAGATAGTTGAGCATGGATCTCTCGCTGCCATGGTTGTGCAACCAACCTTGGTGGATCGGATCAAGTCCGCTCAGCAGTCGGATTTGGGAGTGAGCCACATTAAGGCAAATGTCAAGGCCGGAACAGCCAAGTGCTTTTCTGAGGATGAGCATGGTGTTGTGAGGTTCGGGCAACGCCTTGTGGTTCCAAAGGACATGGAGTTGCGGGATTTGATTCTCCGCGAAGCCCATGATTCGCCATTATCCATTCATCCCGGGGCCACAAAGATGTATCAAGATCTCCGCCAGAGATTTTGGTGGACCCGAATGAAGAGGGAGATCGCGAAGTTCGTTGTCGAGAAGTCGACGTATGTCGTCGTGTCAAGGCCGAGCATCAGCGTCCTGCGGGACTGCTTCAGCCTTTGCCAGTTCCTGAGTGGAAGTGGGATTCGATCGGGATGGATTTCATCACTAGTCTACCCACGTCCCCGAAGGGAAATGATGCCATTTGGGTTGTCATTGATCGATTGACTAAGGTGGCTCATTTTCTTCCAGTCAAGATCAAGATTCGTACCGATCGCCTAGCTGAGCTCTATGTCTCTAGGATTGTGAGCTTACATGGCGTACCGAAGACGATCGTTTCTGATCGTGGCTCCATCTTCACTTCCCATTTCTGGCATAGCCTGCAAAAGGCTATGGGAACCCGTCTTACCTTTAGCACGGCATTCCACCCTCAAACCGATGGTCAGACCGAGAGGGTCAACCAGGTTTTGGAGGATATGCTTCGTGCTTGTGTCCTTTCCTATGGGAAGCATTGGGAGAAATGCTTACCATTCGCCGAGTTTTCTTATAACAACAGCTTTCAGGCCAGTCTCGGCATGGCACCTTTTGAGGCCTTATACGGGAGAAAGTGTAGAACCCTGTTGAACTGGTCAGAGACCGGTGAGAGACCTCTCTTTGGCCCGGACTCAATTAATAAGGCCGAGCGCCAAGTCCAGCTTATTCGTGAGCGTTTGCGCACAGCTCAATCCAGGCAAAAGAGCTATGCGGATCGCCGCCGACGTGAGTTACGTTTTGAGCCTAATGACTTTGTTTATCTCAAAGTCTCTCCGTTGAAGGGCCATCAACGTTTCGGCGTCAAGGGCAAGTTGGCTCCTCGATATGTCGGTCCCTACCGCATTATCGAGAAGAAGGGAGCTGTTGCCTATAAGTTGGAGTTGCCAGCTGCACTTGAGGGGGTACATGATGTTTTCCATGTGTCCCAGCTTAAGAAGTGCCTCCGTGTTCCAACTGAGGAAGCTCCGTTGGAAACCCTCGATGTCCAGGAAGATTTGACCTATCGCGAGCACCCTGTTCGCGTACTCGATGAGTCTGAACGAAGGACAAGGAATAAGACCATCAAGTTCCTTAAAGTTCAGTGGTCGAACCATTCCGAGGATGAGGCTACTTGGGAAAGAGAAGATCGTCTGCGTGCGGACTATCCATCTTTCTTTACCGAGTGAGCCAAATCTCGGGACGAGATTTTTGTAAGGGGGAGAGATTTTGTAACATCCCAAATGTATAGTCAGGGTTATTCAAGTATAATTATATGTGTAGAAATTAAAACTTTTTCTCACAACTTGAAAACCCTTACAATCTCATGTAATTCTTGTCCAAGAGTTGTGTAAACCAAGAACACAAAGCTCTTGTTGACCAAAAGTCAAATTCATTTTCCAATTATCTCAAATCTTGTGCCAAACAATTGGAAAGTATCTTCCTTGGTCCTAAAACTGAGGTGGGACCCTCTGAAAAATATCACAAGTTGTAAAACTAGTTTGATAATTTTTGGAGGTAAAATGAATCATTGAACAACCTTAATGAATTTCCTGAGAAAAATGCATTGCATAACAACCTCTGGAAAATTTATGTAAGGTTAATCATGTTGTCAGCTAGCTCCAGTTAAAATCTTATGAATTTTGGAGTTCATTTGCTATCTCAAACAATTCTGCAAAGTCTCAGCTGTTAGAAAATTAAATTTAAAAGCAGAGCCTTTGTTCCTTGGGCCGAGCCAGTACTCAAACTGGTCCAGCCCAACCCCATCGACCTCCTTTCCCACCTTGATGAGGTCGTGGCCGTTGGATCCAATCCAACCGCCACGACCTCCCCTCAACCAAGGCCCCGGGACCTCCCCATTCGAGGTCCTCTTGACCTCGTGGACCTCCTCGGGTCAGCGTGGGCGTCGACCTCCCCACCTCATCGAGGTCATAGCCGCTGGATCAAAGATCCACGGTCACGACCTCCTAGTGTGTGAAACCTCAAAGACCTCCTCGAGCTGTTAAACCATCGCAATGAGGTCATCCCATTTGTTGAGGTCGCAGCCGTTGGATCAAATCCCACAGCCACGACCTCCTCCTCAACATACTCAGTCAGGTCCTCCCACCTATGTGAGGTCGTAGCCCTTAGATCTAAATCTAAAGGTCCTGACCTCCCTTGCCTGTTGCGCATTGTATCAGACCTCCCCATCAGGTCAGTGCCCTTGGATTTACATCCAAAGGCCATGACCTCCCCCCCCCCTCAGTCTCTTATGTTCGTGTGCGGTTAAATCCTCACCGGAGGTCCGCACCGTTGGATTGAAATCCAACGCTTTGGACCTCCTGTCCCTTTTCCTCACGTGCGTTTTCGCGATTAAGGAAATCGGAGGGCCACGACCTCCCCATCCTTGATCGTGTGGCTGGGACCTCCACCCAGCCACTTAAAACATAACGGTTCAAAAATTGGATCCGATGGTCACGACCTCCCCAGGTCTTATCCAACGGTCAGCAGGACCTCCCCTGTTCTTCTCCTTCCTCTGGCGCGCATGCGTGCTCTGAGCGGTGGAGTTAATGCGCGCCTGGGCCACAGTGTCCTTTTCAACAGCTCTTTGCTGACCCGCATTTAATGCAGGTCAGCTTTTCGCCCCTCTAGTCAGCTCAAGCCTGCCACTGTGTCAACATACCATCTTGTCCATTGTCATAGACCACGCCATGGGCCAAGCTCACCATGAGCTTAGCCAGTGGTCTAAGACCTCAATTGCCCTAAGATAAAACCACCCCCCCACGGTTTCCCTGGCTTCCTTTGCACACCATTGTTACTTTGCTCACACATCTGTGCTTGTGAGCTCTAAACCGCAGAGCTTCCTTGGCCGCCATTCCTGGAGCTTGAAGCTCCTCGGTGGACAAGGGTCACTGGGGTTTCCCACCTTTTCTCCTTGTTTCCATTTGTGCCCTACCCTCTGGGACCAAGTCCTAACTTAAGTTGTGGACGTTTGCAGAGGGGGACAAAGAGGAGCTTGGAGCTGGTGTCTTGGGCTGTGAAGTTTCCCTGTCTTCCCCAACACCGGCCATCACCTCCACGACCTCCCCAGCACCTTAGGACCTCCAGGTACACCTCCTGTTAGTCCTTAGTTGCTGGCACCCGCTTGAATGACTTTGCGGAGCTTTTTGTTTGAGCACACGCTTGTATGTCGCGCGGAGCTTGATTTTTGCGTTTCGTATTTTGGCCGTGCGGGTCACCTCTGTCCTCTCCGGCTCGTCGGCGATTAAGGCCGTCGCCGCCGTCGAGAGTGAGCTCATGGTGTGCGCATCACTATTGCGCACACGGTGATGTCCTTGGTGGTCGCCGACGAGGTCCGCATCGCCGGCAACAACCACTTCTTTGAGCTCGGGATTTTGTCGGACGTCCCGAGCGTGTCGTTGTCATTTTAGGACAGAGATTCACCGTTTTAAATGCCCAATGATCGCAATCATTGGCGTCTTAACTGCCATTAACCCTGTCCCCTTTGCGCGCATTTAAAACCCCTCGCGCGCGGACCTCCTCGTGGTCCCGCGCGCATTTATCTCATATCCAAAGCACGCGTCTTGCTGAGTGCAGGGCGTCCGGACCTCCTCCGAGGAGATCTGAGCGTCCAAGACCTTCCCTTGCGCAATCATAGCCGTCCTGCACCTCCCCGGAGGTGCAGGACGTTGAGGACCTCCGCGGGACCTCCTCGAGGACATCCCAACCGCTGAGGACCTCCCCTTTTGATCTGGTCCGTTCCGACCTCCTTTTCATGTTGTGGTTCGTTGGATGTGCCATCAACGGCCACGACCTCCCTCACCTCGCGCATGTGTGTTGTTAAGAGGTCCAGACCTCTGGACCTCACATGTGCGTGTGTGTTGTTCTCCGGGAGGTCTGAGCCGTTAGATCTGTGATCAGGACTCACGACCTCCCATATCCTTGTGAGTCTTAGAAAGGTTCGGTGAGGTCTTAATTATAAACCTAAAAAGGTAAACTTTAGAATTTCATATCTCTTTCATTTTAATTCCAAATGAGGTCATTCAAATTGTGTTAGCTCTATCTTGAACTTGACTTTAATCCAAAAATGATTGTAAGTTGAGTTCAGCTCCAGAGCACAGTTTTGCCATAGGTTTTAAAACTCCTTTTAAATATACACTCAAATTAAGGCTTAACTTGTAAAATACATAACTAATGCTCTATAGATTATTTTTGAGTGAATCCAACCTTGTTGGGTTCCTCTAATAATGAACTCACTGTGAAAATTAGTTTTGAGCATATTGCTGTTATAGAAATGAGGACTTGTGCATTATAATTTTGTTCAAGTTCTTGTTTTTGAAAAATTATAGAAAGAGCATAATAGCTCCAAATGAGATGAACTCAATTGTGTTATTCATCTCATGAGGTGCTGGTTTTACAGTAAAAATTTCAGCCTCACCACTTTTCTAGAAAATGTTGCCTCATAATTAAATTAGTGAATAGTGCAGTTTGGTATTTTTAGGGCTGAGCAGAATTGTTTTGCTCATATCTTTTGCATTGAGAATCCAAATCCATTGGTTCTTATTGCTAAATTCCCTAAAAATTACCCTCTTGCTTCTGTAGAAATTTCAAAGTATTTGGAGTTCGTTTGCTGTGCTGTCTTTGTTGTTTTTCGTCGTTCTTATCGGTGCTTTATCGCTTTTCCGTTAGGTTTCGACATTTGTGGTGATCCCGAGAGTGACCCCCTGCCACAATTTGAGCAACAGCAACAAGGCAAGCAGTTTGACCATTCCCACCATGTCCCATTACTTTAAAGCTTAATATATTGTTTTACTTCTATGTATGCATGCTACTTTGTGTTAAATATCGCTAGCATTCCTATAGTTGCATAATCTGTAGGAATTGTTATCCTCTACTACCAATGAGCCTAGGTTATTCGCTGTGGTTGGAGCTCGTTGGATGAGCTCTTATCACTTAGTAGTTGCGTTTAATACTGCTTAGACATGCTTAGTTATCGGTAGTAATGGGCGATCATCGACTTAGTCGATGGTCTTGATCACTCAAAAATGATTATTACTCCTATATGTCCAGCACTTGTGCCTTGATTAATTTGTAAAATCAAAAACTGAAAATAAAGGATTGTTTTAGACTTGGGCATATTGGATGGATGGTGCGGTTTTGGAATGTGGTAGTATGCCCGAGTCATCAAGGACCGAGTTCTTGCGCCATTGATCCAAGCAATTTTATGTGCTAACCACACGAGGGCATATGGAACCCTCTTGACTAAGTACTTTGGGCGGTGCTAATTGGGGTCGCTTCGGTTGGTGTGTTTTAAAGATAAAATGTGTGTGTATGGTGTGGGAATGGAGCGTTGGCGGACCGGTCGGGCCGTCTATTGTGTCCTTATCCCGTGGGTTGTCTTGGTCGAATTAGCATCGTCCATTGGAAATGTCTCGTAGGACTTAGCCGTGCCGCATACCAAAGGTAGTGTGCCTAAAGGAAAGCGCGGCGTGTGGGTACATTGGTACACCCTGCAGGATAAAACTATTGAATAGCCTCGTCCTAGGTTATGGACACGCTTGGTTATTTCCGTGAGAATTAGACTACAACATTTAATTAAAACTTGACTTGGTTGGTATGAGCGGGAGTTCATGCTATTGTTGTGGTGACTAATGGGTTAGTCACTTCGGTGCTGTTCTTGTTGTCGTTATTATGTTATTATCTCGTTGTTACTTCAACAATTAAAAATGTTTTGTCAAATTGCCTTCAATCTACTATGTTATTGCAAATGAAACTTGTTTTATGCTAAAATGAGTCCAAAGCCTCATCCACTTAAATAAAGCTTGCATGTAGCTATGTATAGTTCTCATTATCTTACACGTAAGTCTTGCGGAGTACTTTATGTACTCATCCGCCTGGGTTGTGGCATTTTGTTGCTTTTGATGCAGGGGAAGAAGGTGAGCTCCAAGAGCCTCACTTTTGCGCTATGTGTTGCAGTTTCTTCGACGACTAGCTTGGCGGTCCGGTCGGTTGCCTTGTGGGCTAAAGGCACACTGATTGGCTTTGTGTTATAGCCATCTTTATGGCACTTTTGCTTCCGCTGTTATCTTTTGGTAATTATAGCTATTTGGCCTAAGGGCCTCTCTTTTGTAATATCTATTCCATATTATTGTTAACTTCTGGTTGTTGCTTATGTACTATGTGTTGTATGGAATTGATACATTCTTTTGTTGTGAGGTATGTATACTGCATTCTGGGAAGTATACATCTCTCGAGACCGGGTTTATTTGGTTGATAATACTAGGGTCAATTGGATGACTAAGTATTATGAGCTTAATAAATACCTCGGCGCCTCCGACACCGCCGCCCTCGACCTCGGCACCTCCGACACCGCTGCCCCCAACCTCGGCGCCTCCGACACCGCCGCCTCCGACCTCGGCGCCGCCGCCCCCAACATCGCTTCTTCCCTCCTCGCGCCGGCTCCAGTGCCTCCTCCGGTACTCCCTCGCGTCTCCTCTGGTATGCCACTCTACTCGCTCTATCCCACTCCCTCCCTTGCTCTGCGATGGGTTCTGTTGATGCAATTGCAAAGTGGTGGGTTCTGTTAATAGCTCAATGATGATTGTTGCCATATTATGAGATTGAATAGTTAACTAGACTTTTTATTGACTGAGAGTTTAATCTATGGTATTGAGATAAAATTTGACATATTAGTGAAGCATTTGTTTTTGAGCTCAAAGTCTGATTTGGAGTTATCATATTCAATTGGTGAAGAATTTTGGCATAATGGCTCAGATGGCAAAGACTATGCTGATTTTTGATGTTCTCATGATGTTTGTGTTAAGCATTTTATTCTCTTTAGATGACTTGGGAGAATTACATGAGTATATGGTATTTTGGTCATTTAAATTCTTTAGGAATTATGCTTTAATGCTAATTAATTTTGTTCGGATTAATTCTGAAATTTTGTTTCTATGTCCGGTTGGTACAGATGCTTAATGACAAATTTGAAGAAAAGATAGCAGCATTGCAGGATCAAATGAATCAACTCCTGAGGCAGTCGCAAGCTGCCCCTATTAATTTGGGAGCCAGTTCTGCTCGACATCGGAGTAGCGTCGCGTCCACGCATAATTCTGAACATGACGACGTCCAATTACAGATAGATGACATCAAGGTAATGTACATCTATAGAATGCACCAAAGATAGACCTATAGGACGCCTTAGCGAATTGCGTATCGTTTTGTAGGAGCCGACACGCTGCAAGCTCCAAGTGAGGATAGTCAGGTCCATTTCTCTTGAGGCTGTGCAGGGGATGGTGTATCCATACCAAGAAGGGGCAGTGCAGCACGATGCCCAGCTGGCGCAGGGTTACGCCAGGGTCGAGGTGGACAATGTACATGACCATTTCATGGCCGTCCCGCTGGAGATTCGCCCGAGCAAAGAGATCATAACACTAGGGGATGCCGTCCACTCTTTTATCCAATGGCCCAAGAAGGACATCGCTACTGACCAGCCGAAGCCACGATCCGACACGACCATTCCTCTCCAACGGGACCCTCGATGACTCCACCTCATGTTTCGCCTCAAAAGGCCACCTCTTCGGTTCCTGTGGAGAAGACACCGAAGGAACAGCAAAAGCGTGCCACCGTATCGGTTCTCGAGTCGTCTCGCAGGAAGACGCTGCCAACCATTAAGGCCAAATCAAAATCGACGAACGTTAAGGCGCCTCCCAAGTCCGGGAAGTCCGCGAATTCTGGGAAATGCGTCATCGGAGAATCGTTGTGCTTCGACACAGTATTACTTAGCGCTGGATATGCTTGTCAGGCTTTACATGCCTGGTACATGCAAAAGACCGCAAAGAAGGGGTGCGATACTGGAATCACCGTCAGATACAACGATAAGCATTTCTTCAATGGGACGAGGTACTTCGTCGTGGGCTTCGACGACTTATATGACCTATTCAACCTCGTTGGTCTCGACGCCTCGCTTCTACGATGTTGGATACTGTAAGTGTGTACAATCAAGTTCTACATTCACGTAATACTGATATAATACCGATAAATATCACAACTCATTGCTTATGCGTAGATACATGATGAAAAATGCCCGGGCATGGCGAGAACCGGTGGGTTTCCTCGACCCACACGTGGTATCTATGCAAACCATCGAAAGAGACTCGTCCTTCGTCGAGAAATACATAACGGATGCATTGCTTCGTCAGCAGAACAAGAAGTACATAGTGGTGCCCTATAACCAGGGGTAAGTGTCACTACTTGCTATACAAATTTTATTTGTACTTTATACGCAGCACAAAATTAGGTTTAATGACTATAGCGACATACATGAGTAGGTACCACTGATTCCTTTTAGTTATTATACCCAAGAGGAACCATGTGATATACCTTGATTCCCTAATCTGCAACAACCACGACTTCAGCGTTCTAAGAGGAATACTCGAGAGGTATACTCATTTCCTCCATACATAACTCTATTGTAGTCTCCATTCGTTTGAAATGGCCGAGGATAACTTTTTGGAATCATGTAGGTCGTTCATCGAGTATGTTGCTAACAAAGGATTATACAATGGATTGAGCGTCGGACTAACACACAGGATGCAATTTCCGATACGTGCTACAACACAATAATCCTATATCATACTTCGTAATAACGCATCTCGAAATGACTATACCTATATATGTAATTCTATTTTTGCAGTGCCGCTAGCAAAGAAGTGATGAGCTATGTGCAGTCTACGTTTGCCATCATATGCAGCTAATCATTAATGCTAGGAAGAAGGATCCCGAGGTTTGTCAATCTCAAAATAATTATTTCCTAATTATAAATTTAAATATATATGCTAACCACTTTACTCTTCTTGCTAGCGCCAGGGCTTGGACATAGATTTAGGTGCACTCGTTGCGAGAGAGATCAAGGACATTCGAGGGAAGCTCTGCGAATTTATCAAGGTAGATATCATTAACAACGATGGAGAGTTTCACTCCGTCGCCGACCCAGAGTTTCACCGCATCGACACCTCTCAACCACCTGTAAACAATTGACTCAATTGTAATCCAATTGTAACTATACCGACAATATTTGAACAAATTCGATCTATTGTAATTTATTTTGAGTAATGATCACTTTGAGTTGTCAAAAATTTGATTATCTGTGATGTATCTGTTTGTCTGCATGCTTGTTTTCAGAGGGCATGGCTAGCAATTTCTAAGGCTAGCCAAAAAACAGCAAAAAAGGCTAGTAGGGAAATGAACTATCATTGACGGTTTTTTGTTGAAACTGTCTGTAAAGGGCAGTATCACAGACGATTTTCTATCACAGATGGTTTTTAATGTAAACCGTCTGTGATCTCCTACGTATCACAGACAGTTTTTAAGGAAAATCGTCTGTGATACTGCCCTTCACAGACGGTTTCAAGAAAAAACCGTCTGTGATAGTGCGTATCACAAACGGTTTTGAACCGTCTGTGATAACTGTCTGTTATCACAGACCAACAAATATAGATGGTTCGGAAACCGTCTGTGATGACCGTTCCGAACCGTCTGTGATGTGGATTCCTGTAGTAGTGACATGGCGCTATGACCTGACGGCAAGCAGGCGTGAGGCGGTGTAGGGCGAGCGTGCGGCAGCGCACCTGCGCGGGCGAATAGAGATGCATGCGACACGAGCAAGTGGGTGGTAACGCAACAAACAGGGAGGAAGGGAGCAAGCAGCACCTAGGGAGCAATGCGGTGGCCGAGAGTGAGCATGGCGGCGAAAAGGTAGCAGTATATCCAGCTTACCGTCATCGTCCTCTCTCCAGATCTAGGTTTGTTCCATGTACTCCACTTCTTCTCCCTGCCTATGCTCTGCTCCAACTCCGGTTCTTTCTGGGGTCTAGCCTCTTCCTCTACTTTCTTAGTTTTTTTCCAATGGATGTTGTACAAGAATACAATCTTTACTTTGGGGAAGAAAATAAGATTTAGCGGTATAGCTGCTACAGTCCAGAACAAAAAAAAAAGAGAAAACAACAACGGCCAAGCACCAAGCACAAGTCTTGGCCGCACCCTGCAACAACAACATAACTCAGCAAAACAAGAAGCCTCGAGCAAAAATAGTTCTATTCCTAGTTTCCACCTTCTCAACTGTCATTGATATCTATAATTTGCTGTTTAATTCATGTCATTATGCTTGCCTTATATCTCCCATTTCCTCATATGAAATCATTAATTTCTATATTTTTTGTATTTTATTATATACGCGTATTGTCGTATCAGTATTTTCTTTTGGGTGGGGGGGGATGACATCTCATGGTATCGGCATATCTGGACAATCTAGCTTCGAAGTTCGAACACCCATCCTAAAAATCCTGGGTCCGCCACTGACCTCGACCATAGTGCAAACTCGGAGCATGCTGGCTGCAGCCTCGGTCTTCTCCACTGCTTCATCGGTGGTTTCCTCGTCAAGTCTAGAGTCTTCCCGGGCCTCCGGCTGCTCCGTAGCTCGTTTTGTGTGTGTGTGTGGCGTTTGCCACCGTCGTCCGCCATCTTTTTTTTTTTTTGAAAAGGGAGATAACCCAGCTTTTATAAAGCAAAATAACCAGTCTTACAAAGTGACAAACAAAAGGATGCTGGGTGCACTAGCTTACAAATTACAAGAGGGAAGCGTATCAAGCTTTGACAAAATACAGCCACAGTCAGAAGCAACTAACAAGTAACTAACCCAAAAGAGCAACGACGAAAGCGATAAGAAACTGACATCACAGGATCACCCCTGTCCAGAATTCACAAAGTCTTTCACCCAGCTTTCCATTTGCTTAATGAAAACCTCCATCTTTTCAACAGCATCAGGTTTGAGGAGAGTCTTCCACTACTGCAAAGAAGACAAAAATATGAAAATCACAGCCAGAGGATTCTTAGGGAAATTCCTGTCAAACGCCATTTTGTTCCTACAATTCCAAAGAGTCCAAGCTGAGGCTGCAAAACTAAAGAGGACAATAACATAATCATTAGCTCCCTTCTTCTCCAGCCAGTTTAAACTGAAATCATTCAAAGAACTAGGGCTGTAGCTCCAGCTTAAGGCCTCCTTAATACAACACCAAATTTTTTTTGCTAGAACGCAAGAAAACAAGACATGGTCCAAATTTTCTTCAGCACCACAAAGTGCACATCTGTTGTTACCTTTCCAACCTCTTTTTTTCAGTTGATCCAGAGTCTGGATGCTATTGTTGAAACAAAGCCAAAGGAAAATTTTCACCTTCAGAGGAAGTCTGCTCTTCCATATTTTCTGTTTGTCTCTACAAACGACCCCCCCCCCCAAACACAGTAAAACGATAGAGAGACCTTACCGAAAAAACACCAGACTGATCTAAGCACCAGATAGCGTTGTCACTCTCATCCGTAAGGGTAATATCCTCCAGTAGATTTTTAAGATCCACCCACTGATCACTTTCTACATTTCCAAACGTTCTATTAAACTTAATATCCCACACACCCATAGAAAAGCACTTCTCAATAGTGATATCGGAGTCCTGACAAATAGAATACAAAGCATTGAAATGAATCTTAAAAGGACAATTGCCCAGCCAGACGTCATTCCAAAAGGAGGTGCAACAACCATTACCAATCCTGTATTTGAACATGCATTTAACTTTCATCACATTTCTCCAGAATTGAGAACAATTAAAGGTATTCATCTATTTAAAAACACCCCTGGGGAAATATTTGGATTTAAGTATTCTAAACCAAAGTTCAGATTTAGCAATATGTAATCTCCAAAGCCATTTAGCTAAAAGATAATCATTTAAAATTCTGGTATTTAAAATCCCCAAACCCCCAAAATCTTTAGGCCAACACAAAGCATCCCATTTGACCATATGATACTTGAAATGACCCCTGGCACCCCTCCAAAAGAATTTAGAACGAATAGTATCAAACTTGCTATGGGTCTCCTCACTAAATCTATAAAACCCCATGGTATAAACGGGAAGGCTACTCAGAGTGCTATTAAGAAGAATTAACCTGCCTCCGAAAGAAAGGAATCTGTTTTTCCAATTATTCAGCCTCTTATTCAATTTATCAAAAACTTTATCAGCTGCTTTTATACCTATATGTCTATCTCCCACAAGAATGCCCAAATAAGTCATAGGCAGTTTAGCTAATTTGCAATCAAAAATATTAGCAACATTAGAAGCAACCTCCTCATCCACCCCCATAACAAAGACTTCGCTTTTATGATAATTAATTTTCAGACCAGACATCCATTCAAAACAATAAAGGAGAACCTTAAGATGTAGCAAATACTCATCCTCAAGCTCAACCATAAGCACAGTATCATCAGCATACTGAAGGATGGGCACACCACCAGGGATTAGATTGTGTGCTAAACCCTTCAAAAAACCCCTAGCTTGGGCTACGTTAATAATCTCGGCAAGCGCATCCGCCACAAGATTAAAAAGCAGAGGTGATAGAGGATCCCCTTTTCTCAAGCCCCTCGAAGTTTTGAAATAAGGCCCTACTTCTCCATTTATGTTAATACTGACTTTACCCCCTTTAACTGAGCTCAAAACCAGCCTGATCCAATTACTAGAAAAACCTTTTCGTATCATAACCTCCTCTAGAAAATCCCATCTGACCTTATCATAAGCTTTTTCAAAATCTAGTTTCAGAATCACCCCTTTTCTTTTGGAGGTTCGAATCTCATGCACAATCTCGTGAAGTACCATAACCCCATCAAGAATATTTCTCCCCTTGATAAAAGCCGATTGACTTTCATTAATGATCTTATCTGCAACACCCCTAACCTGTTGGCTAACAATTTAGTCAAGATTTTAAAACTGACATTGAGGAGGCAGATGGGTCTATAATGACGAATATTATTAGCCTCAGCTATCTTGGGAATGAGAGTGATAACCCCAAAGTTTAATCTCTGAATGTCCAAAAACCCCTGACTAAAGTCTTTAACCAGTCTAAGAAAAGAACTTTTGATCACACCCCAGAAGTCTTTATAGAAACTGTTTGGAAAACCATCAGGACCCGGAGCTGAGTTCATTTTCAGATCTTTAATAATCTTCTCAACCTCCATCTCAGTAAAATCCTGAAGCAACCAGATTTTATCCTCATCCGACACTCTCAAATTATGTTTCCAGAGTACAGGAGTCAGCCCTACATTATGATTTCTTTCAGCCCCAAACAAATCTTTGTAGAAATCATATATATGATTTCGAAGTTTATCATTATCTCTTATGGTAATCCCCTCAGCTCCAGGCTAAAGATAAAATTCTTTCTCTTCCTTCCATTGGCACAGGTGTGAAAAAAACCAGTATTGGCATCACCCTTAGTTAACCAATCACTTTTACCTCTTTGCTGCCAATACTTCTCTTCCGAGTCATAGATTTTCTCAAGTGCAATTTCCAACGCATATCTCTGGGACCAAATCTCTGAGTTACTATCATCAATATCTGCCAAAGAGTCCAAGACCTTAAGCTGTTTCAGCATTTTATCTCTATTTTTCCTATAAGCGCCATCTATATTCGCACCCCAACCTCTAAGAAAACATCTTAAAGCAGCTAGAATACCATTCCAAATATCCAGAGAATAAAAATCCCCAGAAGACCTGTTCTCAAATTCAGACCATTTGTTTTGTATCACATTTCTAAAATTATCTTGACACATCCATTTCTGTTCATAAAAGAATCTCCCAGTCTTACCTTTAATTGTCTCCTCAGAAGTAAGCAGGATGGGGCAATGATCAGACCCAACTCTTAAAAGACATTGGACATGACAGAGAGGAAATCTTGCCTCCCAATCAGGAGACACAAATACTCTGTCAAGATTCACCAAAATAGGGCATTTCTGTTTGTTTGTCCAAGTGTATTTGCCCCCTCCTTTCTTGATCTCAATTAAATCATTCTCATAAATGAAATCATTGAACATATCAATAAGCTTCCAATTATAGTTAGACGAAGTCTTATCCCCCATTTCACGAATCAAATTGAAATCACCCCCTATGACCACCGGCAGAATAGTACTCTTGCATTTTCTGTCCAATTCTTCCAAAAAGGTAGAAGAAGATTCATGATTAGCAGGGCCATAGACAGTCAAAATCTCACAACGAAAGTTGGTCCTCCTATATCTGATTACCATGCTTACAAAGTAACTCCCAGAATCACCAGCTTCACACTCTACCAAATCATCTTTGACCCCCATCAGAATACCACCAAAATGACCCACAGTAGGAATCCAATTCCATTTGAAAGTTAAACTGCCAACTAAATGAGCGAGATCTCTGTCAGAAAAAACAGTTTTAATAGTTTCCTATATGCCAATAACATCTACCTTTTCAGAAAAGATAAGTTCTCTGAGCTGTCTTCTTCTAGCAGTTTTACCTAGACCACGAATGTTCCAAAACAAAACTCTCATGTAACACAAGTCTTGTGAAGATTATTCTCCTTCTTATGCTCATTCTTTTTCTTATTTCTGCACCCCTTAGCTTCCTCATCACCCCTTTTATCAGATAGATTATCAGACAAAGAATCACCCCTTTCCAGAATCTCATTTTCCACCCCCTGAGGTTCTTGGTTCAAGGAATCTGCTTTTTCCTTTTTAGCTTTGGCCACGGCAGCCGGACCAGCTCATGAGCTTGCATGGCTGAGATAATTTCTAAAGCATTTTGAGGATTCTCCCCAAGTTTTATGTTACAAGAACTAGCAACATTTTCTAAATATTTAGGAGAAACTTGATTAAGAACATTAAAAGAGTTAGATGGAGTACCTGAATCTTCTAGATTATGAATAGATTTGAGTTTAGAAGCCTTCTTCTCCATGGAAATGCCTTTATCCTAGATCCTCAAACTTTTCCTAGTAGCCGGAGGAGGCTCCACAATTCTGGGTTTCCTCCCTTTTTTCTTTGCAGGTACCCAATCCCCAGCAATCTCTCCAGACTGAACTCCTTCTTGAGACTTCAATATTTCTTCAAACACTTTAGATTTGTTCTCCACCTTTTCATCAACCTCCGACTCTGAATTCTTATCAACGTAGTCATCTGAAATGAGACCTTTCCCCTCAGAGTAAACAGGCAAGTTATGCTTTATCTTGTTATGAGAGAGAACCCTTTCAGTAGCTAGATTCTCCTGACAATCCACATTATTGCTTTTAAAAGGAGACTTTAAACAAGGCCAAAGAGCAGCAGCTAGAAGGGCAGTGCCCCCTTCGGTATGAACCACTAAATCATTTACTATCTGCTTTCCCTTTTCAGTATTATCTTCCTGGGATACAATGTCCTCTGTGGCTTGAGCCTCACCGAAATCGTCCAAAGAGAGATCAGCATCATAATGTTCAGGAAAGCTGAAATTGAGAGGAACAATTTGTAAAGCTGCAGCAGATCGACTTCCTATCTGTTCATCCTGGGTATGTTTCTTCTGAGAGGTACCAGAAGTCTGTTGACAATGAGCAGAGAACAAAGTAATGTCAGTGCATCTCAAACTTCCTTCAGAAGCCGAACCTTGCTGTTGTTTATGATTATCTTTTGTTGGAACTTCCTCCTTCTTAAGATCAGCAGATTTCTTAGAATCCCTTTCAAATTTCCCTGCCATTTTCTCCCATTCAGTTCTGTGATTACTGCTATTCGAATCCTCATCATCATAATCCTCATCCTCATCTTTTCTGCGAGCATGAAATTTATGAAAATGGTCATAAACATGTCCTTTTTTTCCCTTGACCACCCCCTTCAACTTCAAACTTCATCTCATAACCCATTTTATCTATGAAGATCTCCACAAAGCAGTTTATACTGGAAGGATCTCTACTTAACACTTTAACTCTAACAGGGTCCACTCGAACCAGACTGAGCTCGTCCACTTCCAACGGATCTCCAACAGTACTAGCAATCTCTTTCACCGCTTCCACTGTTCTAGCTTGAGAAGGTACCCCAGAAATTTTAACCCAAGCAGCAGTGAGTATGGAAGAAGCTTCAGGGTCAATATTAGATTTCTCAATCTTAGCTTTGATAGAATGGAGTGCCAATTCAACACTTCCAACTTTAGACCAGGTTTCAAGACTTTCAACAGAAGGAAAAACAACAGCAAACTCACAATCTGAAATCTGACGAACTTTCCAATCCCATTTTGAATGAATTAAGTGCTTCAACTCCTCCTCAATCTTCTTAACAGAAGCTAAACCTTCTTGAATATTTATCACACCCGAGGCGGCCTGTTGTCCTGGAGGCAAAAGGCCAGTCATCTGCAAACTATAAAACCCCTGTCCAGGAATCCCGAAACCCCGTAATTTCAGACCTTGATGTTTCTTATCATCTGGGCAACCTGAAGTCCAGTGACCAACCTTTTTACATTTATAGCAAGCAGGAGGATTGGTACATCTAGCTTGATGATGACCCGACTGCAAACATCTAAAGCAAGTACCTCGATCTTCAAATCTTAAAACCCCTGTGTTCTGCCCAATATCACCCCAATTTTTGGACGACTCTTCCCCTTTGCTAACCGGCCCAGATTGAGCCCGAGAAGCGTTCGAACGCGGGAAATCAGATCTAGGAAAATCTCCTCTTCTACCATAACCACCCCTAAAATCGCCACGGTGAGAATCATCACGATGAAAACCCCTTTCATGACCAAGAACGTCAGAACGGAAATCCGACTGCCACCCCTGAGTTTGATGAAAATCATCCCTACTATCACCCCCAAAAAATTTAGACTCGGAACGAGAACGATTTGGAATCTGAGAACCAGACTGAGTACCTGAAGAATGAGCAGCCCCTTGAGACTTCGAAGTATTTCCCCATCTCTGCTCTGTGTTGCGATGTAGCTTTTCTCGCAAATCGCTTTCCACAAGCAGATCGTCCTCATCCATCCACTCGTCAGGAGCGGATCTCTTGCCTACAACCCAGGAACGGCCTCCCCCTCCCGTGCGTCGGGGGTAACGACCTCTTCCACGCTCCATTTCCTCCCCACGGACCACTTCCGCGAAGGAGCGGCTAAGAGGAGAAGGATCTCGCACCCGCCGAACCACACGAGCCTGAAACCCTAGACGCCGCACTTTGCTGCGACGAGCGGCGAAACCTAGCTCGCCAACACACGCTTTTCTGGGAATCCAACGCCATGACGAACGAGGGATACGCCTCCAGGAATGGGAGAAAATATCATCGAGGGAAGTACCGAAAATATGGGCCGGCCCATCACTGTTTCTCCCGGGGCACGCATCCTCGAGCTGCGGCAACCCTAGCTCCTGAGCAATCAACAACGTCGATGTCTTCCCAGTTCGATCGTTTTGCGACACGTCGTCCGCCATCATCACCGCCTCAACATCAAGCTCCTCCTCCTGGGTCTTCGACATCACCGGCCACTTCAGCCACAGTCATATTCTTCGGCAGCCGCCGGGTCCGCCATAGTCGTGGTAGAGGCCTCCTCTTTTTGCTGTGGCCTCTACTCGAACACGACTATGTTGACATCTCCGACACCGCCACGCCACCCCAACTCTGTCACAACCGGCCACATATCGATGTCTGCTGCACTTGGTCTTCTCCCTCAATGCCGTCTTGACTTGGCTGATGGCCGTCCTATTCCTCGTAGCTGGCCACCTTGTCACTGCAACCCCACGGCCGCCTCGCCACCATCATTGGCGTCTGCAACGCGCCACAGCGACTTGGCGGTCTTCAAGCTCGGTGCTGCCACCCTTGGGCTCACGCAGGCCAGTACATTTGGATGTATGAAATCTTTACAAAAAAATAAAGTAGGACATTGTGTCTTTCACTCCAAAAATAAAAGATATTTTACGTCCAAAAAAATTTTGAACTGAGTTTCCATATTCTCATGATAATGTTTAGAAAGAGAAACATATATGAGCCGTCATAACTTAGGACCATCGGATAGATGGCCAGATATTTTTCTTTTCTACCTATTAACGTGGCAGTTTTCCCACGTGGGTAATTAGTAGGTAGGATAGGATGTATGATATCGTTGGCAGAAAGAAAGAAAAAACAAGTAGGACATTGTGTCTTTCATGTCAAGAATAAAGATAATTCACGTCCAAAAAAAACATGAAGTTTCCATATTTCCCATGATACTATCTAGAAAGGGAAAAAAATTTGAGTTGTTATAAATGGCCAGATATTATTATTATTTGTACAATTAACGTGGTAATTTTCTCAGAGTGGATAATTAGTATAAGTATAGATATAGATAGATAGATTGTGATTGTGATGTCATTTTTCTATCGATCTGGTGAGAGTTCTACGTGGGTTATTGCATTCTTCTTCGCATGTGCTCTACACATCTCTCCATTGCCCGATATATTGTTACATTTCCCGGTTTTTCAACTTATGTATGCCGTACTGGCAAAACTTATCGCATAGGTGATGTGCTAAACTGTTAAGCTTATGGACCATGCATTTCGTTTGAAAAATTAATTCTAGGTAGAACAAGCAAGGACAGTTCACCAAGTCCTCTTTTCTCGGCATAACTTTTGGCAAAGCTGAATGACTACCTCGTCTTTGTTAAAGCTTCTTTTCTTTGGCTTATGAGGTATGCGCAGCATGACATCAAAAGAGAAAGGAAAAGGAGAAAGTCTGAACCGAGAAGTGGAGATGCATTTGGAGGTTCGTTCTTTTGTTTCTGAAGTCGGATCAATTCTAGTACAATTCCATGTAGATGTCCTCCCTCTCTAAGAAAAGCCGTAGCTTTCTTATTCAAAAAGAGAGAAACTGGCGTGGCTTTTCTCTTTTCTCGTCATCATCTCTTATGTAATGTTTGTTTTGTTCTTTGCATTGTTGCTAGGACAGTAAAGCGGTGAGATGTAAATCTGATTAGCCTTTGTTTTGCTGAATTCTTTTGATTCTTAATTCAACTTAGAGTTACATGGTTCAAAGTCTTATCTGGTTTCAACTAATATTGTTAAAAGGCGCTCACTCTGATACGAGAGGGGGCCGTACAGCTCCTGAGGTGAAATTTGTTTCGAATTTGAGTTGGATGTTAAAACATCTGCTTCCCTTTTTTGAACTGAAAGTTCAATTTTCAAGTTGAAAGTTTGTAATTCGAGTTGAAACTTCAAAAAATTTCTAGTTCAAAGTTTGGGTTTTTTAATTCGAAGTAAAGGTTTTTTAGTTGAAAGTTTTGACATTAAAAAAGTTGAAGAGTGGACGCGGTAATGTATAAATTGGCCGTTTTAGAGTCGTATGGTCATTTCATTAATCGTCGGGATGGTTACCAACAATGCAATCGGAGTGCATTGAATCATGAAGACCGTAAAAAGTTACAAAACAGCATCGGATAGAATAAAGGAGGTGTAAGATTGTGGGGCCCACAACCAATACCAAAATTCGACGTATTGACAGCACCATAGAAAGGCAACTTTGCGACAACCCTCCTCCTCAACAACTCGAAAACCCTATCATCTGCCTTTGGGACGAAGGCATTAGGGCAGACGAGTACCGTCGATAGCAGAGGGCAAAAACACCGACGCAGATTAACCGTAACTGTTGTAAATAATGCACAGAAAAAATAGGAATGGGAGACATAAATTTTATGTGAAAAACCTTTTTGAAAAAAATCACGAGCGCATGAAGGCAATATCACTATAGGAGAAGATATTTACGATGAAGTTCTTGCCTTTCCCCATGAACTACAGAGATATATTTATATTTGTACATGAAAAACTCCGTGTAGAACTAGAACTATGAGTTGAAATAGGAAACAAAATTTGTCACACTTAAACTCAATTCATATCACACTCAAAGAGAAAGGAAAAG
This sequence comes from Phyllostachys edulis, assembly GCA_036346405.1. Taxonomy (NCBI): domain Eukaryota; kingdom Viridiplantae; phylum Streptophyta; class Magnoliopsida; order Poales; family Poaceae; genus Phyllostachys; species Phyllostachys edulis. The sequence goes on along the minus strand of JAYEVD010000764.1, from coordinate 919,954 downwards.
GTGAAGGTCTGAACCGAGAAGTGGAGATGCATCTGGAGGTTCGTTCTTTGTTTTTGAGGTCGATCAATTCTAGTACAATTCCATGTAGATGTCCTCACTCACTAAGAAAAGCAGTAACTTTCTTATTTAAAAAGTGAGAAACTGGTGTGGCTTTTCTGATTAAGCTTAGTTTTCTTTTAAGTCTTTTGATTCTTAATTCAACCCAGAGTTACATGGTTCCAAGTTTTATTTGGTTTTAACTAATCTTTACTACTTAAACAGAACCTAGTGGTGGTGAGTAGGGGTGGAAATTGGTAAAGGATAATCCGTTTTATCCGATATTCGTATCCGGGAAAACGCAAATGCGGTAAGTAAAATCCGCATTCGAATAGTATTCATATCCGTATCCGGTGTTATTCGTATCCGAGAAAAAATGGATAATATTCGTATCCGGGAAAAAAACCGGATAGTATCCGAAAAAATAAATACTATCCAGGAAAAACGAATACGAATACTATCTATTTTTGTCCCGGATACGAATACGAATACTATTTTTTCTACCGAGATTTGTGCAAAAGTTGTAGGATATTCGCATTCGACCGAATTGAGTACATATTCGATTCGAATTCGTATTCGTTATGACATTCGATTCAGATTCAGATTCGAGAATATTCAATTCAGATTCAGATTCGCTTAAAAATAGGATTCAGATTCAGATTCGTTTTGAAAATAGGATTCAGATTCAGATTCGACTATTCGATTAAGATTCGATCCGTTTCCATCCCTAGTGGTGAGTGATGTGTTCTTCGTATCCTCCTTCAATTCTCGCAAGTCACAACCCACATCCTCTCGAGAAATCGCATGCCGATGTGTTGACCCGGCCTCGTCACCTTAGATACATCACTACCCCTTTTCTTTGGAAAAAATTATATGAGCGTAGCCGCCGTCTCCTGAATCCCTCGCGAACCCTTCCTCCTATTTTTCCTACTTCTAATCGCACAACCTCCCCCGTTTTCCTTGTCGCGATGCCCCCTTCTCCCGAACAAATCCCAACAGCTCATCTTCCCTCCCAATCAGCATCGCCCCTAGACCTTTCATCTATCTCTGCCTCCCAGGAATAGCCCTGTCATTAGACAAATCCCCGGTTCTTGGCATCAATGACGCCAGCATTATGTGGTCCCAATCCTTCGTGGCCAGCGCGGTTGCCTGGTGCCCGATGGTGCGAGGTTAGCTCCAGCACGTGGCTTGCAAAGAGGAGACAGACACGATGCTAATACTCTAGCTCCATTGCACCCTGCACAGCAAAGCTATCGAGTAGGTAATACTTCCGTTCAAGTAAGCAATTTCTCCGTTCAATTTTATTCTTTGATAGGCATTGTTGTTTTGTGATTGTTTTCCGTCAATGCACCATGTGAACAACACAAAGTTTGTCGCTAATGAATTGTACTAATCCTGCCTACAAGAAGTTTGGGAGAAAAAGAAGTTCACACTGAAGCCTTATGAGTTTCTACGGGGGAAAATGCCTAGGACAGCAAGCAACAACTTTCTTTGTGCTAAAACCTCTTCCTAATCAAGGCAGCGATAAAGCGGCCTTGGACTTGAACTAAGGATTGATAAGCATTTGATTTAACTGATCCTCTGCATGTAATGCAAGTGATGCTACTCTCACTTTGTTTAGCTTTATATATACCTCAAAAGAGTTTATTAATCTGCTTTGGTATATGTTCTAAAAACAATACTTTGGGTTATGCATATAAAGAATTATTTAACGGTGTTAAATAGAACAAGTTCGGTCAAGCGATTGCTTACTCTTCATGCAAGTTGTTGCAAACCCAGCCTATTGGCATTTCACTAATTTATTCATTTCCCTTGTGTGGTAAACATCTTACCAGGTTTGTGTAACATCCCAAAGTTCTGTTACCAAATTAAAAACTATTAAAGTTATTATTTTGTTGGATTTTCTGAAATTTAAAAGAGTTTCATTGCGTTATTTGAATTTCTGAATTTTTAAAAATCAAAAATAAAATTTATTAAAGTTTCTAAAGTTTTATTTGAGTTAAAGTTGAAAAATAAAAATTAAATTAATTTCTGGAATTTTCTGGGATTTTAAAAGCTTTTTCTTAATTATTTTAAAGCCAAAATAAATTATGTGCAAAAACTATTACCAATTTTAAGTTGGAAATATTTTATTTAAGTCCAAAATAACTCTAGGAATTTCTATGAATTTTTCTAGAATTTTTGGATTTTATTTGCTATTTTCTAAAGCCTTTTTTATGTTAACCCTTTTGGGCCAAAACTTCCTTGGCCCATCTCCTATTTCGCACATGCGTCGGCCCGCTCCCCAACTCCCCTCATGTTTCAACCGTTGGATCCGAATCCAACGACCAGCTGCACACCTTTTCCCCTATCCCTCTGCCAAGTGGGGCCCTCACGCTAGGCCTTACTTCTCCCCCACACCTTTCTTCCTCACGCAGCCAAGCCAAGCGCCCCCATGAATGCGCACGGGAGCTCCGTTTCCACCGCATTTCCTTCCCCCTTAACTCACGTGAATGCGCGCATTCAAGCCCCCATTCACCACCGCATTCACCCGACCGTTTCCCCTTTTCCCTTTTGCTTTCACGGATCGAGTAACGGCCGCCACCGACTCTACCGATCTCCTCCTCACCCTCCCCACTATAAAGGGAGCACCGGGTGCACCCTTCATCCCTCACTCCATTCCCCTCACTCACCTCTCCTCTCTTGCTCTCTTTTTGGCGAAATTCGCAAATCTTCGCCGCCGGCCACGAGCTACCTCTGCCGCCTCTAGCGCCGCCGTCGACGACACCCCTTCGACCTGACCACCTGACAACCGCCGCACCCTCACAGACTCACCGACGCCTCACGGAGCGCCACGAATCACCTCGCGCCCGTGAGCCCGACTTCGCCGCTTTTTCGCCATGCCGCCGTTCTGTCGCACCCAAGGCTCGCGTCCAAGGTGAGCCCTAGCTTCCACGTCGTCCCCTCTCGCCGATGAGCCCGTCACCGACCTCGCCATGGCGCCACACGCCGAAGCTCGGTCAAGATGGCGCTGCTCAGGCCGATGTGGCACGCCCACCTTGGAGCCACCTAGCACCACATCATCCATTCCGCCTAAGTGGTCGCCATGTCCTACGCTTGTGTGTCGTCCACGTGGCACACAGTTTCAACCGAACAAATCAGGTCGCTGATGTCATGCCGACGCAATAAAGCTTTTTTCTTTCAGAGAAATAATTCAAAAATTCAGGAAAATCCTATATTCATCATTTTATGTGATTTTGAAACTTCCCGGGGTTCGTTCTCCTTCATACGAACTCCGCTTTCGTCGATTCAAATTTCTAAATTCATATAAATTCAAGATCTAGCTAATTAAACCAAAATTATTTAATTTGGAGTTCATTTGAATCTTTATTTAAATTTTGTTTGAATTTGGCTTATTTTCGCGTATAGATTTCGACGACTTCGAAGAGTCAGATTTCGATGCCGTTTGAGAACAACAATTAATCAAGTAAGGCAAGTTACATCTTTGATCATATTTGCACCCATTATTTCAAATTATTTAAATTCTATTTTAAATTATTACTACATGCTTATTTATATTTAGTAATTTAAATTCATGTTTTAAATTATAGTTATGCCTAAAATCCTTTGTATGGCCAATTTTGATAATTGAATCAAACATATTGTCACCCTAAATAAAATCTAGTTGATACGATAGTATGAACTGGGACCATTTGAAAATGATATGCTTAGTGATGCTTAGACCCAAAAATATCTGATTTGGGGAATTTCAGCCAAAAATCAAATGTGGTTTAAATTGTATCCATAGCATTGGTGTGTTATGGAAATTTAGAAATGACTTTGCAAAATGAAATAAAATGATGGTTTGTACTTGGGCAAATGGATGGTTGGTGGGTGCAGGTTTATGCACTGCTCAACTCGGTCGTGGTTGAGGCCTGTGGTTTTATTAGAAGTCGCCCAAGCCAGTTAAGAACCGGCCTGAGAGCCACTTTTGCTAAACTCCACCGTACTACCACATGTCCTGTGTGGGCAGGACCTGGCTAACTAATTTGCAACGTTGCACCGTGGTCGTGCCATCCAGTTGTGTGGGCGTCTATTATGACCTATTTTTATTTTCACCTGGCGCAAGAGGGGGCTTCCGAAGGATGGACAGTCTAATGGAAGAAAAACCTTAGCGAGGCGGGACTACGGTGGAATGACGCATTGTAAAGGCCTCGTGATAATCACTTAGTCGCATACCTTCGGAAGTGTGTCAGACGGACATTAAAAGTCGATTATCTCTTGTGGGTAAAGTTGTACAATCTCTGCAGAGTGTAAAACTATTCGAATAGCCATGTCCATGGTCATGGACATGTTTAGCATTTGCCACTCAAAGTTAGACTTTGATTTTATTTTGAAAAGACTTTATCAAATAGTTTATTCAAATGGGATTTGGGCAGGAAGCCATGTGATAAGAGGGTATCCTTCACCATTCATATGTGAATGTTATCTGACTATAAAATTGAGAATTTATAAAATGAATTTTTAGTTATAGAATAACTGTTTTGGAACTTAGTACAAGTATTTCAAGAAAACATTGCTTTATGCAAATTAAACCAATAAGCCTTCCTTTGACATACCCTTGTATGCATGCATTCAATCTGTTACTTGACGAGTGTAACTTGCGAGCACGAAAGTTGTGCTCATTCTTGCTTTATGCAGATAAATTTCAGAGGAGAAGGACTTTGCTACCGGTGTGGATCTCGAAGACTAGGCCGCTACCCCAGTCGATTGCCTGTGGCAGATCAGTTGGACTCCACTACTTATTCTTCATCTTCCGCTGTGTTCTTTATTGTTGGCTTGTAAGCCTCTTTTGTAATAAACTCTGTTGATTATTAATAATATTGTGCGATTTATGGATGTTACCATATCTGTTTACTGTGTGAACTAGCTACTGATCATGGGACTAGTTCAGAAATGCACAGAAGATTTAGGGTGTTAATCCCGGGTCCGACAGTTTGATTACAAATATTTAAAGTTTTATTATTTGTTTCCCCAACATGGAGATGTAGCCAAGGGTACGGCGTAAGACAAACATAGTGCTAGAGGTGCGACATGGACCACAATGGAGCTCAGCCAGGTGTCTTGACGGGTTGATAGCATGGCACAAGCCAAGCCTAGCAACGCTGGCGCGATGTGTTAGGGTAATATATTTTTTTATCGGCTAAGGTTGTTATGTCTTCTGTTGAAACTACTTGCATTGATGCCGTACCAAGCAACATTCATAGAACCATTTTCAAATCACGCTAGCGACTCAACGAGTCTTTGGATAATGTGGGGAGCTTCAGTTGTTGTTGAAAACCATATCTCAGAGGAGACAACCCTAACAGAATGCAGAACAATCAGCAACATCCTCATCTTTTCTTGCACCCTCTCTATATCAGAGCTTGACCAAGTGTCGTGTCAGAACCAAGGTTGTGTTGTAGGCTGAGACGCTAAACACGACAATACATGTGAAGACACGGCACGGGTTGGCACGGATCTCAATAACAACAGCTCGATGTGCTAGAGTAACATGTTTTTTTATCTGTAGGAAAGCACGGGCACTCAGCTAGTATTGTTAAAAGGCAAAACACCCACTTGATTTGTCAGATCAATGTGTTGGGACATCCGGTGCTTTGGATGAGAGAAATTTTATGATACATTCTACCGGTAGTATATGATGGTAGTATAAATCAAATCTGACCACTAATTTGTTAAGGGTATAATAGACTTTTCTTTGTATTTATAATTTTTTTTGTGAGGCTATTAAATTGAGTGTACCATAAAAGAGCTCTCGGATGAAGGCCACCATACATGTTCAAGTATTCGCTAGCTATTCTTACTTTGTCTACACCAACTGAAGGGATACGGGTAAGCTACACTAGCTGGCAATTCAAAAATTCTACCACGTAAACTAGGAAGCTATGCAAGAAAGAGATCATAGATCGTTACCACTAGACACGCAATACAACGGAAAAAGAGTTGGAGCAGCCTAATCCAACGTCTGTTGGTGATATGCCCTAGAGGCAATCATAGAGATGATTGTATCACGTCTATGTTTGTGAGTTATTGAATAAATGTCATTCTATTCCTTGAATGAATCATCAGTTATAAAGGTTAACAAGTATGTGACTTGTTGGTGAAGCTCTCCAACTTATATGATGTCGTTCTAAATGTATCCCTGATGGGATGTCACTGGTCAGAACGCTGGTGACTTATCGACCAGCACATTTATTGATTGATGACCATGTTTCACCGGTCGTGGATATAGGGATATAGAATCAATAATGTGAACACCTGTTAGAGAACATGGGGTTAGATTGACCCACCTTGAGACACTATTGAGATTGTTATGATTCTATGTGTCATCAATTGGTCTCAAGCAATGATGATGTATAATCCTTTGACCTGAGATCAGCATGGTTTCCTACATGTGTAATAGTATACTTAGGGGTTGCCAAACGCTACTCATAACTAGGTAGTTATAAAAGTAGCTTTCGCGTATGCTATCAAACATGCGGATGAATGACTGGTTGGATATAGGATTTGCCCCTCCAAACATCATAGGAGAGATATCTCTGGGCCCTTTGATGTGGTCAGATAAAGAAAGTGCATGGTCATGCCATTGGTGGTCGAAGAGTTCAACCACATGAAGTTATCCGACACTTGATCGAAAAAGTATTGAATAGTCCATGGATGACATAATATCTCACCTAGAGTTCAACCAGATATCATGAGGCAAAGGGAGAATGCACGAGAAGGACGTTAAGTTCGATCAGATACGGACTAGTCGTATGGAGATAAGAGATGGTCATAGACTGGTCGAACATAATCACTAAGTGGTCCAAACCTACTCATAAGGAGTTATGAACTAGTCGAGACTAAATATGAACTAGTCATATAGAGATATGAGCTGGTCATTAGTGATAAGGACCTGGTCATAGATCATATTGCATTAAGGTTCGTCCGATATAATTTGTGTGTATTCGAGAATCGTCATGTCCTACTAGGAACCGCTAACGACTCTTGGTCGAAAAGGGTTTTAGAGTCTCAACCGATTACGCATGAACCTATAGGGTCACACACTTAATGGGTTGGAACAAAACGTGTTCGAATAAGATCCGTCATGGGCCCTATATAAGGAGATGCATGAGGCTGTTGGGTGGAGATACGAGACACGTGAGTAGCTCCACCGAAACCCTAGCCGCCATCTTCTCGAGAGCTCTACCGTGTGAGTTGGTGCTAGCACACCGACGTACGGTGTTCCTTCCCTAGACATGCGGATACTGTAGAGGCGCTACTGCGGTTGCTATTGTGCTCAAGGATGATCCACGATCTTCACAAGGAACTACAGAGGTTATTGGAGGAGACGATCGACTACGACCACTACATCGACGTACTTAACGCTGGACGATCGACTATGACCACTTCAGCGACGTGCTCTATATTGGATCAGGCTGCTCTAACTCATCTTCCGCTGCACTGTGCGTCTAGTGATAATGATCTGTGATCTTCTACTTGCATGGCTTTCTAGTTTACGTGGTAGAATTTTTGAATTGCCAGCTAGTGTAGCCCACTCATATCCCTTCAACGTCGGGTGCGTCGATGAAGTGGTCATAGTCGATCATCCAGCGTCCTCAGTACCGATCGACTCCTTCAGCAAACTGTTGTGTTCCTTGCGAAAGTCGTGGATCGTCCTCGGCCAGCACAGCAGCAACCGCAGCAGCGCCTCTACGGTATCCACACGTCCAGGGATGGAACACCGTACGTCGGTGTGCTAGCACCAATGCACACGGCAAGGTCTTCAAGAAGATGGCGGCTAGGGTTTTGGTGGAACAACACACATCCACCCCAAACAGCCTCACGTGTCCCCTTATAAAGAGCTCATGACGGATCCTATCCAAACTCGTTTATTCTAACCCATTAAGTGTGTGACCCTGTAAGTTCATGCGTAATCGGTTGTGACTTGGAAACTCTTTTCTGACCACGAGGCATTAGCGGTTCCTAGCATGACAAAACGATTCCTAAATACTCATAAATTATATCTGACGAACCTTAATGCAATATGATCTATGACTAGGTCCTTATCACTTACGATCAGCTCGTTTCTTTATACAACCAGTTCATATTTAGTCATGACCAGTTTGTAACTCATTACGACCAGTTTGTGATTATGTTTGACCAGTCTACGATCAGCTTGTATCTCCATACGACTAGTTCGTATCTGGTCGAACTGAATGATATGCTTGTGTATTCTCCCTTTACCTCACGATGTCTAGATGAACTCTAGGTGAGATATTTTATCATCCATGGACTGTTCAATAATTTCTCGATCAAGTGACGGATAATTACTTCATGTGGTCGACTCTTCGACCACTAGTGGCATAGCCATGCACTTTCTTTATCCGACCACATCGAGGGGCCCGGAGATATCTCTCTTGTTATGTTAGGAGGGGCAAATCTCATATCCGCCCAGTCACATTCCTCCACATGTTTCATAGCATACTCGAAAGCTACCTTTATAACTACTTAGTTAAGGAGTAGCGTTTGGCAACCCCTAAGTGTACTATTACACATGTAGGAAACCATGCTGGTCTTAGGTCTAAAGATTATACATCATCATTTCTTGAGACCAACTAATGACACATGAAATCATAACAATCTCAATAGTGTTTCAATATGGGTCAATCCAACACCATGTTGTCTAACATATGTTCACATTATTGATTCGATATCCCTATATCCGTGACTGGTGAAACATGACCATCAATCAATACATGTGCTGGTCGATAACTCACTAGTGTTCCAACCAAGGATACATTTAGAATGACACCATATAAGTCTTGGGCTTGAATTCTACTGAAATCCCTTGCTCATTGGTGAGGGTGATAGACCTATTGGCACAATCTATCTGTCCTTGATTCTTGGCTAGCTAGTCTATTCCAAGGATCACATTCAAACCTTGAGAGTGCAGGACTATCAAGTCTGTCAGGAAAGATACTCCGGATATTTCTAGAGTGAGGTTTGAGCATAGAGAACTGGTCCTCATTTCTGAGCCCGGAGAGTGGATTATCATAGGGTTAACTAAAGGAGAGATAGGTAACCCATATTTTCCCACAAACTTATTTGAAACAAATGAATGTGAGGCTCCGAAATCAAACAAGACTGATGCTGGTATCGAATTAACGAGGAACATACCAACAACGACGTTTGGTGCTTCCTAAGCTTCCTCCACTGTGACGTGGTTCACACGTCCCTTCGTGTACTGGACCGTCGGCTTTGGGTGCCGCCGGTGGTTGGAACTCCTGATGCTGGCTTGGTTGGAGTCACAGACTGTTGCTTCTTTGGGCATCTATTGGCATAATGCCCCGTCTCATTGCAATGGAAACAAGTTACTCCTGTTGCTGAGGAAGTCGCGTTCTTTTGCTGAAGTTGGCCTCCAAATGAACTGCTACAGAAGCTGGAAGTGTTGGAGCGCACTGCTGGTGCTGGGGCTCTGGACGTAGAAGACTAAAATCTTCCACGCTGAGGTGGCTGAGGCTGAGCAAAACGGGGCTTGGGTAGTCCTCCAGAGTTGAACTTCTGAGCGGCCATCCTCCATTTGCGGTTTTCCATCTCTTGGTGTTTGCCTTCCTGGCGGATAGCTTTATTCACTAACTGTTGAAAGTTAGTGAAATCCTGGGACATCAGTCGAACAGAGAGTTCATCATTTATCCCTTCTAGGAATCGTTCCTATCTGTCCTCATCCTTGGCCATGTCTTCTAGAGCGTAGCGAGCAAGCTGATTAAACTTATGCAGATACTCGCTCACCGAGCGGTTGCCTTAGCGAAGCGAGCGGAACTCCTTCTTCTTCAAAGTCATTATCCCTGCGGGATGTGTGCACGGCAAAAGGCCTGCACAAACTCATTCCAAGTGATCTCTTGAGTGTTGGCATGCGAGACGCTGAAGTTGTCCCACCATTCAGATGCGGGACCATTCAGTTGATGAGAGGCAAATAGGACCCTCTCACGATCCGAGCACTGAGCTATGTCCAGCTTCTTTCCAATGGCACAAAGCCAATCATCTACATCCATAGGCTCTATACTACTGGAAAAGGTCGGGGGACGCATCCGCATGAACTCTGACATTGTTGCCCTTGGCAGAGGTGGAGGTGGGGCATGAGTCACTGCTGTCGGCACATTCTGGGTGTTGTTGAGAGATTGTGCCAGCAAGTCGATCAGGTGAGTCTGGTTGGCCATCATCTGGCGCTAGTCTGGTCCTTCTACCAGTGGTGGTGGTGATTGCTGAATTGGGTTCTCCTGATAGTCAGTATTTTCATTTCTCTGGCCTCTGACGCTACCACTGCCAATGCGAGTAGTCACCATCTGCTGGATCTTCGAAAGACTTGCAAGGGAGAAAGGAAGATAGCGCTAAGGGGGATAAATCTAAATAGCCCAAGAACCAAACAAACACAAGGCAAGGAACAAATTTTCAAAATAGCTCTTTTTATTAATTTATTTTATTCATTGATTATGGCTACCACAAGGGATACTGGTAGCTCATAATTCACGTCTAATGAACTAAGGACAACCTCTAAGGGGTAACTGGAGTGTAATCTGGCTCGCTAGAACTAGCCTCGCCTGCCTTGTAGCGGGCCAGTTCTTCTTCTGTGGCCTCTAGCCTCTGCTGAGTGGTACGCAACTCATCCAATGTGTGCCAGTAGGCATGGTCCATAGCCTTTGTCAGCTCCACCTGATGAGTCAACTCCGAAAAGTCTTCATCTTTGGCCAAGCGAAAGGAGCTCCCGAGCTGGGTGGGGATGTGCATCGGGTAATAATGGAATCTAGTGCTGTCGAAGCAATGATTGTAGATGTGGCGAAGTCGACGAACAACTTCTCTGGCTGCGCCCTAGCTAGATGCCTTCTGGGAAGGTGGCACATCGCATCGGAGTGTCAAAAATGTGAAACTCCGTTTTTGGCTGCAAGTTGGAGTAGAGTATCACCTCTACCCTCCAACGGTCCTGATCGCCCACCACGTACTTGTATCCTTGGTACGTAGGTCTCTCCTGAAAGTGCAGGTGTTGCATCATTTTCCATAATACTGCAGCCTAGTGTCCCGCGAAGATTCTGTGGGAAATGGCATTGGGTACTTCGGCCATCTATAATTTTTGAGAGAGATGAGTTAGTAACCATTTTTAAAGAGAAGGGTTGAGAAAGGACTCTAGAAGGACCAAAATATTTTTAGTTTTCAAAAATAAGTCCTTAAGGGTTTTTTTTATCCATTCTAGGCCACGACCTACAATCGATATGGCTTTGATACCACTTTTGTTGAACCCGGAAACTAAGGATCTCGAATTCTCTGTATTCGTACACTAGTCTAGGATAGCTAGTGTACACAATCGTAAAAAAGTGACATCACAATCATATCACGCATTTATTTATTATTAATCAGAGTTTAATACAAAATGGGCCTGAGGCCAAATCAAATAACACAGTGGAACACAAAATAGTAGATGAGCCACACGATGTGCCACAGGCAATCGTCTGGGGGCGTAGGCCTAGTCGTCAAGATCGTCACCGTCCTGGTAAAGCTCCTCACATGAATAAATATTATTTAGCAAGAGTGAGCACAACTTCCGTGCTCGTAAGTTACACCCAATAAAGAATTATGATGCATGCATAAGTAAACAAGTGAGGCTATTAGGGTCTATTTTGCATAAAGCAGTATTTTCAGTTTAAATACTTATAATAATGTCCAAGGCCATGTTTAATCTATAACTAAAATCAGATTTTTAAATTGACAATTTTATAGTGGATAACCTCCATGAATGAATTAATGGTGAAGGATACCCTCCTATCACATGGCTAACTGCCCAATTTACCACAAGGATTTACCATCCTCAAATCATTTGCAAAAATCATTTTTTAAACCAAAAACAAAGTCTAACTTAGAGTAGATTTGCTCAGCATCTCCATGACCGTGGACACGGCTATTCGAATAGTTTTACACTCTACAGAGGTGGTACAACTTTACCCACAAGAGATAATTTGCTTTTAATATCGGCCAATACACGGTTCCAAAGATGTGCGACTAAGCAATTATCACAAGGCCGTTATAATGTTCTACCCTAAAGTATTTATGCCCGCTAAGGTTTCACTTCCATTGGATTAACCATCCTCCGGAAGCCCCCTCTTGCGCCAAGTGGGACTACTATCTAACCGACACCCACACAACAACATGACACAAATAACAGTAAGATATTACAAATTATTAAGCGTAGTTCTGCCCATACAGAACATGTGGTAGTACAGTAGAGCTTAGCAAGATGCGGTTCAAAGACTGGTCCTTAACTAACTTGGGCTACTTCCAAAATAACCCCTGGGTCTCAACCCTACCCGGATTGAGCCCGTGCATAAACCTGCACCCACCAACCATCCATTTCGCCCAAGTTTGAATAATTTGGCTGAAATCTCCCAAATACAAAATTATAATCTAAGCATTGACTAAGAATATAATTTTCAAGTGTTATTTTGACTATGGTGACAAGGAAATTATATTTCAATAATCAAAATTGGCTATACAAAGGAATTGGCATAACTAGGAATTTAAAGAGGAATTTAAAATAGATGAATAAATTTATGCATGCATTAATAATTTAAAAATAGAATTAAATAAATTTAAAATACTAGGATCAACATGATTAATGGTATAACTTTCCTTGCTCAAAATCCTAGTACTCTAAATCCTCAAAAGGATCAAGCTCTCTGGAGTTGTCAAAATCTATACGCGAATATACGATAAATTCAAATAAAACTCAAATAAATTCAAAATACAAAACAAACTAACTCAAAATCAAATAATTTTAGTATATTTAGCTAGATCTTGATTTTACTTAAATTTAGAAATTTGAATCACCTAAATCGGAGTTCGTATGAAGAAATACGAGCTCCTCGAAGTTTTAATTCTAAAGAAACCCTAATTTCAGATTTTATAGAATTTCTTGAATTAATTTTCTAAAGAAAATTCGAGTTATTGCGCACGTCAGCGCCCGGGAAATTGGATTTTCAGTAGAATTTATTTTCTAAAGGAAAAAAGAAATGGGTCACTGACAGGTAGGCCCGACGGTCAAAGAGTCCACGTACGGTCAACAGTCCATGGTGGACTCGGCGCACACAACAGTGCGAAGGGCTGCGCAAACACTGGCGCAAGTGCCACATGGGATCCATGTGGCCCTTAGGGCTGAGCTGGCTCAGAGGTGGCTCCACCGTGGCCATGACGCGGACACGCAACGTAGGCCGATGAACGGAGGAGCTCCGGTGAGGGCCTCGCCGGCGCTACACGCCATGGCGGGACGTGTGAGTGGTACCAATGTGACAAGCTCGACTCACTGAGTCTGGAGCTTACCGAGAGAGCGAAAGGGCATGGCGGAAAGGTTGTCGGCGATGAGGTTTTGAAGCGGTTGTTTTTGGTCGACAGCGGCGAAGACATTCCCGAGGTCCTCCAGCGAAGTGGGTGAGCGCGCCGGGTAGGCGATGAAGCGGCGATGCCAAAGAGAGGGTCGAGGTCACCGGAGAGGGCTTGTCATCACCGGAGAAGACAAAAAACCGAGCGTCGGTGATCGCTGGAGAAACTCAAATCACGAGCGTTAGAGGAGAGGAGGGAAGCGGTGATTGGCGGCGTTGGGTGAGCGGAGAGAGGCGCACCTGGGGCTCCTATTTATAGGGCGAAGGCGGCAACGGGGATTCGTGCAACACACGAAGGTTGTGCGGTGTCTCCAACGGTGATTCGGGGATTCATGGCGAAAGGGAGGAAAGTGATGGCCGGAATGGGCGCAGATTGACGCGGCGGTTTTAATGCGCACGGAGATTTGGGAGATGCGGCCGGATTCGGCCGATTTTGGAAAGCTCCGAATCGCGACAATGGTGTGGCTCGCGGGCGAGAAAGGAAGGCGCTGAGGAAGAAGGAAAGGAAGGGGACGACACTGTAGCGTGGGCCCCACATGGCAGTGGAAGAGAGAAAAGGAAAGGAGCGGGTGGTTGTTCAGTCGTTCGATTTAGATCCAACGGCGGAAATTTCGCGCGGTGAAATGGTTGAACGGGCCGTCCGGGCTGCGTGTGCATGAGAGGAAAATGGGCTGAGTTTGGTTTTGGCCCAAACACTGTGTTGGAGATTTAAATGATTTAAAGATTAAAACAATTCGGTTAATTCAAAAAGGCTTTAGAAAATAGCAAATAAAATCCAAAAATTATGAGAAAATTCACAAAAATTCTCCAAAGCATTTTGGACTTAAATAAAATATTTTCAACTTATATTTGGTAATAGATTTTACAATTAATTTATTTTAGCTTTGAAATAAATAGGAAAAAGCTTTTAAAATTTCAGAAAATTCCACAAAAATAATTAAATTTTATTTTCAACTGAAATTTGAAATTTGGGCTGTTACAGCCTCATCACCATAGGCTGGAGGATAATGCTATCGTGCAGCCGTCTATGGCCTAATAAAAAAAATCGGACGTTGTCCCTACCCTCCATTCCCACGATGCGTTTATTTCACTAGTCTTCCTCCGCACCAAACTTATCTCTTCCTCACCACACAAATCGCTCACCTTCCCCAAACTACTCCTTTGTTGCCCCCACCATCGCATCGTCCTCCTCATGTCTTACTAGAGCTCACCACCATAGACACGCTCCTCCCTCCCCCCTCTCTCTAGTCGGCAAGGAGGCGACGTCCGGTGGTGCACCCGGTAGCGAATAGAGAAAGGGAGGTAGCTGGCGAGCATAGAGCTACCTCCTCGTTGACCTCGACCTCTATGGGCCCAACAACGAGACAACGGATGGCATCCTTTTTTGACGAGGTTCTGAGCTAGCCGTTTTCCCCCTCTTCGGCAATCTCAGTTATCAAATCTATAGGCATGGCCTCTGCCTTCGGTATGCTTTTGTTGCAGACATTTTCTCGAATTGTTGCATTGTTGTATGAACCGTTGTACTTTGTTGCAATGTGGTTTCTAAAATATTGCAGTAAGATGTATTTGTTGCAATTGCATTGTTGGTTTGTTGCGCAAGAATAATTGTTATCGCAATGTCTCTTTTCAAATGTTGCGGCAAAAGGTATTTTGTTGCGATCGTGTTTTTGATTTGTTGCGTAAGAGTAAACTTTTATTGCGGTAGGGAAGTCCATTTGTTGTCCCGAGGAATTCATGATTGTTGCATCGAGTTAATAATTTATTGTATTTTTGTTGCATCAGATGAGGATTTGTTGTATGCTTACTAAATAATTGTTGCGCATCACCGATTTTTGTTGCACCCGATCAGATGGCTGAGATCGAACATTTCAAGTTAGATCCGTTGATGAAGAGCAGTACACTCGGGCGCTAGTTGCTCCCTCTCATTATTTGTCGGGATGGTTACTTGCAATGCAATCGACATGTAGTGGATAGAGAAGGGGGAGGCGGCTAGCAAGCATAGAGCTACCTTCTCCTTGTTGACCTCGCCCCCTGTGGGCCCAACGACGAGAGAGCGGATGACATCCTTTTCCAACGAGGCTCGGAGCTAGTCATCTTCTCCCTCTCCGGCAATCTCATTCATCAAATCAATGTGCATGGCCCCCGCCTCCGATATACTTTTGTTGTAGACATTTTTCTCGAATTGTTGCAGAGTTGTTTATCGATTGTTGTATGAACCGTTGTACTTTGTTGCAATGTGATTTCTCAAATGTTGTAGCAAGATATATTTGTTGTATTTGCATTGTTGATTTATTGCACAAGAGTAATTTTTTATTGCAATGTCTCTTCTCAAATGTTGCGGCTAAAGGTATTTTGTTGCAATTGTGTTTTTGATTTGTTGCATAAGAGTAAACTTTTGTTATGGTAGGGAAGTCCATTTGTTGCCCCGAGGAATCCGTGTTTGTTGCATCGAGTTGAGAATTCATTGTATTTTTTTTTTTGCATTGGATGGAGATTTGTTGCAGGCTCACCGATTTTTATTGCGTCTCACCAATTTTTATTGTGCCTGATCTAACGATTGAGATCGAATATTTTAAGTTAGACCTGACGATAGAAATGAACACGTCCGAGCGCTGGGTGCTCCTCTCATTAATCGTCGGGATTGTTACTTGCAATACAATCGGGGTGCATTGAATCATGAAGACCTTAAAAAGTTACAAAACATATCATCCGATAGAATAAAGGAGGTGTCAGATTGTGGGGCCCACCTCCAATACCAAAATTCGACATACTGACAGCACAATTTTTTTTTGATAATAGGAGGGCAAGCCTCTCGGCCTCTGCATCATTCGATGCACACAACTATAAATTATTACAAACGAATAAATTGGCTTACAAAAAACAGACTAAGAACTAAATGACAAACAAATTGTCATCCTGTGGTCAGCATCAGGAACAGCCCGCCGCCGACCATAGCTAGCTTCTCCTTCATCCAACACAAAAACGTCGCTAGATCCAACCAATAAAGGACAGATCTAGGGTTTTCACCCTGGTGAGCAGACACCGGTGCTCCAAGACAACGCCTTCAAGAAAGACACAACGCTTATCGTCTGACCCAACCAGTGAAGACCAGATTAATGTTCAGTACGTCGTCGTCGCCGGATCCAACAACTGAAGGCCAGATCAAGGATTTTCATCCCGATGAACAGATACCGGTGCTCCAAGACAACGCCTTGAAGAAGGAGACGACGCTCATCGTCTGACCCAACCAGTGAAGGCCAGATCAATGCTCAGTACGTCGTCGTCGTCGGATCCAACCACTGAAGGTCAGATCAAGAGTTTTCACCCCGGTGAGCAGATACCGATACTCCAAGACAACGCCTTCAAGAAGGACACGATGCTCGTCGTCTGACCCAACCAGTGAAGATCAGATCAAAGCTCAGTACGTCATCGTCCCTGGATCCAACCACTAAAGGCTAGATTATTTACCTCGGTGAGCAGATACCGGTACTCCAAGACAACGCCTTTAAGAAGGACACGACGCTTGTCGTCTAACCCAACCAGTGAAGACCAAATCAATGCTCAGTACATCGTCGTCGTCGGATCCAACCACTGAATGCTAGATCAAGGATTTTTACCCAGGAGAACAGGTATCGGTGCTCCAAGACAATACCGCGATACTGATAGCACCATAGAAAGGCAACTTTGCGAGAACCCTCCTCCTCGACTCGAAAACCGTATCATCTGCCTTGGGGACGAAGGCATTAGGGTAGACGAGCAGCGTTGATAGCAGAGGCCAGCGGGCAAAACGGCAGAGGACAGAGGACAAATCTCACTCCTCCCGTCGTCTCCATAAATAAAAGCCAAGGTACCCATCGATTCTTGCATTCCCCATTGATTCTTGATTACAGCTTACAGGCTACGCACATACCCTTCTCTGCTGACCAGACACAAACACTAACTAGCCTTTCCGAATTAATGCACGTGCGGATCGAAGAAGCTGAGCTTCCAATGGACGCTACGGACGATGTTAAGTGTTCCTTGGGCAGCGGCGTGACTTCGAGCGCCATGGCGTCCTCATACAACGACCAGATTCGCCCGCTACTGGACGCTGTAGACCGCCTGCGCCACTTGAGGGTGAGCCAGGAGGGCATCCAGCTTCCCACCATCGTCGTCGTCGGCGACCAATCCAGCGGCAAGTCGAGCGTGCTGGAGTCGCTGGCCGGCATCAGCCTCCCGCGCGGGCAGGGCATCTGCACCCGCGTGCCGCTCGTCATGCGGCTGCAGGACGACCCCGCCGCCGACGAGCCCGTGCTGCAGCTGGAGTACAGCAGCGGCCGCGTGATGAACACCTCCGAGGCCGAGGTCGCCGACGCCATCAACACCGCGACCGCCGAGATCGCCGGGGCCGGCAAGGGCATCTCGGACGCACCCATCACCCTCGTCGTGCGGAAGAGGGGCGTGCCCGACCTCACCCTCGTCGACCTGCCCGGCATCACCCGCGTGCCCGTGCAGGGCCAGCCGGATGATATCTACGACCAGATCGCCAAGATCATCAAGGCGTACATCGCGCCCAAGGAGAGCATCATCTTGAACGTGCTCTCGGCCACGGTGGACTTCCCGACGTGCGAGTCCATCCGCATGTCGCAGCAGGTGGACCGCACCGGCGAGCGCACGCTCGCGGTGGTCACCAAGGCCGACAAGGCCCCAGAGGGCCTGCTCGAGAAGGTCACCATGGACGACGTGCACATCGGCCTGGGCTACGTCTGCGTCCGGAACCGCATCGGCGACGAGACGTACGGCGAGGCGCGGGTGGCGGAGGAGCGGCTGTTCGCGCAGCACCCTCTGCTATCCACGATGGACAAGTCCATGGTGGGTATCCCGATGCTCGCGCGGAGGCTGACGCAGATACAGGCGTCCATCATCGCCAGGTGCCTCCCCGACATCGTCAAGAAGATCAACGAACGGCTTAGCCACAGCAGCGACGAGCTCGACCAGATGCCGCCGGATCTCAAAAACGTCGCCGACGCGGTGAAGGCGTTCTTCCAAATCATCAAGCAGGTGTGCGCTTCGCTGGAGAAGGTGCTCCTGAGGGGCGAGTTCGACGAGTACCCGGACGACCTCCACTTCCATGGCACGGCGCGCATCGCCGAGATGATAACCAGCTACGAGCGTAAGTTGCCTGCCCAGAGCCCAACGCAGGACGGCGAGCCGTTCCTGGCGGAGGAGATGCGCGTCCTGCAGGAGACAAAGGGCATCAATCTCCCCAACTTCCTGCCAAGATCGGCGTTCCGGGTTCTGCTCATGAAGAAGGTCCAGACCATCGCGCACGTGCCGCACTGTCTCGTCAACCAGGTGTGGGAGTACGTCGAGGACCTGGTGATGAGGATACTGCTGCACCACTCGCACAACTACCCCCAGGTGCAGTCGTCGTGCCGCCGCGCCGTCCAGAACCTCATGGACAAGGCGCGGGCACGCTCGACGCAGCACGTGAACGAGCTGATCGAGATGGAACAGGTGGCCGACTACACGGCGAATCCAGACTACATGAAGACGTGTACCCGCTTAATGGAAGGCCATGGCAGTTTCCGCGAAGCCGTGGAGGACCACTCAAAGTCCACGGTGGTTACCCTCCAGGGCTTTGGAGAGATGGACGTGTCGCACCTCAGGCAGCAGAATGCTGAGCTCGCTGGGCAGGCCTTCGACCTGAAGGCGCGCCTGACGGCCTACTGGAACTGCGTCGTGCTCCGGCTCGTCGACGGCCTGGCGCTGCACGTCCTTTGCAGCATCAAGCGGCTCGTGGAGAAAGAGTTCGAGGAAGAGGTCGCAGGTGAAGTTCTGGGCGACAGGGTAGACGGCGTGGAGCAGATGCTAGTGGCGTCGCCCGGCACCGCCGCAAAGCGTCAGCGCCTCATGAATAGCATCTCACTACTCCAGGAGTCCAGGGCAGCCGTTGCAAATATCATGGACAGGATTAACGCGGCAAGCGGCGATCACGTCTAGGTCGATCGATCGGCGACAGGTGTATGCTGCCATATACAATTATGCATCTGGCTACAATTACTAGTACCCTCTATTTATAGTCTAGAGTAAATACTAGGGTTTAGATGAGACGTCCACCCATAGGTCGGTTACTGGACCGAGCCTATGGTTTCCCAACAGCTATCTCTACGTTTCTTGTCTCCTAATGTGCGCAACGAGATTGATCAGTTGTTATGGTTTTGAACATTGGTACGGTTTAGTTTACAAGGTGCAACTTTGATCACCAACTAGAATTAAGCCTGTGCATTGCAACGGGCAACTTTGATCCACTGCTATGTTTGTAGAAGATGGGTCAATGTTGGCATCTCGGTTTGTGAGGATACTTTGAGCAATGAGTGTTGGTCTGGAATGAAGGGTATTGCTGGATAAAAGATCTGAATTTTGAGAAAAATATTGGATTTGGTACTAGGAGCCTGGACTGAGGTGAGTGATCTGTGGAGGGAGAGTTTGCAACGCTGAGTTTGATTACATGAGTCTGAGTCTGTCCCTGGGTACACATTGCTGGGCTGTTCTATTCTTATCTCAGCAGGAGAACCCTTGTTATGCTCAAGACACTTTCAGCGTAGCTTCATGATTGCAACCACTGGTCTCGACGGAGATGTTTTATACTTGGAGTTTGCTCGAGAACGAGCAAGGATCTGAGGGGCCCGATTAGCGCCAACCTAGGCCGTGGGCCCAGTCGCGACTCCAACTGGTCTTCTATATTTTGGGCCTCCGTGGACCCAACTGTAGATCGGGTAACAAATTTTGATGTATTTTCTCCGGATTTTTGGGCTTTCCCTGCAAAAACAGGTTCCAAATGGCAAAGGTTTGCCGAGTAGTGAAATTTGTGACAACGGTATGTGACTTGAATCACAAGATTATGTTACCATTATTACTTTCTTACTTTACAATTTTATATATTTGCTTAATGTCTTACGGAGTACAATTTTATACTCACATTTGCTTGTTTAACAAATATTAGAGTAAGAGGGAGAAGACCGAGCAGTTGATTATTATTATGCCATGGGTTTTGGTGATGATGACGTTGTATACTAGGACGTTAACCTGGTCGGTTGCCTGTGGGTTGTGGCATACGACAAGGGCCCATTTGTCTTTACTTATTATTGTTTCCGCTGCAAGTACTCTCTCTTTTTGAACTATTTGGCCGGTCGGCCCATTTGTGTAATACTTGGTCGTGTAGACCTATGTATGGGTACCTATTAATAGGTGTCTTTTGAATCATGTTGTATGTATGTGATTATCAATATTGTGGATCTGTGTACTAACTACTAATCATGGGACTAGTACGATACACGTACGAGGATTTTAAGTATTCAATGCTCGGGTTCGACAGCCCAGCATGCCACCGCTTTCAGCCCAAATCCCAACCCAACTCCATCCTCGCTGAAGCCTCCTTCGAAAATCTGTCTCCTAAACGCCAAAGTGTATTTCCTTGATTTTACAACTCCACTTAACCTGACAGTCTCTCTCACTCGCTATCACTAACACTGCGGACCCAATCGTCAGGCCGTCGTCTTCCTCACGTCGTCCTCCTCCTCTTGCCAATGCCATGACTGCACTGTGCAGCTCCGCTTGCCCAGCTTTTCCAGCACATCCCTTGCCCCATCTTGGTCACCTTTTCCATCCCCGCAACACGTCTCCTCTCTCCTCCCAATCTACCATCTTTTCCTCACAATCGCGCCTACCGCAATGGATGCACCCGTTTCCTTTTCCCAAAGTGACCTCACGTTCCCTCTGTCTCTCACGCTCCCCTGCCTTGACATGGCCTTCTTTTCCCCGCCTTAGCTCGCCGCACCCCTCCTTCCTCTCTTTCTCCCTTCTTTTTTCTGTCCGGTCTAGCACTGCCACGCCCTACTTTCCACCGCCATACCCGCCTACCCTTCATCCCCTGAGCTCACAGCTCGGCCGCCTGCTCATCCTCTCCCACATTGTGTCATCTCCCGAGCACGCATTGCCACCTTTTTCCCACTCCTATAGGAGCCCACGTCGCACCCTCTTCGAACAGGATGATCCAATTGATTAGGAGAATTAATTGTGAATAAGAACTTGTATACAAGAATACTTAGTCCCTACGTAGTAATTAAGTAACTAGCTACTTAACTCAAGATAGTTATTAGCACATATTATATCTGGAAGCTAACCTAATAGGTGTGCTTAAGTATATACATGGCAGCTGGGCCCTGCTCGATTTGAGGGTAATTCCATAAGTAAAGGCCTTACAATTATTATAAATTATTAGAGTGTCATTAATATTCATTATAAAAGTGCAAACTTGAATAGGAAATCTGATAAAAGTATAATTACATACATAGAGTTTGCATGACCACGTAGGTAATAATGTTAGTTGGAAGGATTAACTCAACGATGTGTCACTAACACCTAAGTATCACTTATTGTTTTGTAAGAATAATATCTCATTACTATGCATAGGTCCTACTGACTATCATGGAACCTCCTTAAATAAATAGAAATTAATAACAAAATAAATCATTAAATTAACTAGGCCGCTTGTGTAAGTCATGGTGAGGTGCTCTCAATAACACAATAGTAATTCAACAAACAAGTCAGGATTCAGTTATATAGTCCTATTTACCCCCACATCATTATGCACGTCCAATAGAAGAGCAATTCATAAGATAAACAAAGATCAGTAGATCCTACCTTTTAACATAACCTCCCCACCTGGATGACCCCAGGAGAGTGTTCCTGAGAATATTCTCTCCCTTTCCTTATCTGTAATCTTTACACATCTGAACATTCCAAGAGCTTGATCCCTCTCGTCCTAGCTCCGGATCAAATAATTCTCGACCCTAGATCCATCCAAAATCCAGACCCCTACCCATATCCCAAATACATTAAGTCTAGATTTATTTGGTTTTGTCTAAAATATATCCTCTTGTTTAAAAGCTTTTGGATTTATTTGGGCTTCATTGGTTATATTCAGGCGTTCTTGCTTTCGACCTTATTTCGTGTAACTAGAAGTCAAAGTCCTAGAGGAGAACTATAATATCCTATTTATTTAAATAGAATATAAGGAGGTTGGGAGATTCCATTTTGCCTCATCAAGAAATGGGACAGAATCTATTCATCATTTTGCAACGTGATTTTCGTGATTGGAACGGTTTCAAATGGAAAAACTCATAATTACAAAGTTGTATATCTCTTTGCATAATCTAATTTAGAGTTCTCATTGACCAATATGGACAAGGGCTATGGAAGGCGCAAGTGGTCAAGGTCAAGAGGGACATGTGGTGCGCCAAGTGACTTGAACCCGTTTGCAAACGATGATAGTTCGGTGGCATTCGGACATGTGAGAGGCTTGACGTGTGAGGACCCCCGGGTTATCACCGTAAGACCGAGATTAAACATGGTCTTAAGGACATAACTCTAGAACCTCAAGTAAATGGATTCCAACTTAACTCGATCTTAGTGAGAGGCTTAACTGCAAACTAGAGCCCCGGCGATCATGCGCACTGCTCCCTTGCGAGCACTACATGATTGTCGATTCTCCAACAAGTCAAGCACTACACTTAGTGAGTTAAGTAGGAAGCCACGAACAGCAAGTATGCAATCATATTGGCTCCCAAGATCAGCGACCAATATGCTCATACTCTCATACCACGTTGATCACATCCATACAACAACATACATAGATAGTTCAAAAGACATACAACGTAATAGTTAAAGTTTACATCTATTACAAGCGGCCGACCGGCCAAATTCAATTAAAAGTCTTAAGTAGCAGCGGAAGCAAGTAAATAAACCAAAAGGTCCAGCATGGTATGCCCCATAACCCATCGGCAACCGACTGGGAGTTAAATGCTAGCATTACTCATTAGTGTCGCCAAAATCGGCGCTAACAAGCTCAACGGGCTCATTCACTTCCTCACCTGAAATTGTAGCAACCGGGTTGAGTACAAAGGTACTCGCAAGTCTTACACGAATAAAAATTAGTTATGCTAGAGGTCGTTCCAAAGGATGGCTCATATTGGCTTAGTTTTGCAAAAGAGACGCAACAATTTACAACCTACACATACTAGTTTTTCAAGTGCCATTTAGAAATCAGATTTGAAGTAGAAGTAAAGCATGTGAATAAGTAGTAAATTGAATAACAAATGAACCATACAAATGACAAAGTGGCTGTCCACTTTGACACTACAACAAGCATGAACATCCCATTCATGACAGTACCAAGTTATACCACAATTTTAATTCCAAATCTAACAATAAGCAGCCACAAACTCAAGCGGTCGTCCATAACCGCGGACACGGCTATTCGAATAGATTTATACCCTACAGGGGTGTACTACTTTATCCACACAACTTGATTAGCCCGTAAGCCTCCAGATGCCTCCGAATATAGCATACTTCCTATGGTATGACGGCCAGGTAAATCAAGATATGGTCATTTTTAGCAAGAAAATCCTATTGCGCTAAGTCCCGCTAAACCCTGGGCTCCTAGGTAACATAAGACGTCACGGTTTATATGCCCTATCGGCCCATAAGGAAAACATAGGACGTCACGGTCCCATGCCTTTATAATTCCACAACCGTGGGACCTAACACAACACAATCTTCCCCCTACTTAACCATACAGCACCCATATACCGCGTGTGATAGCACGAGTTTTGCTTGAACCGTAGGTACCCAAAGTTCGGTCCTCAATTGTCCAGACAAGACAAGCCACAACCCAAAGTGTGCACAAAGGCACCCTCCATAACCAACCACTTGTCTAGACCAAAAGCTCATTTAAATTGACAAAAATTAACTCATAAAACAGATACAAAGATCTTAAACAAAAGTATAAATTAAAAGTTGTGTGTATCCCATAATTGTCGGGTTATTCCCGACAATCAGCTACCGTTTTAGACTTGCATGGCTAAGCAAACCCGAACACAATATAATTCACACAATCCTATCTTAAGCATTTCAGTACTAGAATAATTCATGGATAACCACAATGACAAGGTAATAGGATGTATCTAACTATTCATCACAAAAATAGCGACATTATCAAAAATAGCATGCAAGCAATTATCATTGCACTAACTTAACAAAACTAGGATCAAATATGATGCAAAAGAAAGTTCAAATGATGCTTGCCTTGCTGGTAACTCAGTTGCTCTTCCTCAGTAGCGTATAAGTCAATATCAATAGGCTCGGTATCTAGATAAATATAGTATCGAATAAACATCGAGAAATACTCAAAAATTCAAAATACTCAAAAATGCATGATTTTTATACAGTAGATAGGTCATGATTTTAGATGAATTTAGGTGAAATAATTATCCCATTTGCATTTAGTATGTGAGAGTTATAAGGGTTTCAAGTTCAGCTTTCAGAAAAAATCCAAATTAATTGCAATCTGTCACTGTTCACTAAATATAATTGTTTGGGTAAAATTTGCAGCACAGTAGTGCGTACAAGGATTACATAGATAATTAGGTATTATCATTACAAGTCCAAAACAGTTGAGTTCACTCCATTTGCAATTTTTATGAATTAGTTATCTATTTTTAAAGTTGTCAGTCTTTTTCTAGTGTAAAAATAATAAGTTTATGGATCATTTTCCATAATAATACTCTCTGTTACAGGGACATGTTTGAAACCAATTTTAATATAAAGTTCATCAAAAATGAAAATTACCAGAAGTGGTTTCATCCATTTTGGTGTTGAAATGAATTAGTTATCTATTTTTGAAGTTACACATATTTTACAGTGTACAAATAATTCGTTTTTAGATTTTCCTAATTCATTTACGGCTTTTCTTACGAAGTGGGCTAGCCCTCGCCATCGACAATGGGCTCGCTTGCCAATGCCATCACAGCATTGGCGGCGTAGCGTGTGATACACAGGACAGGCTCGTGAGCCGTTGGATTTAAATCCAACGGTCACCAAGCGTGGCCGAAGAGGTGGTCCGATCGGTGCATCGATCATGACCGTTCAATGCGCAACGCACGGCTCAGATTCGCGGCGTGTCCGGAGCGGTCCGAACGGCCCATCGAACCAGAGCCGTCGATCTCACATCCAACGGTCAAAAACGACCCAAGTTATACGCTTCTGATTACTTACACGAGACGATACATTTTAAGTCGTGGGCCCACATGTAAGTGACTTGTTAAAGTGTTTAAGACACGTTTTAATTACTAATGATCACCATTAACTTCTAATCTCGTTGCTACAGTTGCTGCCCGAAAACGACAACGCATCCGCGCGTTTCACCGGCGGCTCGCCGGCGCTGTGCGCCACGGCGGCGCGGTCTGATGAGATGGACGGGTGCGCAATAGTATTGCGCACCTCCCGGGAGCACTCACAGCACTGGAGCCCCCCGAACGGCGGCTAACCGGCGGCGAGCGGCGCTACCAAGTACTGGAATGACGACAACAGTTATATGAAGCTCCGCAGCGCTAGCTAAGCATGTGCCCAGGTCCTAGGGACTATTAGTGTGTTACCTAAGCTCAGGAAGGTGCTCGGGAAGCTTAGGGGTTGCCGGAGCTTCGTCGGAGTCGAAGAAGACGATGGTGGCGGCACGGCTCCAAGCAAACAAGATGCTCTGGGCAAAAGGGAGAACAATGGGTGCTCGGGTTAGCTCAAGCAAGTCTAGGATAAGATGTAGGCACAATTAATTTGACAATGGCTTACCAGCC
The DNA here is from genome assembly GCA_036346405.1 of Phyllostachys edulis. Taxonomy (NCBI): domain Eukaryota; kingdom Viridiplantae; phylum Streptophyta; class Magnoliopsida; order Poales; family Poaceae; genus Phyllostachys; species Phyllostachys edulis. The sequence goes on along the minus strand of JAYEVD010000764.1, from coordinate 893,805 downwards.
TGAGCTGGGGAAGATGAACAATGACGGCGGTTGACAAAAGATTAATTCCAAAATCCGACACTTCCTGTGAAGCAATCATGAAATTAATTGAGGGAAAGGAGTCAAGATACCCTAATGCACATTCTGACGCGCAAGATTCAGGGTCTTACCTCCTAGACACAAAGAAAGCAAGTTGAGCTCCTCGGGTGCGCGCTCTAGGGTTCCAGAGAGCACGAAATTGGTTCAGGAGCTACAAGCCATCGAGGGAGCTCAAGTTAGCTAAAACGGAAAAGGCATTGAGCATGGAAACCAAAGGTACCACCCGGTGGGAGCTTACCTGAGAGGTGAGCTCAAGCCAGCCTCCCTCTCCTCGGTCAACAGAGGAGAAGTGAGGGAGAAGGAAGGGGTGCGAGAAGTCTTAACCCGAGAAAAAGGAGGGAGTGGGTGCGGTGTACAGAGAGGAACGCTCCCGAGTGGCCAATTTGGGCGGTGAAGCGACAGGGCTCAGCCTTGAAGAGATTCAGGCGCGTGGAGCTCGGCTCTGCATGAGCGACCGCCGCTGGAGAAGACAGACCGGCAGGTGGGTCCGTCTTGGCGATGACTCAAGGCGCGGAGCGAAAGCAGGTGACGTGGCTCAACGAACACCATTAGATCGGGATCGGCGGCTCACGATATAAGGTGATGTCTTGAGCTGTTGAAGGGGTGCGACGATCTGGGCCGTCGGTCTTTGATCCAACGCTTGCATGTGATGGTGCAATTAGGCGGTTGGGCTGCACCAATTCGCCAAGTCAGACTCGAGCCCGATGAACAGTATCGGCTAGGGTTTGGACTTTAGTTTGACTGATAATTAAATTGTTTTCTCCACTTTGACCAAGGTGTTAAAAATAGAAATAAATTTCCTAAAAATATGAAATAAATCACAGGGGTTCTTGGGGTAGTCTAGTGTTCATAAAAATTATAATATCATATTGTGCATGATATACTTTGTATTTTACCATTTCAAACTTAAACTAGGTCATAAGACGTGTTTGAATTTTAATAGGGTTAAAACCTGTTCCATAAATTTAGGAAAAATTATATTAATTCGTTATAATTGCTATAGTATTTGAATAAATTATTTCCAGGGGATGTTCATAAGGTTTTGTTCTTGTTTCCTTTTTGGAGTTCCATTTACAATATATGTTTTAATCTCTTTCACAGATTTTCCTAGTGCAATATATAATGTAAATGCTAGAAATCATGATGCATGCTAATGAGATGCATAATAATTCTCTTTATTAAATTGAGGATGTGACATGACGGGAAGTCACTGGGCCACATGGATGATGACGAAGCATTGGCGATGCTTCGAGAAGAAGGAATTAGGAAATATCGGTTGAGGGGCAATGTGGTCATTTATCAAAAACCGAAAAAGTGAGCGGTTTGCAAACTCGTGGTTGTGGCCTAAATGGATTAGGTCAAAGAGACTTCATGGAGGACAAGACATAATGATTTCAGGAAATTGGAGCCAAGGGTGAAGAACGACGCTTTGAAAAAGCGTTAACGGGTTCTCATAGGGGTGTGTAGTGGATGTGATCCACTTTGTAACGAGGTTAGGGTTTCTTGTGAGCCTTCACTATATTAGGGGGCATTAGAGAGAGATAAATTAGTTTTTGCACTTAAGCCTCCAAGAGAGATTAGGTTTTGGTTGAGAGAGCTAAGTATTGCCCTTAGGGTTTTGTCCTCCAAATGGAGTGGCTGTAATCTTTCCTCTTCAAGTGGTAATAGAATATCAAACTAGATTCACCATGTCTTATTTGTGTTCTTGCTTGATTCTCTTGCCTTCTTGAGGTGTTCTTAGTGATCCTTGGTTCCATCTTGTTCTAGTGTAATTTGTGTTAAGATATAGCTTGCTTGGGCTTGCAGGAACCCATCTAGAATCATTTTGGCTGCCTAGATCTCACGAGCTTGAGCAGACCAAGTTTTTCCTCTTTTGCCCCGTTCTTGAGCACTCTTCCCTATGTCAAACATCCTAGGGTAGTTGTGTTTCAAATTTGGTGTGATTTGAACAAGTCGATCAAAAGTTAGGTGAAATCCCCATTTAGATATCGTGTTATTTTCAGACTGTCTGCAGAGGAGTGATTGGACCGATTGAGAGTCGGCGGCCAGACCGGCCTGACAGAGTTATTATCTGGTACTTACTTGTACTTGTTGTTTCTCAACCCTAAGCTACACAGATCGGGGCTCTACCAATATCCCTGTCATAATGGCGAAGGAGCACTGCCCATAACCAGACAATAGAAACTGTTTGTCGGTGAACCATTATTTAGTCGACTGGCAGCTGAAATTCATCAACAGGCCGGCCGTAATTTGGCTCTTTCGAGTTCAATCTGGGGATCTGCTCCTGCATTACGGTTAGTTTCTCTTACATGTTGTGCTTCTATTGAGCTGCATATCAACTGCTAATTGTGTCCCCTAAATTTGATTTTTCTTTCGTAGGAAAACAGTAGGAAAGGGTCTTAATAAATTGCGTTGATGGTTGCGGTTTGTTTTTTAATATACATCGTAGAACAAATTAATAATATTCGGGTTGTCCCACCTTAAAAACATTTCTCAAAATTATACCACTGTGGTTCATTTAAAAAGCAGTTTGCCTAATTTCACATCTATAACCCTTCGAAAGGGCAATCAGCCCGAGACATAGGGGCTGTTTGGTTTGCTATTCTTACAAATCAAACTAAATATTGGTAATGCCAACAAAAATTGACTGTTGTTTGGTTTGATACCAAAATTTGGTAACATCCACGAAAATTTGGGTTAGCCAATGAAATCCAACGTCACACGCGAGAAATCCGAAGGCGAGAAAATCGGCCATCAAAATTTTGGTAACGCCAAAATTTGGCTAGACCACAATGCAAACAATTTTTTTTTCAATATTTGGTTTTGCCCAAGTTTCAACTACACCAAAATTTTGTGTTTCCCCATTGTGAAGTAAACAAAACGGCCGCAATTTGTCAATCGGAAGAGCTGCCGTAAGATGCAAATAGTAACGAGACCATCTTTCCAAATTTTGTGTGTTGAGTCAAAAAAAAATTATTCTACTCTGTGTTGGACAAATTAAGAAAGAACAAAACAAGGACATGGAAGCCTTGAAATAAGGAGAGGCGCAGTGTTCGAATATGCTACAACAACGGTGCAGTTTGAGAAATATAAATCAATTTCACAATTATATAAATTGAAATTGTGAATGAAATAAACTCAAATATGTAAATTGTAATTTGGAGATAAAATTCAATCTGGGACAAAATTAAAGTTGTAATGTATAAACTTAATATTTTCAATTTTAAATGGAAACGACCATTATGCTATAATTACAATCGCATTAAAAATAAATAAAATCGCAAATCTTGGACCTAAAAACCTACAGAATATCCTAATATAGTTATGTTAGGATTAAAATTGGAAAAATAAGAATTAAATTATCTAAAAGTAAAGTCGCCATAATTTTCAATTATATATAAATTATATAGATCGATCCTCATATAGTTATGTTAGGATTAAAATTAGAAAATTAAGAATTAAATTACCTTAAAGTAAAGCTCATAGTTTAGAGTAAAAATTCCAAACCTTAATATCTTTATTTCAAATTATAAAAACTTTGATTTTTTTTAATAATTACATGATGTTCTAAGTTATATGCACAAATTTGAATTTGAGTTTACTGTACATTATATGTAAAAATGTAAAATTTGGAATTATGAATTATAAAAATATTATTGAACATATAAACATTGTACTTTCTAATTGGAATGACATGGTGCAAACTTTTAATGGTTTTGCTAAACAACATTCGACTATTTTGTTTTGCCAAAATAGTCGAATTTTCATCAGTCTGATATGCTTTAATTTGAGATTTGCACTTCTTCTCATCTGATGAATTGGCCCCGAATTTATTATGATTTTTTCCTCAGAACATAATGGGTTCACCACATTACCGTATTTTGTTGGTATAGAATTTTATTTTTGTCTTTGTTTTTGCTCAATCTCTCAAAGTATGTTAAATTTTGAATCATCTGATGGAAATATGAGTTATTAAGACTCTTGAGAATAATTACAGTGATCAAGAACAAAAAATACATAAATAATTTACTGTAATTATGTATAATGAAGTTGTAAATGAACTAAAATTCGACTATTTTGCGCCGAGAAAACAGTCGAATCTTGTATAGAATGGCCCAACTTTTAAATAAAGCTTTTCATATATATATACACACACACAGGTTGTGCATCCGCACGGTCGATGACTAGTCTACATAATAGCGAAAATTGCATTAGGTGACCAAAAACTTGTAGAAGTTAGACCCGGCCCTAAACATGCAGATTATGTCATTTATATCATTATGACTTCTTAACTTGCCATAACTGACACGGATAGTTGGATTATGTAAATTTAAAACTCTTGTAGTGGAATTGATGTTAATGTATGAACATTTCAGGGGAGCAATGGCTAGATTGTTAGTGGACTTGCGGGATGAATGGTGGTGCAAATCCTGGTCCTTTTCAGCTTCGCATTGCAAGTGTTCCTGCTCATCTTCGCGGATAGCCGTCGGCACAATGTCTCCCTTGTGCCAAGGATGCTCCTTTGGCTGGCGTACCAGCTGGCTGACTCCACCGCATTGTTCACCCTCGGCCACATGTTCATAAGCAGCCGGCCGCCTGAGCAGCAGCAGCTCATGGCGCTCTGGGCGCCGTTCCTCCTGGTGCATCTCGGTGGCCAGGACACCATCACCGCCTACTCCTTCGAGGACAACCGGCTCTGGCTGCGCCACCTGCAAACTCTGGTTGTGCAGGTCCTGGGAGCTGCCTATGTCCTCTACAGGTATATCCCCGTCAGCGAGAGCTTGGTCTTGGTGGCCGCCGTCCTGATATTCGTCGTCGGTGTTCTCAAGTACGGGGAGAGGATATGGGCGCTCCGGTGCGCCAGCTTGGAAAGCATCTGGAGCTCCCTTGAGAAGTCGGAGTCGGAGGCCAGCGATCGCCGCCAGACATTCCAACTGGCCGCCCATAGTAATTTCATTGATCCAGCAGAGGTGGTTCTGATGGCAGCTCACGCCCTCATGGATGTCTGCAAGGGACTGTTTGTGGGATTGCGGAGAGGGCAGTCAGTAACTTGGACAAGTTGAGCTGTCCCTGATGTATGACATCATGTACAGTACACCAAGGCGGTGGTGATCCACACGTGGTATGGATGCTGCGTCCGAGTGGTTTCGCTGGTTGCCACAGCCGCTGCATTCTTGCTGTTTCAGTTTAGTAACAAAGATGTTCACAAAACAAACGACGACGCAGTCACTTATATCTTGTTGGTAGGGGCCTTGGTCCTGGAGATGGCATCCCTGGTGAGGGCGGTAGGGTCGACCTGGAGTGCCTTGTACCCTAGGAAAAGGCGCTGCCTTGGAAGAGGCAGAAAGTGGTCCGGCTCTGTTGGGCAGTTTAGCATGTTAGAGTCCTGGGAACCAACACCAACCAGAAGAATGGCGAGGTTAGTGGGGCTCGAGGAATGGTGGTGGCAAGTGCGTCACTCAAGGTCCGTGAAGATTTCAGGTCCTACAATGGATTTGGATGAGTATGTCAGGTGGAGCGAGGAAAACACTGATTTGTGTGAGTGTATCAGGTGGAGCATTAAAGACATTGATTTCGAGGACAGCATCATCGCCTGGCCTGGCACATCGCCACTGATCTCTATCTGTCCGAGGTTGGCAACAGCCAAGGAGAGTTGTCGGAGGCAATCAGGGTGCTATCCAATTACATGATGTTTCTCTTTGTGGTACATCCTACATGCTACCAGGCCCTGTACGGCACAGACGTGTCGCCCAGACCCACGATGATCTGTACGGAACATTGAAAAGGTATGAGAGCGATGCTCTGCTCCTCAAATTAACACCAAAAAAATAATATTCTTCTGTCCCACGAATTATCACCCAAAAATGGTATTCGTCTGTCCCACAAATTATTACGAATAATTGGCATTATTCCTTTTGACTTCTCCGACTTTTGACTTCTCCGACGGCCGAAGCGGAGGCAGAGCGGAGGGAGGAGGATGCGGGCCAGGCAGTGGCGCGGCGCACGGTGCTACGCCGGCGCTAGAGCGGACGGAGGAGACGGCGGGTCGCCGAGGCGGCGAGAGAGACGGGCCTCGGGAGGCGAGGAGGCGGCGCCGCATGGAGGCGAGGAGGGCGCGCCACGGCGAGGCGAGGCGAGGCGAGGAGGCGGTGGGTCGCGCCGCCCAGGAGACGAGGAGGCGGCGGGTCGCGCACACCGGGAGTGGGAGGCGAGGAGGCGGCGGCGGGCGGTCGCGGGAGCCGGACTCGAGCCAGCCAGGCGAGGACGGGAGGAGGCGGCGAAACGAACGAGGCGAGGGCGACGCGGGGGTAGAAGAAGGCGGGGCGGCCGGTTGTCGGGCCGTGTCGGGTCGTGGGCCGTGCCTGGCCCGGCACGGCACGAAAAAACGGCCGTTATTTTTACCGTTGGATGAATTTTTTTGACCGTTGAGTGCATATTTTTACCGTTAGGGGCTTAAAAAATTGCAAAAAAATTGCAAAAATTCCAAAAATTTTTCTATAAATAGGCATCATACCCCCCCCTCATTCAGCACCCCTTCATTCTCTATTCGCTCTTTGAAATTGTGTTGTGCAAATTCAAATCCGTGTTGAGCTAATTTGGCAAAATTCAAAAAATTTGTGCCAAAATTTGGAAATTTCATTTTTCATCGGCAAGTCAGCGAAAGAGATACAATACTATTTTTGTAATACTTTTATTGTCAATTATTGTTATGCTAAGATTAAAGTAGTAATAATGTTAGTTTCGATTTTGCAGTTTTCGTTATGGACAGTCCTTACGATAGCTTTGCTCTTAGTGAGTTCGGACTTTCATTGGACGAAATTGCGTCTATGGAGGCGGCTGCGGCTGCCTCAAATGAACCAGAGGTTTCACCGGAGGAGCAAACTGCTGGAGTTCCGTCATCAGGCTCGACATCAGCATCAGGCTCAACGGCAACCGGAGCAAAGAGGTCGAGGCCGTCTACATCGGGAGTGTGGGAGAATTTCGACAGGACAACCCGACAAGACGCAGCGGGAAATGAGGTACCATATGCTATTTGTAAAATTTGTCGCCATGAATTGTCTGCAAAGTCTACAGGTGGAACGGGGCACTTGCTTAGACATGCTACAAGGTGTCGAACCAAGCAAGGATTGGCGATGAGGCGACGCAATGCAATACAACCCCGACGATGCAGATCTAGTCAGGACTACGATCCTCGGGTAGCCCGCCAATCTCTGCTGCTTAATTGCTTCTGAGGATTTACCGTTAGACTTTGGCGAGTCTACTTCTTTCCAAAATTACATTAAGACTTCGCATAATCCTAGATTTTCTTCCGTTTCTAGACAGACAACAACAAGGGATCTGGTAAAATACTATAATGAACGTCGTAATAAAATAAAGGAACTATTTAATACGTGTACATTTTCGGTGGCCTTGACCTCGGACATATGGAGTTGTCGGGCTAGGGAGGATTATCTTAGTGTAGTTGCACATTATGTTAATGACGACTGGGTAATGGAGAAAAGGATTATAGGTTTGAAATTAATTGATGTAGCACATACGGGGGAGAATATTGCGAACTGTATTCTCAAAGTCGTGGAAGACTTTGGTCTTACAGATAAAATATTCGCAATTACCTTAGACAACGCCACTTCAAACTCTAGGGCTATGGACATTCTTACTCCATTGTTGAGTACATATGCTGATTCGTTCTTGCTACATCAACGATGCGCTTGTCATATTATCAACCTTATAGTCAAATGTGGTCTGAAGAGGTTGACTCCGTATATTAGAGCTTTTCGCGATGCGATTTCTTTCTTGAATAATTCTAACGTAAGAATAGCACAATATAAGAACTTCTGCAGGGCGATGGGTGTACGTCCAAGAAAGTTCGGTTTGGACATGGAGGTAAGGTGGAACTCTACTTACCTCATGCTTAAGCATCTTTTACCATACAAGAGCACTTTTTCTGCTTTTTATTCAAACACACTATCCTAGCAATCGACTACTTTGCTATTAATCGAGCAACATTGGTTCATTCTTTGAGAAGGTACTGCTATTTTAGAAATTTTTACGAGGCAACCGTTGCTTTGTCCATTGTCTACTATCCAACATCTCCTATCATTGTGCATACTATTTTACTGATTGCTACTCAATAGAAAATGTATGAAAATGACTTAGTTTTACGTGAGGTCATTGTTTCCATGAAATCTAAATACCTTAAATATTGGAGAGAAATCCTTACCTATATGCATTTGCATTTGTTTTAGATCCTAGGGCTAAAATGGGTGCATTTGGTATCTGACTTGATCTTCTTAGTGATGCTACGGGCTAGACTATACTAACTATTTTGCGAAGTTCGTTCTCGGTTATATGAGGTTTACCAAAGGTATGAAAATAAGTTCCGAGGAGTCTGCTCAGCGACCTCCAAGAGCCCCACCTCGAGTGGGAAGACAAGTATGTGGGGCACGATCTTCGGTGCCTCTTCCTCTAGGTCCAGGTCAAGGTCTTCGTCTTCTTCTTCTTCTTTTGGCCTTTGCTCGCCACCAAGAGCCACAAGGAGCGGGGAACTATCCACCTATCTGGACAGCGATACGGTGGATTTCAACGCAGAAGGCTTCGACATCTTGCAATGGTGGCAAGCCCATAAGTTAACATATCCCGTGCTATCCATACTTGCACGTGATGTGTTAACTGTTCCTGTCTCTACGGTTTCCTCCGAGTCTGCTTTTAGTCTTTCTGGAAGAATATTGGAGGAAAGAAGAACAAGTCTCACAAGTGAGATGGTGGAGATCCTTCTAACTGTGAAGGACTGGGAACAAGCTGATTCGCGAACACAACACTCTGTGAAAAATCCAGAGTTGTCGGATGTGTTCGAAAATTTGAACTTAGACAATGACACCGACACATAGAACAAAGATGTATCATGTCGAGAATTATAGAGCTATAGGTCAGACTTTTTTCCTTTGCCAAGGTTTTCTCATTTTGAGTTTTTACTTGGCGAAGGTTTTAACGAGGCGACAGTTGGACATTAATAAAGCTCTTTATTACATTTTCAATATGAGATTTCTAATTTTCGTGTCTATTTTAGAATTCTACATATTTTTATAATTTTTTGGATTTTTTTGGAATTTCTTGTTACGATGGGCCAAACGGACCAGCATCGGCCGACGGGCCAACGGACCCGTCTTACCCGCAAGACGACACGAATGCTGTCGGGCCGTGCTCGGCATGACCCGGCCCATGGTAAAGACGACCGCTGCGAATAGTACATGGGCGGAACAGTCGTGCCTTAAATGGGCGTGCCTAGCAGGCTTGTCTTGCAGGTTGGCCAGCGCCCATTTGGCGTGTTTGCTCCTCACTTATCTCAAATTTCCACTAGGAATTAATAAGTAGTAACTACTACACAAAATGTCATCACAGACGGTTCTAAACCGTCATCACAGACGATTTTGTGAACCGTCTTTATTTTTGTGTCTATGATAACAGGCGGTCATCACAGACGGTTTTAAAACCATCTGCGAAAAAAGCTATTCAGAACCGTCTGTGGTAGTCTATTTTCACAGACAGTTCTGAATAAGAACCGTCTGTAATAGTTTTTTGTATTGCAAAAAAAAATCGGATTGCTTGCTACTGCTCAAACCTGCATGAGAACAAAGCAGATGCGGTGAGTACACTAGAGAATACCTCCATCACCACAGCACCATCATCACTGCCATTCCATCCAAATCTGACCAAACAAGATACTCACCATCTTTCCCCTCCCATTATTATTTTGGCCTCAGCCGAACCAACCAGGTGAACCAACCCATTCCATCAGAACACTAACAATAGCCCATATGATCATCATCCATTCCCACATCGTAGAGCAAAGGGTAGAGAGAATAGATAGAGGGGAGTAGTATTGTACCTCAGTAAGCCATGACAGTCCACCTCCAACGCCTCACCATGCATGCATAACTAGCATCACAAATCAAAATGAATAAATCAAGATTGCACCTACAAACCAATATAATCAACAAGGGGAGGGGGAACGAAGCCATGAGGAGGGACCAAGCCCAGGCACAAGGCGGAGGCCTTCCAATAGCCGGAGCCGGTGGCACGGTTGGGGCGGACGCTGTTGGGATACTTGCGGTCCCAGGGCTGAAGAAGTACCACTCACCCTCCCCATGGAAGACAAGGCTAGCGTGGCCTCCCGCCGTTGGGATATTTAAGGAGAACGCCAAAATATTTTGCCTCCCGTGCACGCGTTCAAAATTTTTTGAACTCTCACACTGCGAATCACAAACGGTTCGTATCAAAAATTGTTTGTGATGACAAATCACAGACGGTTTTTAATACGAACAGTATGTGATAAGTATCTCATCACAGACGGTTCTTAATACGAACCGTCTGTGATAAGTATCTCATCACAGACAGTTTGTATTAAAAACCATTTTTGACTTGGATTTTACCATAGCTTGGAATTTTTCTTACTCTCTGATTTTACCATGGCTTGGAATTTTTCTTATTCTCTGATTTTACCATGGCTTGGAATTTTCCTTACTAGGAAAAACCGTCAGGTTTTAATTTCCTGACGGTTACTCGTCAGGCAAAACCTCTCAGCACTAGCTGGAAAGAAAAATTCAATTTGGCTGACGGTTACCCGCCAGGGAAATTTAACCTAACGATATTGCCCGTTAGTAAAAGCATGCATTTTCCTGAGGGGTGAAACTGTGAGGAAATTTTATTTCGCTGACGGTTATGTAACCGTCAATAAAATTAGCGATTTCATTGACTGTTCTTCTGCTACCATCAAGAAAACGTATTTCACTAACGGTTAATGTCACCGTCAATAAAATTATCGATTTCATTGACTGTTCTTCTGTAACCGTCAAGAAAATTGATTTCACTGACGGTTAATGTTACCTTCAAGAAAATTAATACTCATGGTTTGCGCCCGCCAGGAAAACTGATTTCCAGAATGGTAGAAAATATAGCCTAACAGTTTTCCCCGTCAGTAAAATTAATTTCCAGTGGCAAAATACTGGCAATACAACGGATTTATAGGTAGAAAATGTTGCAGCAAACAATAAATGGATATTCGAGTCATATAATCAAATCACAACACCATCCTTGCATCAATCAAGAAACATATAATTAATGAACAAACATATAAAAAGTTCAGCTTTCATAAACAGTCACTAGCCAATAGATTCATGTTCACTAGCAAGCATACCAACATTCATACAGATTGGTTCATCCAGGTAAAAGACATCTAAAGTGAAGTACCGCATACAAAAGTCACAAAAGTCTCCATTTCCATTACATTCAAGTTCAGCTAGTCAAAAGAACTACAAGAGATTACTGAAAGTCACAGAATGGCAGCATGGTTGTTTTCGCCATCAATGTCGCCACTGTTGTTGTCCCTATCGTTTACATCAGCGTTAGCATCGACAGCACCATCATCCAGTTGTGAGCCCACATGGGACGATCCAGTCCCAGTCCCTTGCTACAAGGTGAAAATATTATGTCAACTTGAGTTGAAGAAACCGTAATGGCTTGTAATGTTGTTTGAATTATCAAACTCCTATATTAAATACACATCCCACAATATCATGTCTTTTGGTACTAAAATGTGCACCCCACCCCTGGATCTTCCAACACAAAATGTGCACCCCTAAATCTACTAAGTTAACAAATCATGACAACTACTCAAGAATATGTAAGCTTAAAATAGTCAGCTTAAGAACATGTGACGCTTGGCATATACTCAAAATTAGTTTAGCCTCGTAAACAACTCACAAGTATGGGTGTACTAACTAGTAGAAAAGTCATTTGCCACCTTATCATCAACTATAAGTAAATGAGATTCAGGTTATGCCCATGTTTAGAACATTCAACATGAGTCCACTCGCTCACTACTGTACTGCTTGTTGACAGTCTGACACACCAAAAAATATTAGTTATCTTTGTCAAATGGTCCTCCATATGATAAAGGTGACAGATGGAAAGTACCACTTGAAGTTGAACTATGCAACAAGGCAAAATAATAGTTCGTAGAGAATTTTGTTTGTACACAAGGTAATAATTGTAGGTATTAAATGATATTACATGTGCTTGTGTAGGTGTGCCACGGTGTAGCATCCCTGGTGGTGGTTGTTCGCCCATCTTCTCAAAAAGCATCTACAGTTGGAAAGTCCATGCTTAGTAAAGCTTTCTCATGCACATTTACTTAGCAAAAAAAATGTTTTCTATCAATACATTTACTTTGCTACTGGATGCACTCATCCAATTAAGCAAATCGAAGCAATCTCTATGAAAATTGTACATTCTCAAGAAGACACATTAGCTGAGCTGAAATTTCACCTATTAATGAATAACCCACTATCCTAAATTACATATATAGCCAGGGTATACTTATAGAAACAATATCTTACAGAAGTACTATATGCAAATATATTGAAGATATGCTTTCCCATGAAATACTATATGCAAATGGCATCTTAATACACCACTCCATGTGTTCAGCCAAAAAATCATAAAAAAATCAAAGTACGGAAACTACCCCCTCTTAGCCCTCTCCAAGAATTTATAGTAAATTAGCCTGCAAATTAATAGTAGATATCAATAAACTGACAACAGACTAGGTATGTAACCATTCCCATAAGCAACCAACAAGCTGATACTAACATCAGCCTATCTATATATCTTGTATACCAGTTTTCCCTAAATAACCAACAAACAACACCAGGACATTCTGGTTTGATTGCAAGTAACAATTTGGAGTCATCTAGCTGCTGACTTGCATTGTGCCTATTAAAGTATTGCAAGTAAAACTTTGTCTCTTCTATTTAAGAAAGAAATCGAGGGTTCATGCATTCGGCCTTTCACTCAGCATGAGTGTTGTATCATCGAAAAAACTCATCAAGTTCTAAATATTAAGCAAAAGAAGGATTCAGCAATCCCAACTAAAAGCCCCCAAACTAATAAAAAATGCATAGTAATCTTCAAAGTATACATCTAAGTGATCGCACCATGATTTTAGAATGTATCTTGCCAAGGAGAAAGCATAAGCAAAAGGCAAGATTATGAATTATGATATCGCAATGTAAAAACTGGCTACTGTAGAATCAAGATAATCTTGTTTACGCCATATCATGTGAAATCTTATAGAAAAATCTATTAATGGTCTTGAATTACAATCAACTTTCACAAAGACATTCTATTCACTCTATGCAACGGAGCATAAAGATATGTAAAATTTGGACTACTTCACATTTATGGTCAAGTTAACATTAGTTTGTCCATTCTTGAGACAATAAGCTAGCTAGGAAAAGAATATATATATATATATATATATATATATATATATATATATATATATATATATATATATATATATATATATATATATATATATATATATATATATATATATATATACACACACTAGTAAACATCAGCACCGGCATTAATTACATAGCATGATTAGGAATTTGGAAGTTCAGTTCATTATTAGCTAGCTAAAGTCATTTGTTGTTCAAATTAATTAAAGCTAGCTATATATACCTGTTCTGCTCTCTTGTAACAGCCGGTTTTTCAGTTGACTGCTAACCAGTGTTGACCTCTTATTTCTTCCAAAAGCCTCACCAAGAGACTAGCAACGGTAGTTGATAATGCTTGAATAAATCATATAAAAGTAAGTTCTATTTGATAAATAGATGCATGCACGAGATCATTCTTTATAATGGACTGGTGAAGTATAAGATGCATGAACATTATTACCAAGATCATCTGGCGGTGAACTTCTTGTGTCTGGAGTAGTTCTTGATTATGTCGAACCACATTTCAATAAGAGGTGGAATTGGATGGCCTGATGTTTCTTGATTGGGCAGCTGCTAGAACAACATTCTTCTTGATAGCACCATTCCTTATTAGTACACGGCCATGGGGCATGCCACCATTGATGTTGTACAATATGCTTCCATCGAGTGGTCGCTGCTCCCAATCATCTTCGTGTTGAGCCATAGCAGCAGCAGAGTAATCATCCTGGAAGCAACATTTAAGCATCTTTCCTGAAAGCTAAGTTCACTTGTAAGAATACAAACAAGGGAGCACTTACAATATATTTCTATGCTTTCTGGCTGCTGACTGGACCACTACTACCACTACTATCCACATTCTTCATGCCTGACTTCATTACAGCATATGTGTTTAGCCAAGTAGCCTTCTGTGGTCCATATTTGTGTTCCTACAACATGGTGAAACTCCAGGTTATAGTCTTGAATAGTGTTATAAGTTGTAATGTGATATGTTTTGTTAATTGTCATGGTCTGAAGAGCTTGATTCATACCAGGTATTGTTGGGTCTCCACGTATGGTCGTGAACCTCCTCGATTTTAAGCAACATCGTCAGATTTCAACCGTCCTTCCTGACCTCTCTTTCGTTTTGTCTTGAATTGCTCGGTGCACCAATGACAATAAAGATGTGGCCATACTATGTCATTGCACCACCAAATCTTACCATCCAAGTATTGCTCATACTGGAGTTCCCTTGGACGTACCAACGTGTCGTCAATATCCTCTCCTTGTTTTTTGTAGTACTCCTTGACTACATCAACACGAGCTTGATACATCATATGCTTCACACGGTCCACAACATAATTTTCGAACACAAGATCTGCTTCTTCCTTGTCGTTTGTGCTGACTTCAAACAAATGCTACATAGAGGACAAGGGTAGTTACTAGTTAGTAGTCGACTAAAGTATTTATGTACATGAACTAACAAGTAAATATTAGTTACCCAAAACTCTTGCTTTACTCGATCTGCAGCTGTTATTCCCTCATCGTCTTCATTGACATAATAATCAACCCATGTCAATGCAGGACGGGTATTGAAGATAGTACCATGCTCATCCTTGTCTTCCACAATACCTGGGTACTCATGTTTGATAATAACTCCAAGCTGTGCTTGATATGTGTAGTCTTTCTTGGGCTAGTAATGGGTATACTTGAATTGCCTACATAGGAATTAACCACGGCAAGCTCAGTTGGCACTGCAATCATATATATGTTAATAACAATTGAAGATTTATAATGCAGCAATGCCGTGGTTAATTCCTATGTATGACCTCAAGTTCCTATAATGCAGCAATGCCGTGTCTAATTCCTATATATGCATGACCTCAAGTTCTCAACAAATATTCAATCTAACCATTCAATATCTTCCATATAAATTTACCCCATTACATGTGATTATAGCTAGATAATGGAAATTTAATGATTCACATGTGAAACTAACCAAAACACTAACTAATAAAGGGCAGTTTGTACTCACTTGTCACCCTCAGGTATTAGGGCAATCTTGCCGGCACGCGACGGCATATGTAATTTGGTCTGTGACTTCTTCTTCCTCCCCCATTGTTGAGCAGCTTCATTGCTCCTTTGGGATCCATTGCCACTGCAATTATTGCCAACATCACTCGTCCTTTGCGAAATGTTGTCACTATTGTGGGTACCAGAAGAACTTCTCCTTTCCGAGGTACAACCTCCAGGTTGGCGACCTCCACGTCAAATGGGATGAATATGATTCATATCCTGCATTGTTAAAATATGAAGTTAGTGCCAATTTATCAATATTTACATATGCAAAGCATGAAATAAAATACCATCAAATGACCATTTGTTACCACCACATGAAAAATCAAAACAAAGAGATCACGAAACAGAGAACAAGTTAATTAGTAGTTCTAATAGTCCAGCTCCAAACATCAAACAAAAATGTACAAACTACACAAGATATTTTACAAGAAACAATTGAAGCACAACAACAGGAAATTTAGAAATCATTTGGATCATAAGTTGGAGGTTGGAGCTCCTCATCTTCATCCTCCTCATCTTCATCCTTGTCATATTCATATTCATCTTTATCTTCAACAATTTCTTTTTGAGGATCAACATTCCGGTGTTGCAAAATTTCCAAATCTTTTGGATTTGTTATTTCGTCTCAGATCAATAGAAGTGTAATTTCGAAGTCATTCCCTAAGTCGATGACAAAGGTCCCTTGCAAACCATCCTCCTGATAGAACTCCATTTGTTCTGTTGGTCCTTCAGGAGGGTTGAAACCACCATCGGTGCTATTTGGAGGAATATATCCATGTGGGGCTACATAATATGCAACCTACCATTCCAATATATCTGGTCTAGTCTTACACGGGTATGGCAAGTAATAGACTTTTGTAACTTGACTTGCCATGACAAATGGATCAAAATTTGAAAGCCTAGATGTGTGATTGACCTCTATCAAGCCCAAATTTTCAATTCGCCTAACTCCATTTGGTGTTGGATCAAACCAATGGCAATCAAATAAAACCAGCTCAAGATGCATGCTGCCTTCCCAAGTAATTTTTATGATGTCGTCAATGACACCATAATACTCTAACACATTGTTGTTCTCGTCAACACTAGACACACAGACACCACTGTTAGTTGTAGTCAGTCCAGATTTTCCGCTCTCATACTTTGATGAGCAAACACTACTACAAAACAGGCTATAGCAGAGGCCCTATCACAGACGGTTCCTTTGGAACCGTTTGTGATGAAATAATCACAGACGGTTCTTTTGGAACCGTCTATGATATGGGACTATCACCAACGGTTTTTAAATAGAACCGTCTGTGATGTATCACAGACGGTTCTTAACAAGAACCGTCTGTGATAATCCACTCATCACAGACGGTTCTTGATAAGAACCGTCTATGATAGTGTCATATCACAGATGGTTTGTAATAAGAACCGTCTGTGATATGCAGGCATCATAAATACCTAACTCGACAGACCCCTGCCCATTCCCAACATTTGAGCCGCCACCCCTGCTGTCTCCTCCCCATTGTGCCACCTTAGAGAGGAGAAGGAAGGGAAGGAAGGAGGCTGGGAGGAGAAGGAAAGGAGGAAGCTAAAGAGAGGTCCGCCCTGTCCATTCCCATCTGAGGACACCCTGCTGCCTCCTCCCCCATTGCACTACCTTAGAGAGCATCAGAGAGGAAGGGATGTGAAGGAGATTAGAAAAAAAGGGAGGAGGATCTCATGGGATATATCGGATTTTCGGTGTGAGCTACGAGGGTAACGATCTGTAACCCTTTATATTTGCTCTAGGTTAATCACTAATTAATTTTAGTATATTTGGTTAATAGGAAGTGTACTTGTGGTTTATTAATCTAATTTAACAGTAATTTGTTACGTGCGTAGCGTAAATGGACCGAAACTGGATGTACGGTGCGAACTGTGTGAGTGAAGAGTACATTGATGGCGTGTTTGCTTTTAGAAGAGCCGCCGAGCAGGATATGTTCAAGAAGGGGATAAAATTTATGTACTGTCCATGCATTGATTGCAATAATCTGAAGATGTTTGACAACCCGGTGCAGATCGAAGCGCACTTGATTCGAAGGGGTTTCAAAAAAGGGTATACATGTTGGACCAGTAACGGTGAAGAGCAGATTATCCATGAAGTTAATAATGACGACATCGCCGAGGAAGTCAACGATATGCCGGATGTGAACTGTGCTTTTGATGAGGATATGTCGCACGATGACAATCTAGATCAGATGCTACGCGATGCAGAAGGGAACTATAGTGAGAGAGAGTTTTGTAAATTTCAGGGTTTAATGGAGGACTCGTAGAAACCTTTGTTCCCTGGCTGCAAGCCAGAATACACAAGGTTGTCAACCGTGCTTGAACTACTGAAATTGAAGGCAGGCAATGGTTGGTCCGACAAGAGTTTCACGGCGTTGTTAGGTCTCCTAGCGGACATCCTTTCGGAGGGAAACGTATTGCCTAGCACCACCTACCAAGCCAAGAAGGTTCTTTGTCCATTGGGAATGGAAGTAGAAAGAATACATACATGCCCGAACGATTGTATCCTCTACTGTAAAGAGTATGCAGACATGCGTGTATGTACCGTGTGCAAAGCATCCCGATACAAGCGTAAGAATACTGCTAAGGTGAAGCAAGGACTTTCTGCTAAGATGTTGTGGTATCTGCCTGTGATCCTACGTTTGAAGCATTTATTTGTGAACCCAAAGGAGGCAAGATTGTTGCGTTGGCACTCGGAGGAGCGTAAGAAAGATGGAAAGTTGAGACACCCTGTTGATTCTGCCTAGTGGAGAATCTTCGATCAGAGCTTCGAAGAGTTCGGTGTGGAACCGAGGAACATAAGGTTAGGGTTGAGTACAGATGGAATGAATCCTTTCGGTAACATGAGCAGCCGACATAGCACCTGGCCCGTGAATTTATGTATGTACAACCTTCCTCCTTGGTTGTGTATGAAGCGGAAGTACATTTTTATGTCACTACTTATACAAGGAACGAAGCAACCTGGGAATGATATTGATGTGTACCTAGCACCATTGATGGAAGATCTTCTGACACTGTGGAACGAAGGGGTACAAGTATGGGATGCGTAAAACGAGAGAACTTCTGTGGATATAATGGGGATGCGCCCACGATCTTAGGATGATGAGACAATTGGCAATTGCGTTGAAGGTTTGTCGAAATGCCTGATTTCAACAAGTGTTAGGTTTTTCGGTAGTACCAACATATTGGCGCGGTACTACCGCAGTGCGGTATGACCGCATGTGAGTGAGCGGTACTACTGCAAGTCACTTGGTCCGAAAGTGTATCGGATGGTCAGATCTTGATCGGACAGTCCAGATCAAGTGGGACGTTCGGACCGTCCGAACAGTGCCCAGATCGGACGGCTAAGACACGCAATCCGAACGGCCCTTTCAATCTGAAGCGTCCACGTGGCAGGTCGAGCGCTTCTGAGTGTTTTGAGCATTTCAGTGAAGCAGTACAACCGCAGGTTGAATGGTGGTACTACCGCAGTGCGGTAGTACCGATGGCTATATGGCGGTACGAAATTTCCAGAAGACGTGTTTTTGAGAGTTAGATTTTCTTCTGGAGCTGTAGTTCCGTAAGCATGTTGGCGGTACTATCGCATGGCGGTGTGACCGCTTGAGAGCGGTATGGTTTTTCCAGAGAGGATGTTTTTGAGGAGTTTTGGGATTCTCCGAAGTGCGATATGACCGCAGTTGTTTGAGCGGTATGACCGCAAAGCGGTAATACCGGGGTTTACACGGTGGTAATACCATTTCTGAGCTGATTGTCGATTCTCTTGGAGAATTTGATTTGGGTTAGGTCAAGTTCATGGTTATCATTGCATAGATGTTGCATGATGCATGTTTTGGCTAACATGGGTCAAGTTGTGAAGAACTTGTGCCCGGAAATGGTTGCTTGGTCTATTGTTGTGCAGGAAGCTTGGAGTCAACTATGGTCAATGATGAGGAGGACCGGGACTTGGTTAGGAGAACCAAGGTCCAGAACGGTCGTGGATATCGGGTGAGATGGTTGGACTCAAGCAAGGTGCAAGATGGACTAGAACCATAGAAGGCGAAGTTTGAGCAAAGGCCTTTGTGAAGGTATGTGCTCATGCCTCATCAATTATGCGGATCGATGATTGTGTGTATCGTGCGGTGCTACGTAACGGTTTGCTTGTTTGTGATGGTTGTAGGACACCGGAGCTAGGTCATGGTGAGGAGGACTAGATCGGGACTAGGTTAGGAGAACCGAGGTCCAGAACAATCGAGGTTGTGCTGGAAGATGATTAAGGCTAGCGGAGTGCTTACAAACCAAGAAAACAAGGCACCAGAGCGGAAGCTACCAGTGATGAGACATGTGGTACGCCAAGTGACTTGGTCTCAGTTGCAAGCGAGGACGGTTCGGTGGCATCCGGACGCGTGAGAGGCTTGGCGGGAAGTCATTGGGATCACATGGATGAAGACGGAGCATGAGAGATGCTTCGAGGCGAAGGAATCGCAAAAGGTCGGTAGAGGGGCATTTTGAGAAATTGCCCTATACCGGAAAAGTAGTAAGTGGTAAGTGGTGGTGTGTGAAACCACCTTCTTGGCTTTGGCTAAACTGCGGCGCAAGACGATGCAAGGAGAAGCGGTTTAGGTCAAGTGAAGACGAAGACGGCGCTTTGAGATGCGTGCGTGAGTTAAACCTATTTGTGAGTGGGCTTAACGGGTGCCCTAATGGAATATTCCCTAGATGCTAGCCTCCACTATAAATAGTGCTATGTGCTGGTTGCACGGTGGTGGAAGCCCTCATTTTGATAGCCCTATTTTGTGTTTTAGGGTTTTGGGGAGAAAGGAGGAGAGCTAGGGTTTCTAGGGATCGGATTGAGTGTGTGCTCTTGGATAGAGCTTTGTCCTCTAGGATGGAATGGCTATAAACCAACAATCTTCCATCTCAAATCAATCCAAGCAAATCTCTTGAGACGAGTCCCTTGTGTTCTTGCTCTCTATCTCATGATTTTGGGGCTTTCTTTGATCCGCGAGTTTCTCTTTGATTTCTGACCTAGATTTTGCTTGCTGTGACATGTGGGAATACATCTAGGATCATCTTGATCATCAATCACCCATGAGCAAGTTTCTAGATCAGTTTTAGGTTTTGACTCGGTTTTGAAACAAACTTCATTCAATTAGAGAAAGGTTGAAACTTTGTGGTGGATCTATTAAATCTTTGATTGGAATAGGTTCCTGATCTCCTAGATAAGCTTTGTTTCAAGTTTCATGAAGTTTGACCGAGTGGATCAATAGTTTTGCCAATTTTAGATTTGGTTTTCCTGTTGTCGAGTTGATCTCCAGGACAATCGGTAGTACCGTTTTTTAGGTAGCGGTAGTACCGCATTTGTGTTGCGGTAGTACCGCTGTGCGGTCATACCACAAGTTGGTCGCCGGTAGTATCAATTTCCCATATTTCTTTAGCACTTCTTCGGTTTTTGCTGCTATGCTTTGGGGGTGTTGGTTGGATTCAAAGCAACTCTTCCACTGTGCTTTATCATTGATCTTCTTAGCTCTCATAGCTATTGGAGTGATTTACAAGTTGAATCTAATCAAAGTGAAAAAGATTTTTGAGCTCCTATTCACCCCCCCCCTCTAGTCGCCTATTTCGGTCCAACAAGTGGTATCAGAGTGAGGTTTGCTCTTTAGTGATCTTCACCGATCTTTGAGCATGGCGACTTGTATGAGGACTTGTGAGCACTTCTTTGCATCTTGTCGTGGTTCTTTTGCCATTGATGTCCGTCGTGACAAGATGTTTGAATGTGCGATATTTATGATGTCAATTGAGGAGGAATTCTCCTGTGATATTTGTGGCGATCTATTTTGTTTTGATTGTCCTAGTTTCGGAGATGAGATACGCTTGGAGCCCGAGGAGGAGCCCATTGGCATATGTGCAGTAGCGATTGAGGATGATCATGATGGAGAGCTTTTCGAGGATGATCGTGATGACTCTTCCGAGGACGATCCCCTACTCAAGTTAAGCAAGGTGAGCAAGGAAAAACTCATTGATGGCTTATTGTCATATGAATTTAAATTGCATTCTCTTAGGAATAAAATAAAATTACTAGAAAGAGAAAATGGTGATTTGTCTCATGAGCTCGCCAAATTGAAAACCTCCATGAATGCTTTTGATTCTTTGCTTATAGACATGGATAACTTGAAAAATTCTCTAGCATGCCTAAAAGCTGAAAATGAATTATTGAAATCAAATGCTTCTATGCCATGTGATTCTTGTATTGCCTTACATCATGAGCTTGATAATACTAAGTTAGAAATAGGCAATTTTAGATCTATAGCTAGAAATGATTGTGATTCTTGTGTAGGCATGCTTGCTGAATTTGAGAAGTTAAAATTGACTAATTCCATGCACCTTGAGCAATTAGAGAATGCTAGGGCTGAAATTATTGAAATTAAAGCTAGCCCTTGTAGCATGTGCTTAGAGTATGAAAAATTGCTTAAGGATGGTTTAGTCTCTTGCAAGAATTGTACTAGTTTAGAAAATAAAATTGATGCTTTGAATTGCATGCTTAACACAAAAGCATCATTAATTTCTTGCACATCTTGCATTGCCTTGAAAAGCGAGGTTGAGTCTTTGAAGAAATTGTGCGATGATATGAGTGCCGAGTCATGTGACTCTTATATTTGCCTTCACTCCGAGATTGACGTTCTCAAGATTTCTCTTGCTTCTTTGCATTTGGAGTTGAAGTCTTTTCGTGCTAAACGTGAGTCATTTGATGTTGGTTTTTATGCCATCGCTTTGGGTAGCTCTTCTTTGACAAGTGCAACTCTTTCGGACTCTTCTTATGTTGTCCAAGGGATTTCTAAAGACAATGGTGCTTCTTCCTCAAATGGTACTAAATCTTAAAAAGAGAAGTGTCATTGCACCTTTTGTAAGAAGAATGGACACATTGTACTGAGTTTTTCTTTCGCCGTCTGAAACATAAGCGTCGAGTGCATTGTCATACCTCTAGGAACACACATCATCGCTCTTATGGCATGGGTGCACCTAATGCCAACACAAGGACGAGTTATGATGTTGGTTCTTCAAGTTTGTCCCAAAGGACTTCCTCTTTGAGCGCAATGGTGCTTCGTCCTCTCAGACTGTGTCTCCTAGTAGACTTTTACACCATTGCTCATTTTGTGAGAAGGATGGACATCTTGTGGATTTCTGTTTTCGGCGTGCAAAACATTTGCGTCGAGCTCATGCTTCTAAGTCTCCTAGTGGGCATAGTCTTTCTCATGACATGCACACTAAAGAGCCTAGCACGAGGACTCACTCTGTTGATGGCTTCTTTGACACCTTTTCTAGTGGTGTTGGTCAGCATCGTGGACTCGGTTCTTGTAGTTTTGGTTTTGGTTCACGAGCTGCCCCGAGACAGGATTTCCACCGTTTCTCAAGAGGTAGACCTCGTTTTGTTCATCGAGGCACACACCCACGGAGAGGATGTGTGAGTTCCTTTTGTGCTTTTGTTGGTTCTCATCATAGTGCTTTCAAGCAAGGTCATCGTCGCTTTTCTAGAGATGGACCTTGTTTTCCTCATCGAGTTATCCACTCGCGGCATGCCTTCAAGAATGGTGTTGGATCTTCTTACATTGACCATCATTTGCATCATGCTAACTCACATAATGGTTCAAGTGCTTCTAGTGGCTGTGTGTCTAAGGTTTGGGTTCCCAAGTATTTGCTCTCTAACCCTTCGGGATCCAAGACTTGGACATTTTGTCCTTCTCATGTGTAGGTACCGGGAACGCGGGTTGGAGAACATGGACTTAAAAGGTTCTGGTCTTTTGCTTCATCATGTGATCGGAACACTTGATGGCTCTCCATCCCAATGATGGTCTCCAAGAGGCATGTGCTTTCATCATCGACATCTTCACCTGTTTTGTGAGCTATCTTACATCTTCATGCCTTTATCTTCACGATTATTCATTCTTGGCCTGTTGTGCTTATCTTTGTGCTCACTTGTATCATATTGGCATGTATTACCCTTTTGATATCTTTCATCATGCCTTTGCTAGTGCCTTGCTTATATATCCATGTATTAGATTGTTGCTCATTATTTCCATGGTTGTATGAGCTTGGTTTTGTCATCATGAGCTTGTGCTATTTTGTACATTTATTATCTTGCTCTTGTTGATTTTTGCTTTATGTATCCACATGCTTACTTGAGATCCATGTTAGCATACATTATCCATGATTTGTTCTATAACTTGCTTTATGCTTACATGGTATTGTGCCTTGACTGGATGTATGTTGTGTGATATGCTATGTGCTTGCTTGCTTGCTCCTGTGCCTTATTGTGGATTAATGATATTTTGAGCTTTATCATATCTTGGATAGCATGTGTTGCGTTTGATATGTCTATCTTCATGCTCATGTCCTGAGTTGTTGATTATATGCTTTTATGAGGTTTGGATCATCTACTGCTATCCTTGCTAGTCGTGTGTCTTGTTACTGTTTTCCTAGATAATGTCTCACTAACCCAGTACCAAGACATAGACTTCTTCTGTCTCTTTGGTATAGTCTTTTCAGTTGAGAAGGAGAACATATTGTTCATGACTCTGGCTGCTATCACTTCTTGGAGACGCATATGCGCATTCAATGCTGGCTATCACTTCTTGGAGACGCAGTATGGACCAGCTTCTACTCATTCGACTACATCTCACTGCCAAGCACTGCGACTCAGGTTCGAGCTTCTATACCTTATATTTGTGTATGGTATCCCTAGTCTACCTTGCATAGCATCTGGTTCGTGTCAGGTGTTGGCTTGTTGAGTTTAGGGTAGATAGGAGGCTCTGTTCTAGCATGTGTCCTTTCTAGACACTTTTCTTATCCCGTGGTTTTCTAGGATGCATTCTTCTCACAGTCTAGGTCGAGCTTGTTTTCTAGTCACTAGTTCTTAGCAAGTTTTGAGCTGCCTGCAAGCTTTTTAGTGTTGGTGTTTTGCTCCCTAGCTTTTCGAGTCATTTTCCCTAGAGATCTTGTGGAGTTTGAAGTCTTTGTGCTAGTTTGTGGTGTCCAAGGCACTTTTGGCAGGTATCCTCTCAAAGTTTTTAGATCCAACCAGGTTTGTCACCTTGAGGAGTGAGTTAGGGGTAATTTACCCCTATGGGTTAGTTTGAGGGGGGAGCTGGTTCTTCTCTGAACTTTTATGGATCTTTTATGATACCTTCTTCAAGTGGTATTTTCTTCAGATCCTTTCGATCTTTTTAGTCTTTTAAGTGTTTTGTGCATCTCATTCTATCATATTGCATTCATATGTAAATCCAAAAAGATGCATTGTAATATAAGCTTTACCGCTTCTATCTTTTAATTGATGAAGCTTTGCTTATTACCCTCTTGAGCTTTAGTATTTCAATTCTTGCTCAAGATCGTGTCTAGCTCTTTAACTTGCTAGAATTATCATGCCTTCACATGTATAGTAAAGTCTTTGCTAAATGAGCTAGAACTTTAAAACAACTTGAACAGAAAAATTGCAATTTGTGGATCTTTTAGCTAGTTGCACATTTAATAATCCTTTTATGACATTGGTCCTGTCAAAATTGCTTTGTTAGCTCTGGAATCTAGAATTGAACATCTTTGAGCTTTTTGTTCCTTTAGAAAATCTAAAATTGCTCTTGTGAAAAATAAAAAATCTATTTCAAAAGTTCTCATGTGCTTAACTTGTGCCAAACTATTCTCACGAGATTGCATGTGTCGGGACCCAAAATATGCAATTCTGGACCCTCTGTGTATACGACACTAGTCCAGGATCACGCTAGTGCACACAGTGGCAACATCAGTGAAATATCATTTCCATACACAAAGATAACTAATAAATAGGCAAACAACAATAAACATCAGGGTAAAGACCTTAAGGTCAAAGCTTACAATTAATGCTTCAGAGGGCAAATAGCTCAATGAAGCTACAGCGGAATGAAACAGAATAACTTCAGTGAAGCCCATCCATATGCCCACAGTAATCGATCAAGTCTTGCGATCTAGTTCTCCACGATCCTTGAAGTAGACCTTGTTGACTGACGATCCCTCCATTTCTGTTGCATGTTTTACAACAAGCGTGAGTACACAACCGTACTCGCAAGTCATACCACAGAATGCAATTTATAGATGCAGGCTTATTCCAAAGGAATGGCTTCTATGGTTATTTTGCAGAAATGCCACATTTGAAATTTAAATACGAGTAATAGATTGAAAGCATAATTCAAAAGAAATAGACAATATTAATTTATCAGTTGTTTTTACAAAAACACATGGCCTAATCAATTTTTTTCACACAGCTACATAAGTTACCTCACACAGCTGTCTCATCCCAAGTTTTATGCAAATCTACCCCTCGTGTGAAATCCCCGAGCATGACCATGACCGCGGACGAGGCAACTCGAATAGATTGATTAACACTCTGCAGAGGTTGTACACTTTACCCACAAGATGCAATCAACTTGATCAGAACTAATCACAACAAAACCTTTCAGAAACTTCATCTCAACATTGACACTCCCGGTATGCTTAGCCACCACAGACGCACACCGTTGGACAGGAACACGGCGAACTGCCCCGTGATGCGACTACTTGGTAGTACACACCTCCACCCAATCCGACACAGCTAACCTACAACCTGAGTAATTAATGTCAAGACTCCATAACTTACTAAGTTAGGCCCATCCCATACCAGGCATGTGGTTGTACGAGAGGCCCAGTTTAATGGCGCACAAGGTTAAGTCCTTAATTGACCGGGGCAAGACTTCCAAATTCTAACCTATCATTCCCGCCAACATAGATCCACCATAAAGTATACCAGACCACTTGCCCCCGTCCAAAACCTTTTCCCACCCTGTTGGTTAAGTGCAACACATGTCATCAATGAGTAATGACACATAGTACACACAATTTTATCAACTGGTTCCATAGTCACTTAGTCAAGTTCATAATTACGACTTACATGAAATCTACTCGCATCTAACCAACCCACGTTGGTAATACAATAGCACCAACTAAATGAACCAAACTAGGGTGACTAAAGATTATGGCATACAATTAGACAAGGAGGTCATAACAAATTGGATAATAACTACACCCAAAAGCATTTAAATAAATAATTAAAGTAAATGCAATACTTTGAATCAAAGTATTTTGAAAACCGGGTTCAACATGATCAAAGGTAGAACTTGCCTCAAGATAGGTCTAAGTACTGATCTTGATCTTGAGGTGTGTCTTCTTCTTCAAATCTTCCCGGTATCGACGTCTACTAGAAACGAAAGCAAATAAAATAAATAAATAACAGAGGCAAAACAAACTCTAAAAATTAAATAAAAATCTCGGATTTAGATGAATTTAGAAATTTCAATGGGCTCAAACGGAGTTCGGATGCAAACGATACGAGCTTGGGAAGTTAGAAATCTAAAGAAAACCCTAAAAGGAATTATTGAAATTTCCCGAATTATTCCTTAAAGGAAAAATCAGATTAATGCGCAACGACGACGTTAGCGCTCGGAATAAAAGAATTAAAAGAAATACGGACATGTGGGACCCACATGTCGGTCACACGGCTCACGGTAGACCATGTCCACCGAGCCTACTAGATCTGGATCTGGCTTGGGTGGCACGCACGCACATGCGTGGCGCTGACTTGGCACGCACGTGGATGACACACGAGCACCACATAGGACCAAAGGTGAGGTGGCCTGCTGATGAGGATGCCACGTTGACTTGACGACGGCGATGGCTCGGGCTTGACCAGCAACGGCGAACGGCGGCGCTACTCTGGCAATGAATGGTACCAGCGTGAAGCTCTCGCTATTGCGAACCTGTTGAGGTAGCTCTGGGTGGTTGAGGACGACGGTGGTGGCCGGCGGCGAGGTTGAAGCGGGGAAGGCGATCGGATATTGTCGGACGGGACCTCTAGTGAGGTATTGGCGTCGGGGAAGGGTCCTGGAGATAGATCCGGTAACGGCGAACCCGATGGAGTGCTCCACGATGACACGGCGACGACGGCGGCAGCGCAATTCGAAGATGAAGAAGCTCAGCCGAAAACCCTAAAGCTTGGATTGCGGCGGCGCTGGAGCGATTGGGGCTCAATGGGTGGCGGCTTTGGGATCAGCGAGCCAATGCGCACCCAAGGGGTCTATTTATAGGCTGAGGGCGAGTCTAGATAAGGAATCCCCAATTCGGGATTGAAACGGTTTCGCCGGATTTTAGAGATAGAGATCGAATTGATGCCGATTGAGTGCAGATAAGGAAGCGGAGGAACAAGAGATAGAGTTTGGTAAAGAAATCAAAGAGATTTTATTTGGGAAAACCGCGTTGTCGAACGAGCTTCTAGAAGGACTCCAATGGCGGCAGCGAGCTGGACTTCGTGGGGACGAAGGCAGGCGCGGAGACGATTACTCGGAGGCGGGTCCACCCGTCAGAGAAACGAAGGCGCGTGCACAATCGGACCACCAAATCCAACTGTCCAGATTCGATCGAACGGCTCAAGACGTCGGTGACGTTCGGACCGCCCGAATGGCTCATCTCCATCAGACCGTCCATGCGTGATCGAACAGCTGTGTACAGCGGAGCGCGCGGGGAGAGAGATGGAGGGACTAACAGATGGGGACCACCTGTCAGCGGCACGGAAGCGAAGGCCCACCCGCAGCGCCAAGACGAAGTGGCGGCAACGCGCGCTAAGTCTTTGGGCAGCGGAGAATTGGGCTCATGGAGGTTGGGCCGGACGGGAATAGGAAGTGGGTTTTGGCCTGAAGAGAAATCTGGGATTTTTAATAGATTTTTCTTTTTAGAAAATACCACACTTCAAATAAGCAATAGAAAATAGCAAATGAACTTGGAAAAATTCTAGAAAATATATCCAAGCACATAGAATCCAAATAAAATAGTTTTGACCATTGTTGATGTTGACTTTAGTCATATTAAATTATTTTGATGTACATAGTCCATGTTAAGCTTTTGAATTAAATTCAAATAAAATCCAAATGGTGAATTTTCTCCTACTAACTATTCAAAAGATTTTTTTGAAAAGCCAAATTTTGGGACGTTACAAACCTCCCCCCCCCCTTAAAGGAATCTCGTCCCCGAGATTCGGGCTAACTACAGAAAAGGCTAGGAAACTCGGCTTTTAGCTCTGCTTCACGCTGCCACGTTGCTGCTGCTTCTGAGTGGTTGCTCCACTGAACATTGCACAAACGAACAGTCTTGCTTCTGGTACGGCGCTCTACGACATCCGAAATCTTGAATGGCTGCTCTTTGTAAATGAGATCTTCTTTCAGCTCAATTGATTCCAACGGGGTTTGTTCTTTTGGCACACGAAGACACTTCTTCAACTGAGAGACATGAAAGACATCATTTACTACTGCTAATGACTGCGGTAGCTTTAACTAGTAAGCAACTCCTACACGACGATCCACAATCTTGAACAGACCAACATACCTAGGGGCAAGCTTCCCTTCGGCATGAAACCTTTTTACACCTTTGAGTGGCGTAACTCGAAGATATACAAAATCTTCTGGTTCAAAGCTAAGATCACGACGGCGATTATCAACATAACTCTTCTGTCTCAATTGGGCTATCTTTAATATTCCTCTGATCGTAGCCACTTGTTCTTTGGCTTCTTGAATAATATCTGGTCCAAAGACCAAACATTCAGCTATTTCTGATCAGTTCAAAGGGGTTCTGCAGGCACGACCATACAAAGCTTCAAATGGTGACATTTGCAGACTGGCCTGATAATTGTTGTCGTATGAAAATTCTACATACAGCAAACTTTTATCCCAACTGGTAGCATTAGCTAGGGCACAGGCTCTCAACACATCCTCCAATATTGGATTAACTCTTTTAGTTGGTCCATCTGTCTAAGGATGATACGTAGTACTGAAATTCAAATGAGTCACTAAGGCTTCATGCAAACTTTGCCAAAAACGAGAGGTGAACTGAGATCCTCGATCTGACACTATCTTCTGCTGAGCTTCAAAATCTGAACTGACTGACACATCTCTGTCACCTCTGTCGTACAATCCTTAACACAGATCTTCAACAGGTATTCTGACGATGGACAAAACTGCGAGAGTGATAATCTGTATAATCTGCATAACCTACGTAGCTTTTCTGCTTGAACTAAGCTACTTACAATCCCATTTAGGATTAAAGACACTTGGCCTTCTGGTTCATGATTAACGCAAAATCTACATACTTGGTGATATGATCTGCTCCTCGCTGAGCAATGACTGACACGATCAACCATTGTAAACTTTAGAGGGTGACCACTACGAACTGGCTGACAGATGGTGCTATAGGGAAACTATGCACAGAACACTTACTTGCTCAACCTGGTACAATGAGTAAGGCACAACTCATTTATCTTTAAATCTGTCCACTGATTGAGGGTGATACACAATACTGACATTTAAACAACTATCCAAGGTTTTATAGATACTCTGATGCTGACACAAGGTAAACTGGTATCCTCAGTCCAACACTAACATTTCTGGGACGTCGTGCAAAGTAAATGTCTCTGTCGATCTGACATTATACCAATTCCGGCGAATACCATCTCTGTCGTATACGACCTCTGTCATATACCACTCTGCTAAGTGGTCTCCAAATTTGGTGACATTAATAGGAATGAAGCGGCAAATCTTTGTGACAACTAATTAACATTCACCTTTCAAGAAATTATATCCCGATTCGGTCCTGGGAAATCCCATGTCTAAATTCTCAGGGCTAGAGGTACTCTGACTGGCCTCTGACTTATTGGCTGTCTTTCTGACATACCAAACTCAAGGTAACCCATTCCGTGATATTTCGCTTTTAAGTTGGATCATCACAATTCAACTTTGAGCTCTTTGTACACCCTTGTACTTTTTAGAGAAAACGGAAGGCTTGCACATAGATGTTGGTTCCAGCCTCAACTACTTGAGTTTCTTGTGATCAGATACGCGGACATACTCAATGTTTCACGGATCATTTGTTAGCCTTCAATGGGTTCCAAGGCTAAACCTTGCCTCACGTGGGGACTAATCTTCTTTACATAACTGTCATCTCACTGTCTTGCCGACACTGATGTCTAACATCTGTTTGAACTCTAGAGTTCAACAAATATCCTCTTGAAACTGAGACTCAACTTTTAACTTTCACAAGTAACTTTAGCTGACTGAACAATAGATTCATATGGTAGCTCTTTCGATTCGAAACATCTGCCACTATACTAATCTGTCCTGAGGGAAAGGACTTGATCTCGTGGTTCACAATCCAATAAAACCATTCTTTGCTTCTTCACGACAATAAACTTTGAATTGTGACTAGGATAATTCACTGCTTGAAACTTTAGTTAATAGGAAGTGCTGGCGAAACTTCTCAACACACTGATTCTTGAATGTTTCGTGATAAAAGCTAACAAGGTTCTTTCTGGTATCTGGCAGTGCGAACACTAGAGTCGTGATTAATCTCTTCTAAACTTCTCACTGACTCGGTTCACTTCTAATGATCTGGACGAACTTGTCCTTTCACAATGAGTGAGGGGTCTTGGCTATCTTGAAACGACTGCTTTACTGATCTTCAACCAACACTGTCTTGTTCACCGATGATTCTAGGGAAAACTGAAATTCTTACTCAAAACTCAACAAGCTGACTCTGAGGTTCCGAAGATTAGCTCTTGGGATAAATTGAAATCCTCGCACATTCTCGTGCTAACAATTTATCATACAAACACCATTGATGCTCGCCAAACTGACGAATTTGATTTGACACTGACTTTATCTGAGGGAATCCTTTGATCTGTTATACCATTTCTACAAACTATGTTAACAACTTTTGTCATAGTTCATCTCTGACGTAATTCTTTCTGAAATTGACTGATCCTGGGTACCAAATCAAAGACATACTTGACTTCTAATATAGTTGCATGCTGCATTGATCATTTGCAATAACAATTGCATACTCTGTTGTGGGTATGGACATTATCCAATGGTTAGATCTTTCAACCATTTTTTGTTATCTCACTACTATGCAAAATGATGAGTTGGAATTCAACCTCACATTCCATAGTTACGGCTCTATGGTCTTCAAACAACATGACTCACGCCTGATTACTCAATTTGCAAAGGCAAACGCTTATAAAAGTATCCAATGATTTATAATCCAACAATTCTTTTTCCTCGCAACTGGCGTACAAAGATGTCCACCTTTTTGCTCTTTTAGCATAAGGGAATATTACAATGATTCTCTGACTTTATTGGTACTAACAAGGGCATGACACTGCATAATCTAGTATCACCAATCCATGCTTCCTTGGTAACATCATGATCCAAACGTCTCTTCTTTGACTGCTTCATTGGACACTCAGGTCCTGATGTGTTACCAACTGCTCTGGGTGTCATGATCTTGATTCACACAACTTCTGGTATTCTTGCATCTGGAGTGAGTGACTGTTTCCTCTTAGGACACTAGCTGACGTAGTGATGTTTTTCCACGACAATTGTAGCATACACGTGTCGAGCCTTGCGACTTTTCTGACGAGACTATGGTAGAATAACTATCCTTCTCGAAGGTTGAAGCTTGTTGCATTGTAGGGCATTTCTTGGCATAGTGGCCTTGCTTACCACACTCGAAACACACTCTTGGCGAGACTGGCTTGTTTCCCTTTTGAGGTGGGTTGCCAAAGTCAACATTTTGCTCTTGTGATTCTTCGGCTGACATATCTTGCACTAACAACGGATTGCCTTCTTTTGCTAATGCACTGACAGCGGCTCGGAAGCTTTCTCGCTGACGTTATGTTGCAGAAGTCAACACTGAATACATGGGGCACTGACTCGGACAATGATCATCGCCTTCACATAAGAAACATGTGATTTTGCTCATTGGACATTCTCCAACGGAATGGTTTCCTTTGCAACTGGGACAATTGATATTGTGCTCATCGGCACTATGGCCTATTTCTCCACAACGGATACATGCACAATCTTCTGTCTTATCTGGCTGGCAGCACTTTAAATGACAACGACTAGATTTGGTGTAGGATGTCGGAATATCAGGTTTCTCTTGATCACTCTTGCTTGATATCGCATACTGTTGACGAAAAACAGCGGTGAACTCTGACCATGCGTTGGTCTGCTCGCCCTGATGGGCGGCATGAAATTTTTCCCACCAATATAATGCAACTCCTTCTAGTTGATGCGTAGCAAAGAGAACTTTCTCATTATCGTTGCATTGCACAATAGTTAGCTTTTCTTCTATGGTGCGAATCCAAGATTCTGCATCCCTGAGTACAGTTGACCCTTCAAAGACAGGCGGCTTGGTCATCATGAACTTCACAAACTTGGTCTGAGGTCATGCGGTTGGGATGGTGATGAGTTTTGCATCATTGCAAACATTACTACTATCCAATGGTTGCATCATCGCTTGGATGAGCTAATTCTGAGTGACTGAAAACCTATTCAAGCTCTGATGTATCACTGCTGGCACTGAAGATAGTTGTTGGTTATCGTCTGCTCTGGTACTGACACCGGTGACGGTACGACGGCTTGCTTGATTATTTTGATTCATCAAATTGACTAAGGTAACAATGGTCTAATTCTGCTGGATTATCATGTTGTTCATTGTCTGCATCATCGTGTTCATGAAATGAGTCTAAGCTACCAAGAATTGTTCCATGACTAGATCTGTTACTCCTGATACTAGCAACTGTCTACTGGGGTTGACGAGATCTGAGCTGGCACAGACTGTCTCAAGATTACTACCAAGGTTGGCTCCACTAGGGTTCTTTATCTACTAGCTGACCAGGGCTTAGAGATGAGAGGGAAAAGCATAAGGTAAGGGAAGACAATCTACTAAGGGGAGCAGGTTTAACCCAAGGAACAAAAATAGTCGGAGAGCTATTAAGAAGCACAAAACTCACAAGCAAACAACACAGACCAAAGAAAACGAAAATCTAATCGTCTAGTCGATTAAGCTCTAACTTAACTGGGCAACTTGGCTCAACCCACAGGAGGAACCAACACTGATTTATCCTATATGGCTGGTCTGAAGAAAACTCGAACTGGTTACGGTCTTCATCAAACGTTGACTGCTTGCGATCCTTGCAGGCAAAGATTGGAGAAGGCAAGGGTGACGTACAACTTCGTCTTGGTCTTCAATTCTTGCGATGAACTTGTCTTGAACACTTGGAGCGATATTGATACGTTGTTGCTCGTTGCATGGTCTTCAAAGAGTTGTTGAAACAGCTTTTGGGCATCTACCAAGACATTTGGCACAAATCGCGACAAACTATAGAAGTTATGGGAAGAGGGAGTCCAATTTAATACTCATAACGGTGAGGGAGAATACAGATGAGAAATGAATAGAATAGAAGAGTATAGAAGCTAGACAAGATGAGATTAGCACATCATTAAGATTTTTCATTCGTAAAATAGTTTTTGAAGTTTTCCTTAAAAACGGTCATTCTAACTAAGGTCGCAACCTACAGTCGATATGGCTCTAATACAACCTCTGTTGGGACCCAAAATATGCAATTCTGGACCCTCTGTGTATACTGCACTAGTCCAGGATCACGCTAGTGCACACAGTGGCAAGATCAGTGAAATATCATTTCCATACCCAAAGATAACTAATAAATTGGCAAATAACAATAAACATCAGAGTAAAGACCTTAAGGTCAAAGCTTACAATTAATGCTTTAGAGGGCAAATAGCTCAATGAAGCTGCAGCAGAACGAAATAGAATAACTTCAGTGAAGCCCATCCATATGCCCACAGGCAATCGACTGGGGTGCGCGACCTAGTTATCCACGATCCTTGAAGTAGACCTTGTTGACTAACGATCCCTCCATTTCTGTTGCATGTTTTACAACACGCATGAGTACACAACCGTACTCGCAAGTCATACCACAGAATGCAATTTATAAATGCAGGCTTATTCCAAAGGAATGGCTTCTGTGGTTATTTTGCATAAATGCCACATTTGAAATTTAAATACAAGTAATAGATTGAAAGCATAATTCAAAACAAATAGACAATATTAATTTATCAATTGTTTTTACAAAAACACATGGCCTAATCAATTTCTTTCACACAGCTGCATAAGTTACCTTACACAGCTGTCCCATCCCAAGTTTTATGAAAATCTACCCCTCGTGTGAAATCCCCGAGCATGTCCATGACCGCGGACGCGGCAATTCGAATAGATTTATTAACACTCTGCAGAGGTTTTACACTTTACCCACAAGATGCAATCAACTTGATCAGAGCTGATCACAACAAAACCTTTCAGAAACTTCATCTCAATATTGACACTCCCGGTATGCTTAGCCGTCACAGACGCACACCATTGGACAGGGACACGGCGAACCGCCCCGTGATGCGACTACTTGGTAGTACACACCTCCACCCAATCCGACACAGCTAACCTACAACCTGAGTAATCAATGTCAAGACTCCATAACTTACTAAGTTAGGCCCGTCCCATACCAGACATGTGGTTGTACGAGAGGCCCAGTTTAATGGCGCACAAGGTTAAGTCCTTAATTGACTAGGGCAAGACTTCCAAATTCTAACCTATCATTCCCGCCAATATAGATCCACCATAAAGTATCCCAGACCACTTGCCCCCGTCCAAAACCTTTTCCCACCCTGTTGGTTAAGTGCAACACATGTCATCAACGAGTAATGACACATAGTACACACAATTTTATCAACTGGTTCCATAGTCACTTAGTCAAGTTCATAATTGCGACTTACATGAAATGATGACTCGTAGCATGGCTAAGCAATCTACTCGCATCTAACCAACCCACGTTGGTAATACAGTAGCACCAACTAAATGAACCAAACAAGGGTGACAAAAGATTATGGCATACAATTAGACAAGGAGGTCACAACAAATTGGATAATAACTACACCCAAAAGCATTTAATTAAATAATTAAAGTAAATGCAATACTTTGAATCAAAGTATTTTGAAAACTGGGTTCAACATGATCAAAGGTATAACTTGCCTCGAGATAGGTCTAAGTACTGATCTTGATCTTGAGGTGTGTCTTCTTCTTCAAATCTTCCCGAGGTATCGACGCCTACTCGCAAACGAAAGCAAATAAATAAAACAAATAAATAACAGAGGCAAAACAAACTCAAAAAATTAAATAAAAATCTCAGATAAATAGATCTCAGATTTAGATGAATTTAGAAATTTGAATGGGCTCAAACGGAGTTCGGATGCAAAAGATATGAGCTTGGGCAGTTGGAAATCTAAAGAAAACCCTAAAAAGGAATTATTGAAATTTCCCGAATTATTCCTTAAAGGAAAAATCAGATTAATGTGCAACGATGACGTCAGCGCTC
Organism: Phyllostachys edulis; assembly: GCA_036346405.1. Taxonomy (NCBI): domain Eukaryota; kingdom Viridiplantae; phylum Streptophyta; class Magnoliopsida; order Poales; family Poaceae; genus Phyllostachys; species Phyllostachys edulis. Next base: position 858,051 of record JAYEVD010000764.1, on the reverse strand, counting down.
GGAATAAAAGAATTAAAAGAAATACGGACATGTGAAACCCACATGTAGGTCACACGGCTCACGGTAGACCATGTCCACCGAGCCTACTAGATCTAGATCTGGCTTGGCTGGCACGCACGCACACGCGTGGCGCTGACTTGGCACACACGTGGATGACACGCGAGCACCACATAGGACCAAAGGCTGAGGTGGCCTGCTGATGAATATGCCACGTCGACTTGACGACGGCGATGGCTCGAGCTTGACAGGCAACGGCGAATGGCGGCGCTACTCCAGCAATGAATGGTACCAGCGTGAAGCTCTTGCTATTGCGAACCTGTTGAGGTAGCTCCGGGTGGTTGAGGACGACGATGGTGGCCAGCGGCGAGGTTGAAGTGGGGAAGGCGATCGGATATTGTCGGATGGAACCTCCGGTGAGGTATTGGCGTCGGGGAAGGGTCCTGGAGATAGATCCGGTAACGGTGAACCCGATGGAGTGCTCCATGATGACGCAGCGGTGACGGCGACGGCGCAATTCGAAGATGAAGAAGCTCGGCCGAAAACCCTAAACAGATAAGGAAGCGGAGGAACAAGAGATAGAGTTTGGTAAAGAAATCAAAGAGATTTTATTTGGGAAAACCACGTTGTCGACATTCTTGTGATCTTATTTGCATTCTTGTGATCTTATTGCCATTTCTGAACTTGAATTGCAATTCTTGGTTCCTCACAATGATCAAAGGTCATATTGAACAATTGTTTTTTCATATGGACCTTAAGTGAGATTTTTGACTCTTCTCTGGAAATTGAAGCTTTTCTTGCCTTCTTTTGCCGTATCTCACTTGCTGATTCTATTCTGAAGCCAACTTGGTCATCTTCATTGCATTCTTATGTTTTTGAACCAAGTTGTGCCTTTACGCGAAAACGTCAAGTTTCTTTTATTTTCAAACCTCAAACTTACATTTTTTTTGGAAATTGCCAATGTGTTCATCAAGGGGGCGATTGTGGATATCATGGGGATGCGCCCATGATCTTAGGATGATGAGACAATTGGCAATTGCGTTGAAGGTTTGTCGAAATGCCTGATTTCAGCAAGTGTCAGGTTTTTCGGTAGTACCGGCATGTTGGGCGCAGTACTACCGCAGTGCGGTATGACCGCATGTGAGTGAGCGGTACTACCGCAAGTCACTTGGTCCGAAAATGTATAGGATGGTCAGATCTTGATCGGACAATCCAGATCAAGTGGGACGTTCGGACCGTCCGAACAGTGCCCAGGATGGCTAAGACACGCGGTCCGAACGACCCTTTCAATCTGAAGCATCCACGTAGCAGGTCGAGTGCTTCTGAGTGTTTTGAGTGTTTCAGTGAAGCGATACAACCGTACGTTGAATGGCGGTACTATCGCAGTGCGGTAGTACCGATGGCTATATGGCGGTACGAAATTTCCAGAAGACGTGTTTTTGAGAGTTAGATTTTCTTTTGGAGCGGTAGTTCTGTCAGCATGTTGGCGGAACTTCCGCATGGCGGTGTGACCGCTTGAGAGCGGTATGATTTTTCCAAAGAGGATGTTTTTGAGGAGTTTTGGGATTCTCTGAAGTGCGGTATGACCGCAATGCGGTAATACCGGGTTTTACACGGCGGTAATACCGTTTCTGAGCTAATTGTCGATTCTCTTGGAGAATTTGATTTGGGTTAGGTCAAGTTCATGGTTCTCATTGCATAGATGTTGCATGATGCATGTTTTGGCTAACATGAGTCAAGTTGTGAAGAACTTGTACCCGGAAATGGTTGCTTGGTCTGTTGTTGTGCAGGAAGCTTGGAGTCAACCATGGTCAATGACGAGGAGGACTGGGGCTTGGTTAGGAGAACCAAGGTCCAGAACGGTCGTGGATATATATCGGGTGAGATGGTTGGACTCAAGCAAGGTGCAAGATGGACTAGAACCATAGAAGGCGAAGTTTAAGCAAAGGCCTTTGTGAAGGTATGTGCTCATGCCTCATCAATTATGTGGATTGATGATTGTGCGTATCGTGCGGTGCTACGTAACGGTTTGCTTGTTTGTGATGGTTGTAGGACACCGGAGCTAGGTCATGGTGAGGCGGACTAGATCGAGACTAGGTTAGGAGAACCAAGGTCCAGAACGATCGAGGTTGTGCTGGAAGATGACTAAGGCTAGCGGAGTGCTTACATGCCGAGAAGGCAAGGAACCAGAGCGAAAGCTACCGTTGGTGAGACATGTGGTACGCCAAGTGACTTGGTCCCAGTTGTAAGCGAGGACGGTTCGGTGGCATCCGAACATGCGAGAGGCTTGGCGGGAAGTCATTGGGATCACATAGATGAAGACAGAGCATGGGAGATGCTTCAAGGCGAAGGAATCGCAAAAGGTTGGTAGAGAGGCATTTTGGGAAATTGCCCTATACCGGAAAAGTGGTAAGTGGTAAGTGGTGGTGTGCGAAACCACCTTCTTGGCCTTGGCTAAACCACGGCGCAAGACGACGCAAGAAGGAGCGGTTTAGGTCAAGTGAAGACAAAGACGGCGCTTTGAGATGCGTGCGTGAGTTAAACCCATTTGTGAGTGGGCTTAACGGGTGCCCTAATGGAATATTCCCTAGATGCTGGCCTCCACTATAAATAGTGCTATGTGCTAGTTGCACGGTGGCGGAAGCCCTCATTTTGATAGCCCTAATTTGTGTTTTAGGGTTTCGGGGAGAAAGGAGGAGAGCTAGGGTTTCTAGGGATCGGATTGAGTGTGTGCTCTTGGATAGAGCTTTGTCCTCTAGGATGGAGTGGTTGTAAACCAACAATCTTCCATCTCAAATCAATCCAAGCAAATCTCTTGAGATGAGTCCCTTGTGTTCTTGCTCTCTATCTCATGATTTTGGGGCTTTCTTTGATCTACGAGTTTCTCTTTGATTTCTGACCTAGATTTTGCTTGTTGTGACATGTGAAAATACATCTAGGATCATCTTGATCATCAATCACCCACGAGCAAGTTTCTAGATCAGTTTTAGGTTTTGACTCGGTTTTGAAACAAACTTCATTCAATTAGAAAAAGGTTGAAACTTTGTGGTGGACCTATTCAATCCTTGATTGGAATAGGTTCTTGATCTCCTAGATAAGCTTTGTTTCAAGTTTCATGAAGTTTGACCGAGTGGATCAATAGTTTTGCCAATTTTAGATTTTGTTTTCCTACTGTCAGGTTGATCTCCAAGACAATCGGAAGTACCCTTTTTTAGGTAGCGGTAGTACTGACATGCGGTAGTACCGCATCTATGTTGCGGTAGTACCACTGTGCAGTCATACCGCAAGTTGGTTGCCGGTAGTTCCGATTTCCCAGATTTCTTTAGCACTTCTTCGGTTTTTGCTGCTGTGCTTTGGGGGTGTTGGTTGGATTCAAAGCAACTCTTCCACTGTGCTTTATCATTGATCTTCTTAGCTCTCATAGCTATTGGAGTGATTTACAAGTTGAATCCAATTAAAGTGAAAAAGATTTTTGAGCTCCTATTCACCCCCCTCTAGTCGCCTATTTCGGTCCAACAACTTCACTTTACGCGCCATGTTGTTCTGCACTATCATTGATTTTCCTGCCCTTGGTAACCTGTCAGGGTTCAGTACAAAAGGAGCCAAAGCTTGTCCACACTGCTTAGATAGTACGGAGAGTGTATGGCTGAACAACTCGCGCAAAACTGTGTATATGCATCACCGTAGGTTTCTTCCCAGGATTCACCCATACCGCAAGATGAAGAAACAATTCGATAGAAATAAGGAGGACGGTTCAGCTCCAAGGGCTTTTAGAGGGAAAGAGGTCTATGATATGGTTAAGGATATCGATGTTGTACTTGGGAAGGGATGTAAATTAAAGACCCGTTAGAAGAACATCTGGAAGAAGCGGTCAATTCTTTGGGACTTGCCTTATTGGGAGACTTAGAAGTTCGCCACTGCATCGACGTCATACACGTGGAGAAGAATGTATGTGATAGCTTGATTGGTCTCTTACTGAACATTAGTGGCAAAACGAAGGATGGTGTTAACGCACGGCTTGACTTGATTGATATGAACATAAGGACCGAGTTAGCACCGAAAGAGACCGATAAAGGACGAACACACCTTCCCCCCGCTTGCTACACTCTGTTCAAGGCCGAGAGAAATAAACTGTGCCAGAGCTTGCATGGAGTGAAAGTTCCGTCCGGTTACTCCGCCAACATTAAGAAACTTGTTTCCATGGAAGATTTGAAATTAATTGGTATGAAGTCCCATGATTGTCATGTGCTGATGACACAAATGCTTCATGTTGCAATTATGAGTATCTTGCCGAACAAGGTCCGAGTGGCAATCTTGAGGCTCTATTATTTTTTAATTCAATTGCTCAGAAGGTCATCGATCCCGAAGGACTAGATGCTCTGCAGGCCGAGGTGGTGATGACTCTATGTCATCTTGAGATGTATTTCCCTCCATCATTTTTCGATATCATGGTCCATCTCATTGTTCACCTTATGAAAGAGATAAAGATATGCGGCCCTGTGTTCCTACGTCATATGTACCCATTCGAGAGGTATATGGGAATTCTCAAGTCCTACGTACGGAATCGATCTCGACCGGAGGGCAGCATCATCGAAGGTTATGCAACCGAAGAGGTCATTGAGTTCTGCGTCGACTACATGACTCAGGTGGAATCGATAGGTGTGCCTCTATCTCGTCATGAGGGGAGACTGAAGGGTGTCGGGACCATCGAAAGGAAATCAATCACTCCCGATCTGGATACGTACGCTCAAGCCCATTTCACGGTCTTGCAACACATGACCCAAGTGTCCCTGTACATCGACGAGCACAAAGACATAGTACGCCAACAGAATCCAGACCGGTCGGAGGTTTGGATCATGAGAGAGCACAACCGTCGGTTCAACGAATGGTTAAAAGTGCGAATCACTGGGAGGTCATCAAGTGATGATACGCTGCTATGGTTGGCAAAAGGGCTAAAATTTACAATTGTGACATGGCAAGGATACGACAGAAATGGGTACACATTTTATACGACAGCTCAGGATAGGAAGAGCACAGTCTAGAACAGCGGTGTCCGCATAGATGCATTTCACGAGCAGTTCAATACCGCCGGGCCACGTGGGTTGAACTCCTACTATGGGTTCGTAGAGGAGATTTGGGAGCTCGACTATGTACTTTTCAAGATCCCCCTGTTTCGATGCCATTGGGTTAAACTTCCACAGGGTGTGAAGGTCGACAAGTACGGCGTCACTACTGTGGACCTCAAACGTGTCGGATACAAGCACGAACCATTCGTACTCGCTAAGCAAGTTGTTCAAGTTTTTTATGTAACGGACCCGGCAAATATGAACCGCTATGTAGTTCTTCAAGGAAAAAGAAGGATTGTCGGAGTTGAGAATGTTGTCGATGAGGAAGAGTACAATCAATTTGACGAGTTGCCTCCATTCGGAGACGGCATCAGGCTCGAGGAAGAACCCAGCGAGGAAGCTAGCTATATGCGCATCGATCAACATGAAGGGCAATATTTTAATTAAGAATTTATTCCATAACATGAGAAATGTCAATATGAACTTGCCATGTGTTATGGACTTGCAATCTCTTATTTTTATGTCAACGTGGAATTGTCATGTGTTAATGTGTTATGGACTTGTCATCTCTGATATTGATGTCAATGTGGAATTCATTGTAATGTGGAGTACCAAAATTGGTTTCACTGGTCACCAAGTACCTGTCACCAGGTTCATGTGGAATTCATTGTAATGTGGAGTATCAAAAAGCTGGGCCAAAGGAAAGATATGGGCCAAGAAGATCTGGGCTGGCCCAAGGAGAAATAGGGCTGAGCCCAAGAAGAAAGGGGAGGGCAAAAAGAGAAAGGGGCCCAAATCCCAAAAAGGAGAATTCAAATTCAAATAATAGCTAATTTGAATTAAAGTTTGAAATTCCAACACAAATGGCAATTACTATTCACCATTTGAAAACAGAATTGGAGTTGTGTTATGGACTTGTCACCAGGTTCATGTGGATAAGTAAAATGAACTAGCAATTTACAGACGGTTCTATTGTGAAACCGTCTATGATAAGAAATCACAGACGGTTCTTTTATGGAACCGTCTGTGATAAAGTATTATTGCAGATGGTTCTTTTATGGAAACGTCTGTGATAAGCACTTATCACAGATGGTTCTTTAATGTAACCGTCTGTGATATGGGCAATATCACAGACGGTTGTTTGATGGAACCGTCTGTGATAAACTCTTATCATAGACAGTTCTTTAATGGAACCGTATGTGATATTGTCCATATCACAGACGATTATATTATGGAACCGTCTATGATTTAGTTTCACAGACGGTTCGAGAATAGAACCGTCTGTGATGTTCCTTTATAAGGAGACCAACCACTAGGGTTTTTGCCCTTGCTCGTCACTCTCGGCCGTTCACCTCCCCCAGCGCCCTTAACCCCTCGCGCCGAGCGTTGCCGCCTGTAACATCCCAAATATGGGTCTGTGTTTCAAATATAAGAAAGTGAGTAGAAATTAAAACTTTTCTTGCATCTTGAAGTTTTTGAACTTTTCTGTAATTCTTGTAAAGGAATTGTGGGAAATCAAAAACCAAAATCTCCAATTGACTAAAGTCATAACCTCCTTGTTGAAAATCTTGTGTCCAACCTTTCGAAATATTTTTCCTTAGTTCTAGGGAAACTGGGTGACTCCTCTGAAAAATTTCATAATTTTTAGAAATTATTTGATGATTTTTAAGAGGCAGTCAAACCAGTTTGACTCTTGATCAAACCCTAGAACAAACCTTGATAAATTTCTGGAGAAAAATGCTACGCATAAAACCTCTAAAAAATTTACACAAGGTTTATCCTGGAGCTAGAAACCTCCAGTCAAAATTTCAGAATTTTTAGTGTTAGTTTGCTACCTCTAATAATTCTTCTAAGTTTTCAACTTATTTTTGAACCTCAGTCAACCCTTGGTCAAAGCCTTGTTGGACTCGAGTCAAGCTCGAGCCCAACCCTCACGTTCTGGTTCGACCCAACCATCTCAGCTCAGCTCAGCCCTGTCTAAACGCGCGATCGATGTGAGCCGTCGGATTTCAATCTAACAGCCCGCGTTGATTGGGCCATTCGGACCTCCCGATCCCTCCATCTGTTTCCAGCCATTGGATTCTAATCCAACGCTGCTTTTGCTTAGCCCTTTTTGCGCTCGGTCGTTTTGCTCAAAGCGACCCGAGCCAGTTGTGTACGTGGTTGAACCAGATCAACTAAACGTACCGAGCTCTCAACCGTCCAGATCTAATCGGGTGGCCACGATCGCGTGGGATTGTTGGAGCCTCCAAACCCCGCTTTAAATCGTAGCCGTCCAATTGCTATCCAATGGTTGGGGTCTGTACCGATGGGTTAGACTCAACCCAATCACTCCTGTTAGCCCGAGCCATTTTGAATCATTTTGCTGACTTGTGGGGCCCGCGCCGCGTCTGTTCTTCGTCTTCCTCGGTCGCCTTCACTCGTGTGCGCCATGGCAGTGGGCAGCAACGCTTGGTCACCTCGGCTGAGTCCTTTAAACGGCTCTTTGCCACTAAGCATTTAATGCCCAGCAGCTTTCGCCCCAAAGTCTCCTTTGTCAGCTCCTTCACCTACTCACCTCGCCCATGGCAGAGCCGTGGACCGGGGTTCACCCTTGAGCTTGCTTGTGCGCACCCCTTGTTTCTCTGGCTATAAAAAGCCCTCAATCCCTTCCTGGTGTTCCTTTCAACTCCCACCCAGCTTGCTCTCTGCTTGTTGAGCTCAAAACACCAGTGAGCCCTCAGTCGCCATTGTTGAACCTTGGAGCTCCTCGGTGAAGCCAGTACTCCAGTGGTTCCTCAACCTTTCTTCTTGCTCAGCCTTGAGCCTCTCTTCACCGTGGACCTTTCCCCTAACTTGATTTTAGGTTGCTTTCATAGGAGCGGCTTAATTTTGAGCTTTGGGATCTTTTCGGCCGAATCACCCCTCTTTATCCTCAGCTCTAGTAAGCCCTCTATTTTTTAATTGGTTGCTCAGAGACCATCTCTAAGCTTTAATGGAGCTATCCTTACCATGTTTTGTCTTCTTGTTGCTCAGGCTGTCGTCTCCTCGCTTTCTTCCTCAGCTCCAGCGCTGTGCTTCGTCGCCGGCGTAGCTCCGACCTCCTCTGGTCCTCTCCGTGCTAAGGTAGCTTCGTATTAGTCCCTAGAAGCTTGGCACCTGCTTCTCAGAACCGCTGTGGAGCTCCTCTTGCATTTTGTCTTTTGGTCGTGCATTGTCGCGCCGCCCATCTCCAGCTAGCCACCGATGTGGTCCTCCTCCGTGGTCGCCACCGCCACCAGTGCATGCGCATGGTTATTGCGGTCCCATTTTGGCCCTTGGTTTGCGCTGGCGTGGTCCCTGTCGCCGGCGATAAGCCGTGGAGTGCCATCGGGTTTTTGTCGGACGCGAGTAGCACAGCGCGTTGTCGTATTATGACAAAGTTGCTGTTAATTAACTGCATTAATCATTGTTAATCACTATTAATCATGGTTGGTAGTTAATACTGTCTTAAAATCGTCCCTTACTACCTCTAACAGTGGGCCCAGCTCTTTAATCCCTCTCGGGCGCATGCGCAACACATTGATCAATGTGGACCGTTCGTTTTGAGATCTGTGGCCCAGATCTCTTGGGCTGTTCAGACCGTCCGAGATGCTAAAGTGCTGTGAGCCGTCTAGATCTAGATCAATGGCCCACGTTCGTTGGAACGTTCGGACCGTCCGAACTCTCGATCAACGTGGACCGTTGGATCTAATCTTATCGGTTTGTTGCTTTTTCGTGAGGGCACGCACTGTTCTTCGGCTGCGCGTGGGCCGTTGGATCTATTATCAATGGCCCAGGTTGTTTTGCTTTGTATTTGTTTTATAAATTCCCGGTAAGCTTTATTTGTTAACTCAAAAATGTAATAAACTTCAAAATTGCATAACTAATTCATTTTAACTCCTTTTCGGTGGATTCAAATTTTGTTAAATCTGGTTTTAACTAAGCTTTAATCTAAAAATGGTTGTAAGCTTAGTTTGGCTCCAGAAAAATTTGTTAATATATTTAATTTCAGTTTAGCTTTATTTGTTGCATTAAAAATTCATTTAACTTGAAAAATGCATAAGTAATTCTCTGTAGCTCCTTTTTGAGTGAAATCAACTTTGTTGGTTTCCTCTGTTAGTAAGCTTATTTTTAAAATAGGTTTTAGGTATGCTACTATTTTTAAAGCTTTTGTGGTTGCATTTGTTTTGTGCTCTTTTTCATGTCTTTGAAAAATCATAGAAAATGCATCCTAGCTCCAAATGAGGTGAATCCAATTGTGTTGTTCATCTCATGAGGTGCTCTATTTACCCTAAAAATTTCAGGTGCAACACCTCTCTGGAAATTTGTGCCAAAAAATTAATTTTGGATGAATAGTACCCGAGATGAATTTTCAGCCTTTTTCCAACCGATCAAAAGTGTTTTGTCCATAACTTTTGCATTGTGAATCCAAATTAATTGGTTCTTGTTGATAAATTCCTTAAAAATCATGCTCTACCTGCTGAAAAAATTTCAAGGCTTTTGGTTGAAGTTGGTTTTTGAGTCTTTTCGGTGCTCTTCGTTCTTATCGGTTCTTTTCGTTCTTTTGGCTAGGTGCCGACGAGTGTGTTTATTCCGATAGCGATCCTCTGCAGCATATTGAGCATCTACAAAAAGGCAAGCAGTTTGATCATACCAATCCCATTATTTTTCAAGTCTAATATCTTGTTTACAAAGTGTATGTATGCATGCTTTATTTTGTTGTTAAACTATTGATCGATTAGTTGATCCTCTAGATGCATAATCTGTAGGTAAATGTTTATCCTCTACTACATGAGCCTAGGATTATCTTGATGTCATTAGAGTTCGTTGGATGAGCTCTTATCACTTAGTAGTTTACGAGTTGTTGCTTAGTCATGCTCAGATACCAGTAGAATTGGGCGGTCATCGACTGAGTCGATGATCTTGATCACACAAATGTTATTATTATTCCATTATGTCCAGCACTTGTGCTTTGTTAATTTGTAAACTCAAAAACTGAAAATAAAACTGTTTTGGACTTGGGCACAATGGATGATGGTGTGATCTGTTGGTCTGAATGGTATGGTGCCTAAGTCAACAAGGACCGAACATCTTGTTACACTAAACCAAGCAAATTTGCGTGCTAACCACACGAGGGGGATATGGGACCTCTCTTGGCTAAGTACTTTGGGGGGTATTAATTAATGAGTCGTTTGGTGGTTGTTGTTTGTTGTTGGGAAAGGAGGGGAGCACCGGCAGTTGCTTAGGCTGGGCCGGTGCATCATACTCTTCGTGTGGGTCCTTAGTGGGAGCCCTTAACGACAGTCCGCTAGGTGATAACCCCCATACGTGTGACTCTTAATTAGCATCATCCATTGGAAATGTCTCATAGGACTTAGCCGTGCCGGCATACCAAAGGTAGTGTGCTGAATCATGTGGCAAAAAGGCGGTCTGACGTGAGGGTACATTGTACACCCCTGCAGGGTACAAACTATTTGAATAGTCTCGTTCTAGGTTATGGACACGCTTGGGGAAGTCTTTCGAGAGTTAGACTATAACCTTTTAATTAAAACTTGATATGGGTGGTATGAATGGTTAATTCATGATATTGTTGTGGTGGCTATTGGGTTAGTCACTTCCATGTTGTTGTTGTCATTTATCTATTGTTAATCGCTATTATTCGAACATAAAAAACAGATTGCAAAGATTGCTTTAAATGTATTACATTATTGCAAATGAAAATTGCTTTATGCTGAAAATGACCTACAGCCTTCTCCATTGTTAAAGCTTGTATGTAGTTATGTATAGGCTTGTTACACTACACGTAAGTCTTGCGAGTACATTTTTGTACTCATTTGCTTTGCTTAATTAATTGTTGCAGAGGAGGTTGATCCCCAAGGGATCGACTATCGTGAGATGGACTTCGACTTTGACGACTAGGTTGGTGGCCCAGTCAGTTTGCCTTGTGGGCTTAAAGGCAAACCGTATGGCTTTTGTTATTGCCATCTTATGGCTTTTGCTTCCGCTGTTATTTAGCTTTTTAGCTTGTGTTTGTGGCTGGTTGGCCTTGTTGTAATAACTCTATTATGTATGTCTTTTGCTTAATCTAGTTCTTGCTTCAGTTCTATGTTTTGTATAGAATTGATGCATGATTTTGTAAAGGGTGTGTGTACTGCAACTCTTGGGAGGTACACATTTTTCCGAGGCACATGATATTTTGTTTGTGATGCTAGGGTCAATTGGATGACTAAGTATTACAAGCTAAATACCCCGGGGTCTCACACCGCCCAAGGTACGTCTCCTCCGGTCCTCCCTCGCGGTGCCGACTCTAGCGTCTCCTCCGGTCCTCGCAACGCCGGCTGCAACGCCTCCTCCGGTCCTCCCTCGCGCCGCCGGCTTGAGCGCCTCCACCGGTCCTCCCTCGCGCTGCCGGCTCCAGCACCTCCTCTTCTCCTCCCTCCCGGTGAGTAGTCCCCCCTTGTACCCTGTCTGTTCATCTTCTCGGTGGTTTTGAGTACCATCACATATATACATAGCGTGTGTGTGTGTGTGATGTGCTAGTTGAAATATATAGCGTGCACTATCTCTTCACGGTGGTTTCGAGTACCATCGATCTGTGAGTATTCTTGTCAAGTTTTTGTGCATCCTTTGTGTATATATAAGAGATCTGTTCTGATTCTTATTTCTGGATTGGAAGTGTGATTGAGATATTATGCAAAGTGATGTCAGTGGCCTTCATTTGTATTGCTCTGTGATGAAGTTAGACACAATCTGAAAATTGGTTTGACAATATAGTTTAGACTTGAGCTCTAAGAGTATTATTCATTCTGTCAATTGATCTAAAGTTAACAGTCTATTACTTTTGGATTATAATAGTCTTGCATGCTTTTTTGTTACTTGAGCTCTAAGTATTATGCCTTTCGCTGATCCTTGATCTCTGTCAGTGAATCAAAACTGTTGTATCAAGGTTGTTGGCTAGTTGAATTGCTGTTTTGGTACTCTGTTATCTGTGAGACCCTGTGTTGGGCAAAAGTTGTAGCAGCTGTTATGGTGTTCAGTTCTGACAGTTTATTAGAAGGGGTTTTAGAGCTCAAGGCTTAAATTGATTTTGTCAAATACAATAAGTGATTAATAGAGTCTATTGTATTGAGAAGGCAGAGAGCAAACTCTTCTGCAACTCTACTTCTGAGAGCAACTTTAAATTCCTCAAATCTGAGCAATATGCCAATTGGTTTTATATACATGTGGTATATGTTTAGCATTTCAATCAATTTAAATGACTTGGTAGATTTACATTTGATTATGTTGATTTGGTCATTTAAATACTGCTGGATTAATGCTTTATTGTTTCATAATTAAGCTGGAATTAATTATGATTATTTGCTAAAACTGCACATTCTACAACAATCTGTACAAGTGTTAGCCTTTGTTATAGGAACACCTATATATTTCTAGGATTTTTTCAGCTTTCGGTCCTCCGGTCCTCGCGCCGCCTCAACAATAGAACCCTCAACTCGAGCCTTATTCCGCACTTTTTTCCTAATTTTTTGTATGTACCTACATGGAGTAGACCAATTAATTACATATATCATTAGGATAGAAAGATAAAATAACGGTACTACTTACTTTACCTCTCATATGGGTACATCCAGTGGGCCAGGACAGGGCCTCCTAGTCGAGTCTCATAAGGAAGATGTATGATTAGATGTTGTATAGGATTAAAGAACTCAGGAGGAAATATTTTCTCTAGTTTGCATAGAAGCACTGCAACATTCCGTTCTAGTGAGGTTATGTCATCCTTGCTAATCTCTTTAGCACACAACTTCCTATAGAAAAAACTGAGCTCAACCAAACATAGCCATATATTTTTAGGAAGGAAGCCATGGAATGCAACTGGTAGCAAACGTTCCATGAATATATGGAAGTCGTGACTTTTGAGGCCAAATATCTTCCTTTGTAGAAGGTTAACACCTCGCCTAATATTGGATGCATCTCCATCGGGAAACTTCAATGTTTGAAACCACTTAAGGATGGTTGTCTTGTCATTATTATTGATACAAATAGGTGCCCTAGGCTTGTGCCACTTCTCATTGTTCTTCAGCTCTAAGTGCAGTGAAGGACTGTGACAAATCTCAGCTAAATCTTGTCTAGCCTTCACATTATCCTTGGTCGTATCGGGTATGTCAAAGCATGTGTTCCATATAACTTCAGCTACATTTTTCTCATTGTGCATCACATCAATGTTGTGTCGAAGCTTTAATTTATTGAAGTATGGAAGTTGCCAAAAGCAGCTTTTGTGGGTCCAATGGTGAAGTTTACCAAAGTTTTTCGAATCACATACAAACTTGTCTATTTGGGAGTTGACTTCCTCTCCCCTTAAAGGCCTAGGTGCCTCCTCAAGCACTACTGTGATCTTTTGAAATGCATTACCTTGGATTCTGAATTCATGGTCTCTAGGTAGGAAGCGTCTATGACAATCAAACCAGCAAGCCTTGTGACCATTACGGAGTTGAAATGCTTTACCGTCACACAAGCATTCTGGACACACAAATGAACCATGTGTGCTCTAACCAGCAAACATACCATATGCAGGGAAATCATGAACTGACCATAGATATGCTCCCCGCATTGTAAAGTTTTGCTTAAGTGAAGCATCCCATGTTTGTACCCCCCTCGCACAACTTGATAAGATCATCAACTAAAGGTTGTATTAGAATATTTAATTTTTTTCCCAGGATGTTCAGGTCCGGGGATAACAAGGCCAAGGAATATGTACTCCGGCTTCAAGAGCATGCCCGGTGAAATATTTAATGGAGCCACAAACACTGGCCAACATGAGTAAGGAGCAGCACCCAAACTAAATGGTGTGAAACCATCAGTTGCTATAGCAAGGCGCACATTTCTAGGATCACTTGCAAAGTTTGGGAAGTCCTCGTCAAATTGTTGCCAAGATTCCCCATCACATGGGTGCACCATCTTACCAGACGTTGACTGACTATGTGACCACATTAGCTTTGCTGTCTCCTCGTGTGCATACAACCTTTGTAGTCTATCTATAATGGGGAGGTACCGTAATACTTTACGTGGGACTTTATTATGGCCTACCTCGTAGCAAGAGGTATCACATAAGTCACACTTGTCTTTATGCTCATTATCTTTCCAGTAAAGCATGCAGTTATTATAGCACACATTAATTTTTACATATGGCATTCCGAGACCCTCTTACAACTTTTTTGAACGTAGGAGTCCTCGGACAACTTAGACTCTAGAGGCAAAAGTTCATGAATTATTTGTAATACATCATTATAGTGTGCAATTGACATATTGTATTGTGACTTCATAGCTAGCAAACGAGCAACAGCAGACAGACTTGAGTGTGTTGTGTTCTCATGGACTAGCTCGTCAGCGCTAGCAACCATTCTATAGAAAGCCTAGGTAGAGGCCGTTGGCTCCACATCAATTCCCAGTGGATGGTCACCGCCTAGGTCAATCAATAGATTGTCCATCCGATTACATTCATTGATTTCCTCGTGATCTATTGAAGGGTCGTGTTCATCATGTGTTGTCCATGTTTGATAGTTTAACCTAAACCCATATTTACTTAAGTGCCACTCTACAATATGCCTATTATGCCTAAAATACTTCTTGCACATTACACATGGACACTTAATGGTGTCACCTTCAACTTCCCTAGGATTTGAGAATGCATGATCTAAGAACTGTGTAGTTTGTTCAATCCATTCATTTGAGGGAGCTTTACCATGCTGCTAGCCACTATACATCCATTCATGGTCTGCCATGAAATAGTTCTGTGTGCACAACATGAATATATCCTATAGTGTTGACCCCAATTTAAGATTAAACCACCATGGCATAGTGCAGAAAACGGCCTCAGAAGTCCGGAAAGACGAACTAATCAAAACATGCTTAGCTAGGCCGCTAGTGCACTTTATTCCTAACAATTTCGTTTCAAGCATCAAGTGACAGTAGCAGTAGTATAAGTTAGTACCAGCACTTTCTCTTAGAAGGCAATTAGTTTATACAATGATATAGTCTCTACATGTGTATATGAATATACCAAGGAAGAGATCTGACTGGCGGCTCCTCATGGTGGGGTGCCCCTTGGAGAGGGTGTACGCTGCCAGGAGGGTGCACGTCACGATCCCAACGTAGGTGATCTTCTCCCACTTGGCCGTCTCATCTGCGAGAGAAGATCAAAGGCAAAATCCAAAACCAAATCAAGAACCGATGGGGGATCCAAATAAAAAACTCACTGAAATAGTGAAAAGACAAATGTGGGGTGGATTTGGGGCGACGGACGGCGAAATGAGTCAGGCGCTCGGGGTGGGGCGACTGAGATGGGATGGAGGCAGCTGAGATGAGGAGGTGGGGGACCTAGGGTTGCCGGAGATGAGGTGGGCGAGGGGATGGGGCAGAGCTATGGCGTCAGGGGTGGGGGAGGACGGTGGGGGCAACCTAAAGAGGGGGTGGTGGGAGCTGGGGAGGCGGGGCTGCGCGACGGACCTGGGGAGGTGGGGCGGCGGGGTGGACCTAGGGAGGCGGGGTGGAGCTGGGGCTTTGGGACGGCGGGGCAGAGCCTGATGCGTCGGGGCGGCGGGGATGCACGGGGGCAACCTGAGATGGTGGGGGACCTGAGGTTGCCGGAGTTGAGGGCGAGGGGATGGGGCGGAGGAGTTGGGCAAGGGGATAGGGCGGAGGAGGTGGGCGATGGGAGGAAGCAAAATCGATGGGTGCGGCGGCTGCTGCTGTGTTCATTTAATTTGGGGAGAATATTGGGACTTAGGGTTTTAGGGTCCCATGGCGCACTGCAAGAATTCAGCGGGCGGGCTGGAGCGCGTTGGGAAATTTTGCAATTTTCCTGACGATTCACACAGACCCATCACAAAAATAATTTGGTCAAAAATGGACGGTCCAGATGACTTTGGTCAAAAATGGATGGTCCAGATGACGTACACGTTCGGACGGTCTGAACGTTCCAATTGATCCAGTCCGTTCAGATTCAATCGGACGGTCCACAGAGATAGGGACGTTCGGACGATCCGAACGTCTCCGATCAACTATGGCCATGGATCTAAAATCGGACGGTCCACAATTGGCGCAACAAGATGGACTGACCGGCTAGGGTTAGGTTTGAATTTAGTTTTGACCGAAGCAAGGAAAGTTTGATCGGACTGTTTAAAATAGAAATAAATTTCTAAAAATTATGGAAATTTTTGTGGGTGCTCTCAGGTTGGACTGGTCCCTCGGCGTCTGCCATAGTATGTTATTGTACGACAGAGAAGGTACTTCTTCCTACGGTTTCAAGGGTCCAGTGGTCCTATTTTATAGCCCGCGGGGAGAGGCTAACAAAGCGGGTAATGTGTTAGCTTGCAGATCACAAGACCAGACGGGGCTGGCTGCTTTGTATAGAGACAAGACCAAACGGAACAGCTTTTCGCAGTGACAAAACCACACGGGCAGCTTTACGCAGTGACAAGACCACATGGGGCAGCTTTACGCAGTGACAGAGGAAACCAACAAGCTTGAGTTTGCTCAAATTGGAGTTACAGAGAAATACTTATGTATTTTTTAAATTAAAGCAATTTTTAGTGCAACAATAACACTAAACCTAAAGTAATTCTACTAACAACATTTTCTAGAACAGCAACAAGATTCAAACCAATTTTAGATTCAAGTATATTTAAAATAGAAACCAACAAAATTTGAAATCATCCAAAAAGGAGTTAAAATCAGTTTGACCTCATGAAATTTGTATGTCCTTATTTAAACCTTCTCGGTTTAAATATTTTAAATTAAGTATTTGAATCATGAACAGTAAGTTTTCAAAATTTACATGGGATCTATATTATCGAAGTAGCTTCTCTGAAAAATTTCATATATTTATAATTTTATTTGCTATTTTTAACTCCCTAGGCAAACATGAATCATCCGAGTTGCGTGCGAGCCGTTAGATTTGAATCGGACTGTCCAGATCGTTTGGGCCATTCGGACCGTCCGAACAGCTCACTCGATCTAGACCGTTAGATCTTAATCGGACCGTCCACATAGATTGGGTCGTTCGGACTGTCCGAACAGCTCACTCAATCCCAACCGATGAATCGCGATCGGACGGCCCAAAATAGAATAACTTCAAAACTGCATAACTAATTCAAAGTTACTTCAAATCAAGTGAAACCAATTTTGATAATTTTATTTACTTTAATTTGGAATAGGTTTCAAACTTATATGTATCCCAGAAATTATAGTTTTTGAAATTAATCCAAAACAAAATATTTTTACACTACAAAATGCTTTTAACTTTGCAAATTCATAACTAACTCATGTGAACTCCAATTGAGGTGAACCAAGTTATTTTGGTCTTATAATTTTATTTTCTCTTTATTTATGCAATTCTTATCTCCAAACATGATGAGAAGGGATTCATTCTCACTTGAAAAGAAACTCCAAAACAAAAAGTAAAGTAAATGCTTGTAAACAACCCTAGGAAATAATTTAATCAAATACTAGATTAATTATCTTAAATTAAAATATTTTTGTCAAATTTTTAGAAATCAGTTTGACCTTAACAAATTTGTATGCCCTTATTTATACCTAGTCGGTTAAGTATTTTAATCGAGAACAGTATGTTCTCAAAATTTATATTTGATCTATATCATCTCAGTAGCTTCCCTGAAATTTTTTATATTTTTATAATTTTATTTGCTATTTTTAACTCCCTACTTAAACGTGAATCATCTAAGTTGCACGCGAGCCGTTGGATTCGAATTGGACTGTCCAGATCGATTGGGCTGTTCGGACCGTCCGAACGGCCGACGCAATCTCGACCGTTAGATCTTAATCGGGTCGTCCGTATCGATTGGGCCGTTCGGACCGTCCGAACAGCTCACTCAATCAGGATTGTCGAATCGCGATCGGACGGTCCAAAATAGAGTAACTTCAAAAATGCATAACTAATTCATAGTAACTCCAAATCAAGTGAAACCAATTTTGATAATTTTATTTTTAAGTGAACTTTAATTTGCAGTAGGTTTCAAACTTATCTCTATCCCAAAAATTATAGTTTTTGGAAATTAATCTAAAACCGAATGTTTTTCACACTATAAAATGCTTTTAACTTTGGAAATTCATAACTAACTCATGTGAACTCCAATTGAGGTGGACCAAGTTATTTTGGTCTTATAAATTTATTTTCTATTTATCTATATAATTGTTATCTCCAAACATGATGAGAAGGGACTCATTCTCACTTGAAAAGAAACTCCCAAACAAAAACTAAAGTAAATGCTTGTAAACAACCCTGAAAAATAATTTAATCAAATACTAGATTAATTATCTTGAATTAAAATATCTTTTGTCAAATTTTTAGAAATCAGTTTGACCTCAACAAATTTGTATGTCCTTATCTAAACCTAGTCGGTTAAGAATTTTAAATTAAGTATTTTAATCATGAACAGTATGTTCTCAAAATTTATATTTGATCTATATCATCTCAGTAGCTTCTCTGAAATTTTTTATATTTTTATAATTTTATTTACTATTTTTAACTCCCTACTTAAACGTGAATCATCGTAGTTGCACGCGAGCCGTTGGATTTGATTTGGACTGTCCCGATCGATTGGGCCGTTCGGACCGTCCGAACGGCCAACGCGATCTGGACCATTAGATCTTAATTGGGCCATCCGTATCGATTGGGCCGTTTGGACCGTCCGAACAACTCACTCAATCAGGACTGTCGAATCGTGATTGGACGATCCAAAATAGAATAACTTCAAAAATGCATAACTAATTCATAGTAACTCCAAATCAAGTGAAACCAATTTTGATAATTTTATTTTTAAGTGAAATTTAATTTGGAATAGGTTTCAAACTTATCTCTATCCTAGAAATTATAGTTTTTGGAAATTAATCCAAAACCTAATGTTTTTTACACTACAAAATGCTTTTAACTTTGGAAATTCATAACTAACTCATGTGAACTCCAATTGAGGTGAACCAAGTTATTTTGGTCTTATAATTTTATTTTATATTTATCTATGTAATCCTTATCTCCAAACATGATGAGAAGGGACTCATTCTCACTTGAAAAGAAACTCCAAAACAAAAACTAAAGTAAATGCTTGTAAACAACCCTGGAAAATAATTTAATCAAATACTAGATTAATTATCTTGAATTAAAATATTTTTTGTCAAATTTTTAGAAATCAGTTTGACCTTAACAAATTTGTATGTCCTTATTTAAACCTAGTCAGTTAAGAATTTTAAATTAAGTATTTTAATCGTGAACAATGTGTTCTCAAAATTTATATTTGATCTATATCATCTCAAGAGCTTCTCTGAAAAATTTCATATTTTTATAATTTTATTTGCTATTTTTAACTCCTTACTTAAACGTGAATCATCTCAGTTGCACACGACTTATTAGATTTGAATTGGACTGTCCAGATCGATTGGGCCGTTCGGACCGTCCGTAATGGGAAATCGGCGTGAGGCAGGTTTCCCGGCCGGTTCTGCTCACGCTACAACGTTTTAAACCAGATGAAGACACAGATTTGGATGACTATATCAAGTGGAGCATTAAAGACATTGATTTCGAGGACCGATCTCTATCTGTTGGAGGTTGGCAGCAGCCAAGGAGAGTTGTCGGAGGCAATCAGGGTGCTATCCAACTACATGATGTTTCTCTTTGTGGTACGCCTCAACATGTCGCTTCGCCCTGACGCGACACGCAGACGTGTCGCCTGCACTCCACGATGATTTGTACCGAACATTGAAAAGGTTTGCAAGCGATGCTCTGTTCCACAAATTATCATGAAAATTTGGTATTGATCTGTCCCACAAATTATTTGGAAAACTGGTATTGTTCCTTTTGACTTGTCCGACCCCCTTCCTACTTGTCTCGTCGGAGTGAAACATGCCACCATGCTGTTTTTCCGCTACAAACAGTGTCGAGGAACTGTTGCTGGCAAATTCAGTCCAAACAATTACCTTGTAGACAAACTCAGAATCGTAAGAACAATGCAAGAACACAAGAACAGAATAGTAGAATGAACACAGAGATATAAGGGGACTTCTGACTTCTCTTTATTGCTCTTTTGTAAAATTGTAGTACAATAGTTGGGGTCCCCCCTCCTTTATATAGGCTACTGGATGGATGAGGAGCCCATCATTGGTCAGACCTGCGAGGCCTGGGCCCGGTTTCTTAACACTCCCCTTGGGCACCCATCCGTCATGTTTATGTCTCATCAAAACTCCGTAAAAACCCAGTAAGAAAATTTTGGAGAAAGAGTACATAAAATACGTTCTGCTATGCTGCACGAATTGTCTCATTAAAAACCTTAGCCGAGAAACTTCAGGAAAACTCGTCAAGGGAAAAAGAGTACAATCCACCCAATTTCACCTAATCTCCAGGATTTATTCTTCGGGTACTCGATCTTCATAATCAAGCTTTAATAAAGTGTTCATGAAGATTCTCCCCCTGAATTCTGCACTTCTCTAGGTCTCATCATTCCAATTCCACGTATGCACCTTTCAAAGCTAGACGCTGGAAGTGATTTAGTGAATAAATTTGCAAGATTTTCATATGACTTAGTATGCAATACTTTAATTTCATCCATTGCAATTCATGAGCATAGAAGAACTTGGGGTTGATATGTTTTGTGAGTTGACTCTTCACATAACCCATCTGCACTTGTGCAATACAAGCTGCATTATCTTTAAAGATAATAGTGGCGGTTTACGCGGTATTCAATCTACATGATTACTGGATGTGGTGAATCATCTATCGAAGCCAAGAACATTTTCGCGAGGCCTCATACAGCGATATGATTTCCAAGTGGCTCGTCGAAGTTGATACAAGACTTTGCTTAGACGATTTCCATGAAATTGCAGTCACACCACACAGGAATACATAGCCTGTTTGCGACTTAGTTGTATGCGGGTCTGACAAGTACCTAGCATCTGCATAGCCAGTCATAGTTAGGTCTTGGTTCTTTTTATAGAACAGTCCAAGATCTTTGCTTCCTTGGAGGTATCAGAAGATGTCCTTTTTTCCCTACTAATGCCTTTTGGTAGATTCTGCACTATACCTTGCTAATAAGTTCATGAAAAATACAATGTCCGGTCTAGTATAGTTTACTAAATACATGAGTGCTCCTACTGCGCTCAAGTATGGGGATTCTGGTCCCAGGACTTCCTCTCCCTCTTCTCTAGGACTGTACGGGTCTTTGTCTTGCTGCAAGGATCTTCCGACCATCAACACTTTCGAAATGTATGCCTTTTCAAAGCCGAACCTTTCTAACACTTTCTGAATGTAGGTTTACTGATGTACTAAAATCCCTTCAGGAGTATGCTCAAGCTGCAAGCCTAGGCAATATTTGGTTTTACCCAAATCTTTCGTTTCGAACTCCGACTCCAGGTAAGAGCTCGCTTTCTTAATATCTTCTAAGGTCCCGATGATATTCAGGTCATCTACATATACTGAGATTATACAAAATCCATCATGGGACAATCCTCATTGTTCGTGTAGCCTTTCTTGTAGAGAAAGTCACTTAAGTGATTATACCACATTCTGTCTGATTGCTTCAGTCCATACAGTGACTTTCTGAGTTGCACACTATACAGATTTTTATTTGCTTTATCTTGGTTTGGGACAGGGATACCTTCAGGCACCTTCATATAAATATCTGAATCCAAGTTTCCATAAAAGTATGCAATTACCATATCCATCAATTTTATTTCTAAATTTAGGTTTACTGCCATTGAGATTAAATATATATAGTCACAAACGGCTGCTACTAACAACCATCTGTGATATGTATCCAATCACAGATGGCTGCTACTAACACCCGTCTGTAATATATATCCAATCACAGACGGCTACCACCAACAACCGTCTGTGATATGTCGGATATTTCTGATATCACAGACGGTTATTTTTACTAACCGTCTGTATTATGTATCTAATCATAGACGGTTGGTACATATAACCATCTGTGATAGTTGATCTTCACAAACGGTTTTGATGAGGATCCAATAATCCTCATTTTATTATTTATCTATAATTCTTATTATGGGTAAATATGACGTCATGTGGTCCCTGAGTATACCCCTTATATTTATAAGGGAGAAGCCAACCAGGTGGTCGTAAGTTCTTCTACGACCACCCTTATAGTCGTAAGTCTTGTACCCAAAGACGATCCCAAGGCATATCGCTTATCCCGAAAAGCCAAAATGTATACTTTGGTCGAAGGAGTCATCTATAAACGAGGCACTCAAGGGGTGCTCATGCGATGCATTCCACAGAGCGAAGGATTAACACTCCTTCAAGACATACACTGAAGCATCTGTGGAACTCATGCTTCCTACAGAACGTTGGTCAGTAAGGCTTTTCGATAAGGTTTCTACTGGCCAACAGCCTTGTACGAAGCCAAAGAGTTGGTTAAAAAGTGTGTCCAATGCCAGTTTCATAGCAGGAAAATACACTAACCAGCTCAGACATTACAAACGATACCTATGTCTTGGCCTTTTGCGACCTGGGGTCTCGATATCCTAGGACCATTCCCCAAAGCTCTAGGAGGTTTCGAGTTCCTTTTTGCGGCTATAGATACGTTCACAAAATAGATCGGTTTAACTCGTGGATCGGGATAACAACGAAGCAAAGAAATGGTTCATGATGAGATGCGTAATTACTCAATTTGGAGTTCCAAGTCGAATAATCACAGATAATGGTAAGAATTTTCGAACACAAAATTTCAGGATTTTTGCGATGAGTTGGATACCAAGCTATGTTATGCTTCTGTTGCCTATCCCCAAAGCAATGGGGCAGTCAAACGTGTAATTGGCCAAATAATACAAGGAATCAAAACCCGAGTCTTCGACTAGCTTGTCAAGCGCTCGGGGACTTGGGTATAAGAATTACCGTCTGTATTATGGGCAATTCATACAACTGCTAGTCGGGCTACAGGTGAAACACCTTTTTTCCTAGTCTTCGGAGCCGAAGCCATGCTTCCTCTAGAACTAAAGATACGGTCAACACGAGTCGAAACTTTCAACGACTCCAACCAGGAACAGTTTCGAGTGGATGACATCAACCTGCTTGAAGAAAAGACACTACTACAAAAAGGCTAATACTGGACGCCTCATCACAGACGGTTGACCAAAACCGCTCAGATAAATACAATCATAGACGATTTTGGTTTAGCGACCGTCAGTGTTCTTGGCTACGCTAAAACCGCTCGTGAAGAAGTAACATCACGCACGGTTCGTGTTGAAAACCGCTCGTGAAGTATCACGCGACGGTTCAACAAGAACCGCCTGTGATATTTAGTAATATCACGACGGTTCTTGTTCGTAACCGCTCGTGATACTTTAGTAATATCACGACGGTTTTTGTTCGAATCGCTCAGGATACTTCACGACGGTTTTCAACACGAACCGCCTGTGAATTCCCATGCTCATCACGCATAGCTTCGTGTTGAAAACCGTCAGGAAGTATCACAGACGGTTCGTATTAAAAACCGTCTGTGATACATATCTTATCACAGACGGTTTGTATTAAAAACCGTCTGTAACTTCGAACACCGATTTTACCATGGCTTGAAGATTTTACCATGGCTTGAAATCACTAACACTCTGATTTTACCATAACATGAAATCACTAACACTCTGATTTTACCATGGCTTGAAGATTTTACTATGGCTTGAAATCACTAACACACCGATTTTACCATGGCTTGAAATCACTAACTCTTCAAGCCATGGTAAAATTGGAGTGTTAGTGATTTAGCGCCATGGTAAAATCTTCAAGCCATGGTATTTTACCATGGCTTGAAATCACTAACTCTTCAAGCCATGGTAAAATCGGAGTGTTAGTGATTTCAAGCCATGGTAAAATCAAAGTGTTAGTGATTCAAAGCCATGGTAAAATCGGTGTGTTAGTGATTTCAAGCTATGGTAAAATCAGAAAGTAAGGAAAATTCAAAGCCATGGTAAAATTAGAAAGTAAGGAAAATTCCAAGTCACAGACGATTCTTAATAAAAACCGTCTATGATAAGATATATATCACAGACGGTTTTTGTATGAAACCGTCTTTGATTCGCAGCGTGGGAGTTTGAAAAATTTTGAGTGCGCGCGCGGGAGGCAAAATATTTTGGCGCTGTCCTTATATATTAGACACAGCCTTGTTTTCCATCAGTCTCTCCCTCTCTCCTCCCCACACCGAGCTCCAACGACCACCCTCGATTCCCCGTTGCAGTTCAGCGAGGAGACACAGCCGACGATGACGATGAGGAGGGATGCGGAGGAGCTCCTTGTCTACCGGAAGGTATGTGTACATCCCCGTAACATACATAATTTGTTGGCTGTTTGTTGTAAAGAAAATTATCTTAATTTTGTGTTACCTAAGGTCGGAGCGCCACCGGAGGTTTTCATTGTCTCTCCTTGTCGATTTGAGCTTGAGTCGAACTCGGCGACATGCAAGAACATCTTGTGATATGTCGGTGAGGTCTGAGAGAGGAGCTCACAAGACCAATCCAAGAAGCCGATGAGTTCTTCGGGAGCTTGGAGGCATAGATGGTTTCTAGCTAGTTTAACTTTGTAACTTTATTCTTTTTCCCATTCGAGGGGACGTTGAAACCTTTTGGTTTCCCTTTCCTATAATGTGTTTGTCATTAGAATTTTAATTGGATTTTAGTTGTCTTGCTAGAGGTTGCATATGGAAACTACTGTCTAGCACTTGATTGGTTTGGCTCAAAATCCGATTTTTTTTTTTTGCAATGGAAAAAACTATTACAGACGGTTCTGAACAAGAACCGTCTGTGATAGTCTATTTTCACAGACGGTTTTGAACAAGAACCGTCTGTGATAGCATTTTCACAGATGGTTCAAAAACCGTCTGTGATGACTCATGTTATTACAGACCCATAAATTCAGACGGCTCATAAAACCGTCTGTGATGACGTTTCTGAACCGTCTGTGAAGACCTTTTCTGTAGTAGTGAGATAAATCAAGCTTTAATTCGTTCAGCAATCTACTAACAAACTCTGCGCAGATACTACGATCGTAAGGTGCAACCTCGCAGCCTTGCTGTAGACGAGGCGTGCTGGAGCGCGAAGGCGAACATGAGGTGAACAAAGGGTGCTGATAGGTGGGGCCAGCGTGTCAGCGAGAGGGTGAGAGCGAGGCTGGTGCAGGCTGCTACGCTGTGCGAGCAAATTGGGCCGGGCAGAATTGGCTCATCGGCGCGTGGGAAATTCAAATGGTATTTGTAATTTCCAGGAAAAGGTTGAGACTTTACCAAATATGTAAACCTATCAAACATGGTCCAAAATTTCTGAAAACTTTTTGTAGCTGTTTAGTCTCCATCTATTGCAGCTGTTGCAATCTCCTCTTGCACCTCGACCCTAGCTAGTGCAAACTCGGAGCATGCCGTGGCTGCAGCCTCGGTCTTCTCCGCTGCTTCATCGGCGGTCTCCTCGTCAAGTCTAGAGTCTTCCCCGGGCCTCCGGCTGCTCCGTAGCTCGTTTTGTGTGTGTGTGTGTCGTTTGCCACCGTCGTTGGCCATCATCACCGGCTCAACATCAAGCTCCTCCTCCTGGGTCTTCGACATCACCGGCCACTTCGGCCACACTCATAATCTTCGGCAGTCGCCTCGTCCGCCATAGTCGAGGTAGGGGCCTGCTCTTTTTGCTGCGGCCTCTCTACTCGACCACGACTGTGTTGACATCTCCGACACCGCCACGCCACCTCAGCTCTGTGTCACAACCGGCCACACTATAGATGTCTGCTGCACTTGGTCTTCTCCCTCAATGCCGTCTTGACTTGACTGATGGACGTCCTATTCCTCGTAGCTGGCCACCTTGTCACTGCAATCCCACGGCCGCCTCGCCACCATCATTGGCGTCTGCAACGCGCCACAGCGACATGGCGGTCTTCAAGCTCGGTGCTGGCGTGCTGCCACCCTTGGGCTCACGCAGACCAGTACATTTGGATGTATGAAATCGTTGGGGAAAAAAAACAAGTAGGACATTGTGTATTTCACGCCAAAAATAAAATATATTTTACATCCAAAAAAAATTGAACTGAGTTTCCATCATATTCTCATGATAATGTTTAAAAAGAGAAAAATACCTGAGCCATCAATACTTAGGACCATCGGATAGATGGCCAGATATTTTTCTTTTGTACCAATTAACGTGGCAATTTTCTCAGAGTGGGTAATTAGTATAGGGAGGATATGATGTATGATATCGATGGCAGAAAGAAAGAAAAAACAAGTAGGACATTGTGTCTTTCATGTCAAGAATAAAGATAACTAACGTCCTAAAAAAACATGAAGTTTCCATATTTCCCATGATACTATATAGAAAGATAAACAAATTTGAGTTGTTATAAATGGCCAGATATTATTTTTTTTTAACAATTAACGTGGGAATTTTCTCAGAATGGATAATTAGTATAAGTATAGATATAGATAGATAAATTGTGATTGTGATTGTGATGTCATTTTTCGATCGATCTGGTGAGAGTTCTACGTGGGTTATTGCATTCTTCTTCTCATGTGCTCTACGCATCTCTCCATTAGTCCATTGTACGATATATTGTTACATTTCCCTGTTTTTCAAGTTATGTATGCCGTACTGGCAAAACTTATCACATAGGTGATGTGCTTAACAGCCTTAACTGTTAAGCTTATGGACCATGCATTTCTTTTGAAAATTCCATTCTAGGTAGAATAAGAAAGGACAGTTCACCAAGTCCTCTTTTCTCAGCATAACTTTTGGCAAAGCTGAATGACTACCTCGTCTTTGTTAAAGCTTCTTTTCTTTGGCTTATGAGGTTTGCGCAGCATGACAGCATGACATCAAATGAGAAAGGAAAAGGAGAAAGTTAGTCTGAACCGAGAAGTAGTGGAGATGCATTTGGAGGTTCGTTCTTTTGTTTCTGAAGTCGGATCAATTCTAGTACAATTCCATGTAGATGTCCTCCCTCTCTAAGAAAAGCCGTAGCTTTCTTATTTAAAAAGAGAGAAACTGGCGTGACTTTTCTCTGTATGTAATGTTTCTTTTGTTCTTTGCATTGTTGCTAGGACAGTAAAGCGGTGAGATGTAAATCTGATTAGCCTTCGCTTTGCTTAAGTCTTTTGATTTTTAATTCAACTCAGAGTTACATGGTTCAAAGTCTTATCTGGTTTCAACTAATATTGTTAAGGTCTGTCTACGCAGAATTCGACTGTTTTCTTCCAAAAAGCTGTCACATTCTGAAAGTTTATTTACAACTCCATTATACATAAATTACAGTAAATTATTTATGTAATTTCGGTTCTTGGTCACTGTAATTATTCTTGAAATTCTTAATAACTCGTATTTCCATCGCATGATTGAAAATCTCACATGTACTTTGAGAGGTTGAGCAAAAACGAAGACAAACAAAATACCAACAAAATACAGCAATGTGGTGAACCCATTATGTTCTTCACAAGTATTTTGAGAGGTTGAGCAAAAAACAAAGACAAAAAATAAAATTATATATCAACAAAATACGACAATGTGGTGAACCCGTTATGTTCTTCACATGTATTTTAAGGGGTTGAGCAAGAAACAAAAACAAAAAAATAAAATTATATACCAACAAAATACGACAATGTGGTGAACCCGTTATGTTCCGAATAAAAAATCATAATAAATTCGGGCCCAATTAATCAGATAGGAAAAAGTGCAAATCTCAAAGCATATCGGACGAATAAAAATCCAACTATTATGATTTTTTTCTTACAACACATCAATAACACGAATCTTATAGCACATCTAACGAATAGAAAAGTGACAATTTTGGCTTCAAAAAACTGTCAGAAGTTATATAGCATTACCGTATTGTTAAAAGGCGCCCACAATGATATGAGAGGGGACCACTACAGCTCCTGAGGTGAAATTTGTTTCGAATTTGAGTTGGATGTTAAAACATCTGCTTCCTTTTTTGAACTGAAAGTTCCATTTTCAAGTTGAAAGTTTGTAATTCGAGTTGAAACTTCAAAAAATTTCTAGTTCAAAGTTTGGGATTTTTTAATTCAAAGTTAAAGGTTTTTTAGTTGAAAGTTTTGACATTAAAAAAGTTGAAGAGTGGACGCGGTAATGTATAAATTGGCCGTTTTAGAGTGGCTTCATTAATCGTCGGGATGGTTACCAACAATGCAATCGGAGTGCATTGAATCATGAAGACCGGAAAAAGTTACAAAATAGCATCGGATAGAATAAAGGAGGTGTAAGATTGTGGGCCCACATCCAATACCAAAATTCGACATATTGGCAGCACCATAGAAAGACAAGTTTGCGAGAACCCTCCTCCTCAAGAATTTCTTTTTATTATTTAATTTTTTTATTAATATTTTAAAGTTAATCATCCGTTAATTTTATTTCTAACTCTGACCCTTTTAACCACGTCATTATCCATAGCATGGTCAAAACGTGATATCATGTTACCTAACATGGCATCATCAAAACTGCCACACAAGCTCTCGCGAACACACCTTACCAGCGTGAAAGACTTACGGATAGCACCTGTCTCGTTATATCCCACGTCATGGCTAAATAGCTTGTCACACCTATACGTATGGCGTGACATTGTGCACTTAGCGAGGGAGGCAAGCACGATGGAACGTGGCATGGCCACCCACCCGTGAGTCAATTAACTAATCTAAAGCCTCAAAGAACGGCAAAAGAGGGGAGTAAAAAGCCTCGACTGGCCCTTTGACCAAGACGGCAGGGCCTGCTCACTGTTGTGTGCCTCAAGGAGCAAGCAGAGAGGCGACGGCGAGATGACTCGCGCTGCGCTCGCGCGCGCGGCATCGTTACGCCTACGCTGCGTGGCTGCTGTTGCTAGTGGTAGTACTACGTACGCGAGCCTCTTCCCGGTCTCTCCCCGAATCCCTCGACTAGTACTCCCTCCTGCCTTGGCAATTATTCCCTTTTATCTAGCATGGCCAAAATGTCATTTGATAACTAATCCCTGTCTATTTGTTATTTGTGTATGCACATGAGCAAACTGGATAAAATAATTTGTCTTGGGTTGGGGGATTAGCAAACTGGAACATAATGCATGAAGAAAACATGAAGTGAGAACCATTTGTGAACAAATGTTTTGGTCATAATGATAAATATTTGCGATCAAAGGTATCACGTTGTTGCCATAAAACATACCCCTTTTGATCAATTCACACGAGATTCTCACACTTTGGATAAAATATGACAAACATACACACAAGATTATCTCAAGTATAGTGAAGTGAGGCAGAATGAGTAGTTAATAGGAGTTTGCGAAAGAACACATAAGGAATTCTAAAGTGCCAAATATCCGCGGACACTTTTTTTGTTAAAATTATCATGTATTTGAGAACAGTGGTGTGCACAGATAATCGCTACGTGCTGTGATTAAAACATAATTCATTAGGAAAAACTAACACAAAACACAAATTCTCGACAATTTACAATAGGTGAGATCATCGGATTGTGTTTTGAAATTACTAAACTTAACAGCCGGTGGAAACCGCCGGTCGCGGCGCTTTCTACGTCGGCAGGAAAACGGCCTGCGTCCGATCGCGCGCTCGCGCCCCGGTGGCCGTTCGCTTCTCCGTGCCACCGTGCGCCGTTCGATTTAGCGTTGCGGTGCCTCGGTGGCGTCGGATGATCCCTGCTGCGCACGGACGGTGCGTCGCGCGGTCCGTTGGTCCGAGCGATGCCTTTGCTCTTTCATGGTGAGACATTACGGCGCAGGCATTCTTTTTTACTCTGCTGTGGAAGGTCATAGCTTCGTGCGTGCCTTGCTTCGTGCTTTGCCTGATACGAGAGCAGCTGCGCAGCCATTTAATGGTGTTACTGTGCACATCCCATCTATCTTTTCTTACGGTCGTCGTTAGCGTTTGTTCTTGCTGCCCGTTTTTGCCGGGCGCCGCAGCCCACGTCACTCTTTTTTGCTCTGTCTAAACTGGGTCCATCCTTCGGTTTGCTGTCTACGGTCGTGCTGTAGTTGTGTTCACAGCTCGGTGTTGCTTTGTTGGCGTACGTGCTGTCTAGGCGCACGAGAGTCGTCTCGCCGTCGCCTCTCTGCTTGCCCATTGAGACACACAGCACTGAGCAGGCCCTGCCGTCTTCGTCAAAGGGCCAGTCCATTAATTCGGCACCCTTTTTACTCCTCTTTTGCCGTTCTTTGAGGCTTGAGATTAGTTAGCTGACTCACGGTTGGCCATGCCACGTTCGATCGTGCTTGCTTCCCTCGCTCAAGCTTCTGAGTGGATGCGCGAGCTCAAGTATTTATATTTGTCCACGAAAAAGTTCATGTTGAACTAGAACTATGAGTTAAACTAGGAAACTCAATTTGTCACACTTAAACTCAATTCATCTCACACTCAAAGAGAAAGGAAAAGGAGAAAGTTAGTCTAAACCGAGAAGTGGAGATGCATTTGGAGGTTCGTTCCTTGTTTTTGAGGTCGATCAATTCTAGTACAATTCCATGTAGATGTCCTCCCGCTCTAAGAAAAACGGTAACTTTCTTATTTAAAAAGTGAGAAACTGGTGTGGCTTTTCTGCTCAAGATTAGTTTTGCTTAAGTCTTTTGATTCTTAATTCAACTCAGAGTTACATGGTTCAAAGTTTTATCTGGTTTTAACTAATCTCTATTACTTAAAAAGAACCTAGTATTGGTGAGTGATGCGTTCTTCGTATCCTCCTCGATTCTCGCAAGCCGCAACCCTCATCCCCTCGAGAAATCGTATGCCGACGTGTTGACCCGGCCAGTCACCCCGGATACATCGCAACCCCTTCTCTTTGGAAAAAAAATTATATGAGCGCAGCCACCGCCTCCCGAATCCTTCGCAAACCCTTCCACCTATTTTTTACTTCTAATCGCACAGCCTCCCCCACTTTCCTCGTCGCGACGCCCCCTTCTCCTGAACAAATCCTAACAGCTCATCTTCCCTCCCAATCAGCGCTGCCACTAGACCTTTTATCTACCTTCGTCTCCTAGGAATAACCCCGTCATTGGACGAATCCCTGATTCTTGGCATCAATGAGGCCAGCATGATGTGGTCCCAACCCTTGGCAGCCAGCGCGGTTGCTTGGCGCCCGATGGTGCGAGGTAGCTCCAACACGCGGCTTGCAAAGAGGAGACAGATGCAATCCTAATACTCCAACTCCATTGCACCTTGCACAACAAAGCTATCGAGTAGGTAATGCTTCGGTTCAAGTGAGCAATTTCTCCGTCCAATTTAACTCTTTGATAGGCATTGTTGTTTTGTGATTGTTTTTCGTCAATGCACTATGTGAACATCACAAAGTTTGTTACTAATGAATTGTACTAATCCTGCCTACAAGATGTTCTGGAGAAAAATAAGTTCGCATTGAAGCCTTATGTAACATCCCAATTTTCTAGAGTTCTTAAAAGTTTTCAAAATAAAAAAAACCATTTGGTTTTGATGAGAGTTCAAAGCTTAACTTGATATTTTAGAAGAACTTTAAATGACTAAATCAAACTTCAACTAAATTGGTTTGGTTCTTCTGTGGAGTCGTTGTGCTCTGGTGTTGTTTTTCCTCTCTGTTTGCTAGTCCAGACCTCCCTAGACCTCCCCTGTGCCTTTGTGTTTGGACCTCCCTTAAGGCCCCAGACCTCCCTTTGGTGTGTAGACCTTCCCTTAGGTCCAGGCTTGGGTTTGTGTTTCAAATGTCCTTGTTGTCCGGAATTCAAATTCAGGTTGTAGCTCTCTCTTTTGGACCTCCCCCTTGTCCTTTGGACCTCCTCTGTGTCCCTTTGGTTCTACCGCTTGTTCCTTTGGTTCTACCGCTTGTTCCCAGAATCCCCCGCTTGCTCCAGGATTCTATTGTGGTCGTACCGTTCGTTCTATCGCGGTCGTACCGTTCGATTTGTGTCGGACGGGTTGATCTTGTTTGCTCGTTCGGCCTGGTCCGAACGTTCAAATCCTTTTTGAACCTTCTGATCTCTTTTGGATGGCCCCGATCTGATGGAGCGTTCGTTTGGTCCGAACGTTCCCATCATTTTAAACCGCCCGATCTAGTTGAGCGGCTAGGATCGAGTGGTAGCTTCTGATGGTCTGAATGGCCCAATTGTTTTGGCCCGTTCGATTGAAATCCAACCTTTGCAGTCATGACCTCCCCTATTTTGATCTAACCGTCAGGACCTCCTTTGATTTGATCTGACCGTCAAGACCTCCTTTGATTGATCCGACCGTTAGGACCTCCCCTTGAGAGATTCGACCATCAGGACCTCCCCTATTTTGATCTGACCGTCAGGACCTCCTGGTCTTTTTGCAAAGACCTCCCTTGTGGGCATGACTACCCCTCTAGTGGGACCACCTTCTCAGGTCCTCTGCTCACTTTCTTTTTCCTCTCATCATGACCCTATCCCATGAAAGTCTGCGTGCATTAAATGCTGTTGCATCACATTAAATGCGGTCACCTCCAGTGTACTCATGCGCATCTGTTGTCACCTCTTTTACCAGCTCCTTTTCCCTGTCAACACCTACTCCCGTCTTGAGCATTGATTGCGCCGTCCTCTCTCTCAGGACCTCCCTGTACCTATATAAAGCACCAGAGGAGCCTCCTGTCTCTTTTGTTTCCCCAGTGCCTTGGACCTCCCTTCACAGAACTCTCCTCTTCGTTGAAAGCTCTGATTTGAGTGGTTCAAGTCCCTATTTTCTCCTTGGCTCCGTGTTTATCTTTTGGTTTCAGTTTGGCTCTTTCTCTAGAGTTTTGTGGATTCATTTTATTTACTCATTCTTGTTCGTACGTATAGGATCCGGTTGTTCCGAAGACCTCCAAGACCCAGCAGCTTTCATTGAAGAAGCTCAGTTCTACAACGAAGGCAAGTCATAGACCTTGACCTTGTTGAACCCATTTTGCAAAATGTGTTTTGTTTTGATATGAACATGCATGGCTAGTTTTATATAAATGGTTTTCGGGCTTAGTTAATTACCCATTTGCCACTATGCCTCCTTGTTAAAATTTGCAAATGACATGTATCCTTGAATGACATAAGTTCTTTGTCACCTTAGGAAGGGTTCTCTATTAGTTAAATGTCTTTGTATACCAACATGGAGACGCCTTATAGCTTAGCCATGCTCTAAGTAGACGTTGGTCTCTCAATCTCATGACTCATCAATGATTAAACTTGACTACTAGATTATGGAACAGTGGCAATGCCACTTTGCTAAAATGTGTGGTGCCAGGACTAGGTGGTCCTCTGGCTGGGTTGAACCTATCGATGATTAACTTGATTAATGAGCTATGGAACCGTGGTAACGCCACCTCTGTTAAAAGTCTGTGGCCAATAGTACCGTGGTCTTTTGGTCGATAGTACCGGGGTCTTTTGGCCGGTATTACCGAAAATGTTATATGCTCGGGCAGGAAGGCAGGAAGTGAGAAGTGGGTGCTTTGCACGATGGGTTGTGGTTTGTCTTGCCTGAGCAACCAACTAAGGACTTAATCTTGTACTCCATCGATCTGGGTCATATCCATGCAACCACAAGTCCATTATGGGATGGTCCTGGCCAACTAATTAGTGAGCTCCTGGTGCGGCTCTGTCGTGGCTGTCGAGTGGCACATGAGGGGGCCCTGCATGGCGAAACCTTAGTGGGCAGAACCAAGCCAGGACTGACCTTTGTAAAGGTCTTGTCACGGGCTCTAGTCTACTTACCAAAGGAAGTGAGCAGTGGCATCGACGAGTGCCAAGCCAACTAGAGAACTCGTGTCTTGTGGGTAAAGTGCATAACCTTTGTAGAGTGTAAAATCTATTCGAATAGCCGCGTCCTCGGAAATGGACACGCCCGGTTCTTTCACGCAAGGGGTAGACTTTTTCTCAAAAGAATGGTTGTGGGTGTTCTCTGGTGATCGTTGTTGTGTCTTGTGTGACCCTTGCGGTCTAGGAGTGGACTGGACGTCCACGGGTTGCTTTCAAAGAAACTTGTTCGCTTATGTATTATCTCTTTCAACTGTGCTTTACAATCTACTTAATGTATTTCCAGTAAATGTTGCTTTGTGCAAACTAACCATTACAGCTCTCCTTTGGCAAGACTTGCATGACACTATTTGTATTCTTTTCCCTATGATTTGTTGAGTACATTCAAAGTACACATGGCTTGTGTCCTCTGGTTAATCAGCAGCTGAAGACCTCCCAGGGTGCTTCGAGCACTATGAGGAGGAGTACATTGAAGACCTAGTGGACTAGGGGACGTTCTCCACTCGATAGCTCGTGGCTCATCGAATGGCTCCACGTTGTATTTTGTTGCAAAGACCTCTTTTTGTTGTGCCCTGCGTGGCACCTCTGTAAACAAGCTTGACTATAAAGTATTTTGTTAATATTTGTTAATTTGTCTGCTTCATCTTATGCTTGTTGCTATGGATGTGATGACACCGACGTTGGGTCTGTGTGAGCTAGCTTTTGATCTTCGAACTAGCTCAGAGCATAGGAGCCAGGACGTCCAAGTGGTCTTTGAAGACCTCCTGAGAGGTCCTGGGGGACCTCTGAGAGGTCCTGGGGGACCTCCGAGAGGTCCTAAGGATTTCTTGGGTGGTCTTGGAGGATCCCCGTGAGATCCTGCAAGACCTCCTCGGCTGGGGTCCTGACACCTTATGAGTTGCTGATTGGGCAAAATGCTTAGGACAGCTGTAAGATCGAGGAAGCCGACTAGAGGGGGGTGAATAGGCGATTTTAAAAACTTCTTTGGCTAAAATCGATTTCTAAAGCGGATGCTAATATCAAAACGGTTTTGCACAATTAAAACCTAAATCAACTAGGTTCAACTAAGTGCACCAACAATCAAAACTATGAATAACTATTGCAATCATACAAATACAAGTAAGCAATTTAATTCTATGAATGTAAATTGCAATAGAGTAAAGCACAAGTGAACAAACCACAATGACGCGATGATGTTTTACCGTGGTGTTCGGAGAATTGCCGGTTTCCCCTAATCCACGTCGATGTAAGCCCAAACCAATTGGACTAGCTCCATAAATTAAGCCAACACCTCCGAGGTAAGTCCAATCACTTGGACCGGTTCCAAACCGAACCAACACCTCGCTCCACTAGGGTTGTTCTTCCTCCACTCTGGAGATGACGAGCACCAAACCACTCACAACCACTCGGGTCTTCTCACAAGCTTCTTTGAGAAGATCACCGACGCACGATGCCTCCACGCCGTCTAGGTGTCGGCAAACGCCAAGAGTAACAAGTCTAGAACTCTTACTTGAACCAATGAAGTGTCTAGGCTCAATGGATACACAATCTACTACCTAAGCCAACATATGCACTTAAGGTTTGCTCTCTAAGCTCATTAAGTGCAACACATGCACAAAAGAGTGTAGAGGGCTTGTTCTTTACTCAAAAGAATGTCTAAGGGCACCAGCAACCTCCCCTCAACTGGTCAAGGTGGGTATATATAGCCGACACACAAAAACTAGCCGTTGGGGCAAGATTCTGCTGAAATCAGCGAAGTCCGGTCTGACCACAGGCATACGGCCGGTCAGACTACACCTCTTCCAACGGCTATAAAACTAAACGTTGGACACATCCGGTCTGACCGCCAACCAATGGCCGGTCCGACCGGAGTGGCCCGGTCAGACCGCCCAACGCATGGCGGTCAGACCGCTCAAGCCAAAACCAAAAAACACACGTTCTGGAAAAAGCTGACCGGGTCCAAGACCTAGGAGTCCGGTCAGTCTAGACCTCAGAACAAAGAATATTTCCATAAAAACTCATTCTCTGGAAAAAGCTGACCGGGTCACTTGACCCGGAGGTCCGATCAGACCGACCAACACATGGCGGTCAGACCGGGGCCCCTCCGGTCAGACCAGTCAACTATGGCGGTCAGACCGCCAGAACAAGGAACCAGCACTCAGCCTGGTCAAAAGCTGATTTTTGCATTCCGCTTCAACTCAATTTGTAAAACACATTTGCCAAATTGATGCGCGATGCAAACAACGGTAAAAGCGAGATTCTCAACAAGTTGCAATACGCATTTGCCAACTTTTAGAATCAACACCATAAGGAATAAGGTACATGGACTTAACCATTTGCAAAACACATTCGCAAACTAAAGTCACATGCTACAAGGATTACACATGAGCCGCAACCATTTGCAAAACACATTCGCAAATATCGGTAACATGCTAACGAGAGCTAGAGCAAGCACAACGAGCTATCAACACATGACTAACTCAAGCTACTAGTCAAGACCCCTCTTGATAGTACGACAACCTATACTAGCAATCCGGTCTTCCAACCAAACACCAAGACCGGTAAAAGACTAGGAACACATCCTTAGCCCTAGCTAGCTATACCTTTGCCTTGCACAAACACTTGAAGCTTGATGACGCACATCTTCTCTTTAAGTCCGGGTTCTTGACTTAATAATCATCAACACATGTTGATTTCCTTTACTTTGGGATCTTTGACTTGATGCTCATCAACACATGATGACATCCTTCATCCCGAGTTTTGATATGCATCAACACATGATGCATCCTTCACTTAATCTCCATCAACACATGTGACGACCCACCCAGTGATATACCGCAAAGGTCTGGGAGGACCATTTTTTTTTGAGCGGCGGTACTACCTCAGAGAAACAGTAGCACCGCTCGGCGCATTCCCGAGGAGGTCTACCAGGACCTCTCAGGAGGTCTTGGCCAACATCCCGCAGGTGGCACCTACCGCTCGGTACCTCCCGAGGGAGGTCTTCCAGGACCTCCCAGGAGGTCTTCAAGACCTCCTGGAGGTCTTGGCCAACATCCCGCGGGTGGCACCTCTAGGTATATCTTCAGGGAGGTCCGACAGGATCTCCCAGGCTAAGTCCCGTAGGACCTCCTGGAGGTCCTGCCCCTGTGCACCGAGCTAGTCCCAGGAACAGATTGGCTAGCTCGCACAGATCTAACACAAGTGTAATCAAGTCCATACACAAACTAAGAGGAGCAAGAGACAAAACAATAAATATATTAAAGACCAAACCGGCCAAGCTTCTTACAGGAGTTTGCCTTAGGGGCTACAACAAAAGCGCAAGAACAGCGGAAAGCAATACGTCAACGATAGGTCCAACCGATCAGCCCACCGGCTATCGAGTGGAGGACGTCCCCTAGGCCGCAAGGTCTCCAAAGACCTCTTCTTCACTGAGCTTTGAGCTCCCTGGAACTTCCTACACTGCTGATCAAAACAGAGGGCAAAAGCCATGAGTACATTGAATGTACTCAGCAAGCCGTGGGGAGTGTATGCAATAAATAATTATGCAAGGCTTGCCAAAAGAGAGCTGTATGGTTAGTTGCACAAAGTAGTATTGGACAATAAGTAATAAGTAGATTGAAAAGCTCAAGTTAAAACATTAGTACATAGATACATTTGATTTCAAAAGAGGCTGTGAGCACCCACTCACATCCAAAGCCACCCTGGAGCACCCACTCCAGGACTATCAAAGCCAACCGTGGGAGGTCTGGTCACACCCATGACCAGGACATCAACCACGCCACTCTGGAGCACCCACTCCAGAGCTCCACAACCAGCCCCTGGACCACCTAGTGAGCCAGCCATGACCCCTCTGGAGCCGGCCAAGGTCTCTTCAAGGCAAAGCCATGACCTCTCACCCTAGTGTCCAGGAAGCACAAGTTCACAAAGCTACCCCTTGCACCATTTTCACTAGGCATGTCCATAACCAAGGACTTGGCTATTCGAATAGATTTTACACTCTGCAGAGGTGTACAACTTTACCCACAATCCACGGTCTCTCTAGCGGGACAGGTTCCGATCACCCTTGCTCACTTCCGAAGGTGAGCAGTCTAGAGAGCGCGGTAAGGCCTTTACAAAGCTTTGAACTGGCTCGGAGCTGCCCGCTAAGGTTTCGCAATTCCCCCCTTTGGTCTAGAAGTTCGCAGGGTTATGGGGTGCCCCCTCTTGCGCCAACGAATCACACGCTCAACCACAACAGCCCCAAGCCATCTCATTGCTAATTATTCAGCCCAGACCATCCCCATAAAATGATCTTGTGGTTGCACTGATTGGCCCAGATCAACAGAACACAAAGTTAAGTCCTTAATTGTGCTAAGGCAAGACTTCCTCATCCCCAAAATGAAACATCTACTACTCACTTCCTGCCTTCTTGCCTCAGTAAAACATTTTGTAATTAACCCTGCCAAAAGACCACCCAGTCTTGGCACAACAAATTGTTAGGGTGATCTCGCACCACAATCAACACAACTTAGGCATCCTGCCATAGCTGCTTAACAGTGGCACCGACCACAGATTCTATAATTCATTAGTCAAGATTATTAAAGATGAGGCATGATTCACCAACCCACGATTCTAAAAGCAAGGCTAAGAAATAAGAATACGGTCCCAATGTTGGCAATAACAAGAAATACCAACTAGAGTATCCATCCTAAGGTGTCTAAAGAGTTCATGTCAACATGTCCAGTTCAAGTATACAAAGGAGGCATAATGTCAAGTAGGAGGATAGCTACTGCCCAAAACGGTTCTATAAAGATAGCCGTGCAAATTTAATAAATCAAAATAGCTTTGCAAAGTGGGATCAAGATGATCAAGGTCCACGACTTGCCTCTGTTGGAGAAAGGAAAAGCTTCGGCTGATGGAGTTTGATTCACGAGCTTCTCAACGATCAACCGAGATCTACACGTTCGCAAAAGAAACCAAGTAAGCAAAAGAAACTCCAAGAAAACCAACAGAACATACTTGAAACCAAAAGAGAAGAGGAGGTCCACAGGGAGGAGGAGGTCCGAGAGGAAGGAATCCCACGGGAGGGAGGTCCAACGAGTGAAGGGCTCAGACTCAAAGAGGTCCAGAGGAGCTTGGAGAGCTCCTCAAAACCGAAAGAGCTAGGAGCAGAGGTCGAAATGAAGAACAGGGAGGCAGTGGGTGTCCCTGGTGCTCTATTTAAAGGAAAAGGAAATAGAAGCATCAGAAATGTAAGGTGACCAAATTCAATGTATTGGTACAAAGGCACACTGCCACAAAGTACGAAAGGAGATAAATAAAACAAGGGATGTGACAAAAAGTAGAGAAGAGTACGAAGGTAGGTGGCAGCATTTAATGTGACTCAACCCACATCAAATGCATTTAAGATTGCTAAAGGAGCCAGTTAAAAGGTGCACAGACCAGTCAAAGGGCATGGTCCATGGTCCAAAGAGGAAATCCAAGGAGGAGGTCTAAGGAGGAGATCCACGGAGGAGGTCCAACGAGGAGGTCCTGCGAGGAGGTCGTGAAGACAAGGAAGTCTAGAGGAGGTCCTGAAAACAAACACAGAGATCTTTGAGGACAGAAGGTCCTAAAGACCACAAGGAGGTCTAAGGACAAGAGGTGAAAAGAGACAGGGGAGATTTAAACCACAAAGGTCTAAACACAAAAGAGGAGGTATGAACCTAAAGGAGGTCCAAACACAACACAGGGAGGTCTGAACCTAAAGGAGGTCCAAACGCAACAGGGAGGTCTAGACCACAAAGGTCTAAACACAAAAGAGGAGGTCTAGACCACAAAGGTCTAAACACAAAAGAGGAGGTCTGAACCTAAGGGAGGTCCAAACACGACACAGGTAGGTCCGAACCTAAAGGAGGTCCAAACACAACACAGGGAGGTCTGAACCTAAAGGAGGTCCAAACGCAAACACAGGAGGTCTCGAACCTAAAGGAGGTCCAAACGCATAGCAGGAGGTCTAGACCACAAAGGTCTAAACACAAAGAGGAGGTCTAGACCACGAAGGTCTAAACACAAAAGAGGAGGTCTGAACCTAAGGGAGGTCCAAACACAACACAGGGAGGTCCGAACCTAAAGGAGGTCCAAACACAACACAGGGAGGTCTGAACCTAAAGGAGGTCCAAACACAACACAGGGAGGTCTGAACCCAAAGGAGGTCCAAACGCAACAGGGAGGTCTAAACCACAAAGGTCTAAACACAAAAGAGGAGGTCAAGATCACAAAGGTCTAAACACAAAAGAGGTCCCATGGACAAGAGGTCCAGAAGACTAACGATATCTGGACCTCAAAGGCAGATCCAAACCACAAACAGATCTAGACCCCAAGGAGGTCTAGATCACAAGAAAACTAGACCTCAAAAGAGGTCCAAAGCACAAGGGGTAGGGCGCTTGAAGAGGCCCTAAGAGCTAAGAGGTTCTGACGGTCAAAGTCTCCAAAAGGGAAAATCCGATGGCCAAGATCTCAAAAGGGGAGGACCTGAACGGTCAAGATGTAAAGGTAACGAGGAGGTCCTGACACTCGGATTTCCAAAGGGGAGGTCCGACGGTCAAGATCTCAAACAAAGGGAGGTCCTGACTATTAGATTTCCAAAAGGGGAGATCCGACGGACAAGATCTCAAGCCAAGGGAGGTCCGCGGAGACAAGGATACGCGGGGAAAGGCTGATGCCGTTAGATCAAGATCGGATGGCGCAAAACAAAGGGGCCGTTCGGGCCGAGCGAACGGGTCAACAAGACCAGCCGTCTGATTTACATCGGGCGGTTGGGAGGGTGAGAGACCATGTGGTCGTGTCTCCATGAGAGTGATGAGTAATTGACAAAGGTTTTAGGTCAGTCGAGTTTGGTTTGTGTGGTCGGACCATGTCGTTCTGCGAGGTTCACGCGCTGCGTGAAGTCATTCAGTATTGTCGGGATAATCGAACGATCGTGTTATGGTATGGGCGGTACGATCATGAGGCGGTTGTACCGATTGGTAAATGGCGGTTGAAGAATTCGGAGAAGTTGTTTTTTCGAGTTCGGTCTTCATTGAAATCGGAACGACCGCAGTATTGGAGCGATCTGACCGAGTGCGGTTGATCCGCCGGTAACATGGCGGTTGTACCGATTGTATTGTGAGGTTCGCTATTTTGGTGATTTGAGTTTTGGGATAGGTCATATCCAAGTGTGTTCATGCATATGTGTTGCATATTGCATGTTTGAGCTAACGTTAGGTCAAGTTGTGAAGAACTTGTTCCCGTTTCGTGTTTCTTGTCTCGTGTGGCTGCAGGACGCCGAGTGGAGTCGTGGCGAGACACGGTGGATCGGACTAGGCGCAGTGGCGCCGAGGTCGAACAGTCGGGATGTGTCAAGACGACGTGGACTCGAGGTGGTTGCGAGGCGTCGAGACAAGGAGCGCGAGCTTCCTTGAAGGTCTGAAGGGCGAATCGAAATTCGCAAAATTCGCACAAGCGCGGGCTCCGTTGGACATAGCGGGCGAACAGGAGGAGACCCGTTAGCCAGCGCTATAAAAGGAGAGGAGGGCTGCATGCCCTCTTGGAGCACTTGGGTGGAATTAGGGTTTTAGAGTCAAAAGAGGCTTTGTGAGGTTGTTTTCTTTTGCTCTTTAGTGGTTGAGGAGTGTTGGTGGAGGCGTTGGGTGCTCCTGCTTGTCCCTTCGTTGCTTCCCTCCTCAAGAATGGATGAGTGTGTGTTCTTGAGGTTTGAGAGTGGGAGAGGATGAGATGAAAGCTTGTAATCATTCCTCTTGTATCAATCATGTATCTCTCTTCCTCTAGATCAATATGAGATGGTGTTTGTTTCATATTTGAGCTCTCTGTCATTTCTTTCTTCGATGACCTCTTTTTGAAGATTTCTTGATCCTTTGTTTCTCTGGTTGTTTCTTGCCCCAATCTACCTTGCTATGACGTGTGGGAATACATCTAGGGTGATCTAGATCATCAATCATCCACGAGCAAGTGATTGGATTAGAGGTTTGTTCTTGCCCTTTAGCATCCTTCTTCGTTCAAATGCAAAAGATAGGAACCTTGGAATGGATCTCTGAATTTTTTGATTGGAATAGGTTCCTAGTATCGTTAGGAAGGTGTGGTTCAAATCTCGTAGAGTTTGGCCAAGCGGTTCAAAAGTTACGTCGCTTTTCGTTTTGAAACCCGAGCGGATTTTGCCTGTTCCAGGACAATCGGATGAACCGGGCTTAACACTGCGGTTGTACCGGACTGCGGTACAACCGCCGCTTGCTCGCGTTGTATGCGGATCGTGGTACAACCGCCGTTTGCTCGCGGTTGTACCGATTGTCTGATTTGTTCGGCTCTTCCTCGCTTTTTGTTTCTTTGAGCTTTGGGGGTGAGGTGGATTCAACATAAGACTTCCTCTCGTGCTTAATCTTTGATCTTCATAGCTCTCATAGCTATTGGAGTGATTTACAAGTTGAATCCATTCTTTGCGAAAAAGATTAGGTGCTCCTATTCACCCCCTCTAGTCGCCTTTCCGGTCCTTCAATTGGTATCGAGCCGGTTAGCTCTTTTCAATAGATCTTAACCGTCTCAAGAGCCGTGGCGATGGACAAGTACTCGACCAAGCCACTGTTTTTGATGGCATCGACACCCTTCGGAAGAGCCGAATGGAGACATACATCCGTGCCGGGGTATGCCATCTGGCGAAAGGTCAAGGTTCGATTCGCTGTTCCTGCCGATGAGAACATCAATGCCGGGAACATGGTTGATGTTGAGGCGAATGCAAAGGCAAGGAACATCATCATCCAGGGTTTGAGTCGTAGTGAGTTTGACCGCATATCTCACCTGTCGTCCGCCTACGATATCTGGGTGACCTCGACGATACCATGAGGGCACCACCCAGATCAAGACGGTTCGACAGGACCAGTTCAAACGAGAATACAACAAATTTGAGATGCTTGCTGGTGAGTCCCTAGATGAGTGCTTCGCACGTTTTCACAAGATCTTGAGCAACCTCCGAGCGGTCGGTCTCACATACCCCGACTCGGACAATGCTCGTCAGATGCTCACGGCACTCGATCTGCGTGTTTGGGAGATGAAAGTGACCACCATCAAAGACACGACAGACCTCTCGACCCTGACTCTTGATGCGGCAGACTCGCGCCTCAAGACTCACGAGATTGACGTTGTCTCTCGTCGGTCGAAGTCACAGTCGATGGCCTTAGTCACCAATCCCGTTTCTTCTTCCGGGCTTTCTTCTGATTCTTCTTGCGGTTTCTCCCTTGCTGCTCTCTGTGACATAACTGATGATCAGTTAGAGCAACTTGCGGATGAGCAGCTTGCCCTCCTTGCTCGAAGATTCTCCCACGCTTACAAAGGGAGGAGGGACAGAAAGAGAGGAGGACCCGTGATTTGCTTCGAGTGTGGTGGCCCCAACCACATCCGAGCAAAAGCCCTAAGCCGAGAAGGGCAAGAACGACTACGGCGGTTCGGGCAAGAACGACTACACCGACAAGAACCGCAACAAGAAGCCTCCGGCTCGGGCGTCCAAAGAAGAAGAAGTTCCGCAACTTTGGCAAAGCCAAGAAGCTCTTCCACAGCGTCCTCACCGCCTTTCGACGACCTCGACCTCGGCGAGGTGGAGGGATGGAGCGACGATGACGGACGGGTGACCAAGAGCCCAAGGATGGCGGCGACGACTTCTCCCAATGTGCTTCATGGCCCTCGAGGGCGAACTTCGTGACAATGAACTGTACTCCGACTCGGACGAGGTAGATCCCACCTCTGAACAGCTCAATCATGCTTTTCTTAAGCTAGGAGGTTTTCATGCTAAAGCTAAGGCTAGGTGTCTTTGAGTTAGAGAAGGAAATAGATAGACTGTCACTAGAGATTATTGCTCTTACATCTGCTCCTTCTAGTGATGATTGTGATACATGCTCGCTTTCTTTGGTTGATATGGAGAAGTTAAGGACCTCACATGATAGTGTGTCCTCCAAACTTGATAGTGTTAAGGTGGAGAATGTTAGTCTCGCTTCTTTGAGTTAGAGTTGAGTAGGATGGTCATTACCCTACTTATTACCGATGAGACTACTTCTCCCACCTCATGTGAGGGTAAGGACATTGTCGCTAGAGGATCTTATGCCATGCTCCTTGATCTGCCCGAGTCTTGTGAAAATTGCAATAACTTGAAGATGAACTTAAAACAGGCAGATCATAAAATTGTCAACTACAAGCTTCTTTACTTGAGCCGATTGTTTCATGCTTGAACCTGTCCTAAGTTAATCTACTAACTTGAGGTCGTCTCCAAACAGCCAAGATATGATTGATCATGAAAGGAAGTTGGCTCGGTTTGCTTCTAAGGACCTGTTAGCTCACCATGCATTAAGTGTAACAAACTAAAATCGACTTGATTGCTTTGGATGAGAAATGTGTGAAGCTAACTAAGGATCTTCTAGAGAAGTCACATTGTGCTTGCAATATGATTGTGGAGAAGGAGAGAAGCCCTGTGGTAAGGATGAGGCGCTTAGCAACGTGAACCAAGCTGCTAGCGAGAGGGGTATCGTCCCTTGAGTCGGTTTGGCGTGCACAAGCCATTCTTCCCTCTCTTCTTTGGTTCTTCTTTTGCTCCCTTACCTTCTCTTGCCTCTCTTCTTCCCCTGCTCTTCTTGCACCTCTCTCTTTCGGAGTGTCGACCTTATGAACACTCTCGAGAGATTTGTAGGAGGCAAGAAGAAGCTCAATCTTATTCTAGACCAATCTAAGATCTGCAGATTTAATCGTGGTCTAGGATATGACTTCTTTGAGGACATGAGGAAGCATCCACCGCCGTGCTCGCACTCCATAGCACTGTGTGTGATCGAGATCGAGCCTGTGACCGAGAAAGTCCATTTCAAGTCAGCGGGCTATGTCCAGGGGATTTCTGATAGTAAGGTAATTTCACATGCTGCTTCTACCTCTCAGAAGGTGAAGTATCACTGCACCTTCTGTCAGAAGGATGGACACATAGTCGATCGATGCTTTAGGCGCGCCAAGATCGCGCGTAGAGACCATGTTGAGTCTCTTAGGCGCATTCAGGGTC
Source organism: Phyllostachys edulis (assembly GCA_036346405.1). Lineage (NCBI taxonomy): Eukaryota > Viridiplantae > Streptophyta > Magnoliopsida > Poales > Poaceae > Phyllostachys > Phyllostachys edulis. The sequence goes on along the minus strand of JAYEVD010000764.1, from coordinate 813,209 downwards.
GGCCCTAGACCTTGAGTGCACCTAAGACCAACACGAGGTCTAGGCTTGTTTCTTCGATGGGTTTGTGCAAATCGAGGACTTGGTTTTTCCGAAGTTTTCGGTTTTCGCCCTCATGTTTGCTTTCGATCGTGACTTCCGCCGTCCCCGAGGGTAGATCTCGTTTTCCCTATCGAGATAGCTACCATGGCGTGTTCAACATGTTGCGGGTGCTCGACTCGCTCCTTCAGAGCGGCCGAACCCAAAGAACGACTTCGGTCTACTCTTAGACCTTCGCTTTGAGTTACTGAGAGCGAGGGTAGATAGAGGTCGATCGTGCTTGACTACTTCATCTGCCGACGTGTTACTCAAGATTGGGTGCCAAAATCATTGTTGATTTATCCCAAGATCTTGAGACTTTACTCTGTTTGACTCAGTTCGCGGTAGGGAAGGAGAAGGTTTGGCTTGTAGACTCGGTTGTTCTCGTCATATGACCGGAGACTCCGTTGGTTCTCCTCCTAGCCCGCGCTCCGGTGATGAGTCGATCACCTTCGGAGACGCTTCGTCAGACGCGTCATCGCCAAAGGTACTTGTCGTATTAATGCTTCTTTTATTCTTAAGGATGTTGCCTTGGTTAGTAAGTCTGCGGACAATTTGCTTTCCGTTTCTCGACTTCGATGACGGTTTCGAGGTGAGTTTTAAGAAAAACAATTGCAAAATTCTTGATTCTTCTGTAGTCCGGTTTATGGATTTCTCGTTATGGGAGGATCTTTCGTGCTGATTTTTCCGATTCTTCCGTGATCCTCTCCGGTGTTTGGTTGCTTCGAGTCCCGCGATCTCTCCTTCGGCATAGGAGACTTGGTCATATTGATTTGACCATTTGACCCGAGTTAGCGACCATGATCTCATTCGTGGTCCGCCAAACTCAAGATGGTCAAAGATCTTGTTTGCACTCCATGCCTAAGCGGCAAGATGGTTGCCGCTTCTCATCCTCCCACATTACTTATGACCGATGCAAGACAATTGCTCCACATGGACACAGCTTGGACCAAATGAGGCAATCGGCGGGAGGGAAGTGGTATGTTCTTGTTGTGGTCGATGACTTCTCGAGGTACTCTTGGGTGTTTTCTTAGCCTCAAGGACGAGACATTTACACATTTCCGAGGTCTTTTAGTAGGTCTGTCTGTTGAGCTCCGGGTGCCTTACGAGCGATCCGCGATGACAATGGCACGGAGTTCAAGAATTCCTACTTTGAGAGTTTCGTGGTGAGACAGTGTAGAGCACCGCCTTCTCTTCTCCATACGCCCCTCAAAGAAATGGCGTTGTGGAGAGGAAGAACCGTACCTTGGTCGAGATGGCGTGACGATGCTTGATGAGTACTCTACACCGAGGAAGTTTTGGGCTGAGGCCATTGCGATCGCGGCCATGTTTGAATCGAGTTTTTCTTGGGCACTCCTACACCGCACTTCTTATGAGTCGAGATACTGCTAAAGCCCAGCGTCTCTCATTTTCGTGTGTTTGGTTGCAAGTGCTTTATCTTGAAGTCCGGGAACCTAGACAAGTTCGAGTCACGCCTCTGTGACGGTATCTTTCTAGGCTACTCGACTTCTTCAAGGGCTTATAGGGTCCAGGCTGCGAGTCTAGCAAAATGGTAGAAACCTGCGAGGTGACCTTTGACGAGGCCAGTCCGGGGACTAGGCCAGATATCTCAGGTTCTTTAGAGCAGTCCGAGACCATCTTTGTGGATGATGAGGATGAGGGAGACGATGGTTGTTTACCTGATCCAGCTCCTCTTCCTCCCCTTGAGATGCCTTCTTCCACGGCACCTCAAGGTGATCTGCCCTTGCCTTCCGTTTCCTCCGGAGCTAGTGGCTCTGTCCCTGCCTCGTCTGCACACGAGGTAGAGGCCACTTCTTCTTCTCATCCAGACCTCCCGACATATCCGTAAAAGTCATCCTTCAGGCGGATGATTGGAGACCTTTTGAGCGTGTCACACGCTCTAAGTCCGCTTTTCTCATTTCTGTCTCCATTCTCGCCTTTGTTGCCTCCTTTGAGCCCAAGATGTTTGTCACGCCCTTTCGATGAGTCTTGGGTCAATGCCATGCATGAGGAGCTAGAAAACTTTGAGAGAAACAAGGTCCGATCGCTTGTTGAGCCCCCACGAGGCCACAATATCATTGGAACCAAGTGGGTGTTCAAGAACAAGCAGAGTGAGGATGGGGTAATCATCCCAAACAAGGCTAGATTGGTAGCTCGGGGGTTTTCCTGTGTTGAGGGTCTAGACTTGAGGAGACCTTTGCCCTCAGAGCTCGACTTGAAGCCATTAGAATCACTTGCCTTTGCAGCTTCTAAGGGTTTCAAGCTTTACCAGATGGACGTGAAGAGTGCCTTCCTCAATGGCCTTATTGAGGAGGAAGTCTCGTCCGAGCGACCTCCGTGTTTCGAGAACCCCAAATACCCTAACCATGTCTTCAAGCTTTCAAAGCTACCAGATGGACTTAAGCAGGCTCCCGAGCTTGGTATGAGAGGCTTAAGTCCTACTTGATAAGTCATGGTTTTGAGATGGGTAAAGTTGACAAGACCTTGTTCATCCGCCGGCATGGCATCGACCTTCCGCTCGTCGGATCTATGTCGATGACATTATCTTTGGCGGCTCTTCCCATACTGGTTTCCCGCCTCGGATGTCATGAGCACCGAGTTTGAGATGAGTATGATGGGTGAGTTGACCTTCTTCCTTGGCTTCCAAATCAAGCGGACTCGGGGGTACATTTCTTCATCAAGGAAAGTACACTCGTGACCTCTGGCGCTTCGACATGAGTGATGGGAAGCTCGTGTCGACTCCATGGCTTCTCTGACCTATCTTGACCCGAGATGAGGATGGCGAGCCGCTTGATCGAAGGAGTTCGAAGTATGATCGGCTCCCTTCTTTACCTCATCGCCTCGAGACCGACATACACTTCTCCGTGTGTCACGTGTGCTCGATTTCGAGCTTCTCCTCGCGTATCTCACCGCCAAAGGTGAAGCGCATCTTCCGTACCTTCGAGCTACCATTGACTATGGTATCTGGTACTCTTCCTCATCCCGTCTTTCCTTGAGAGCCTTTTGGATGCGAGACTTATTTGGTCAGAGGATAGATAGGAAGAGCACTTCCGCACCGCCAATTTCTTGGCACTTCTCTTGTTTCTGGTCTTCGAGGAAGCGATGCAGTGTTGCATACCCACCGCAGAGGCCGAGTATGTTGTCAGCAGCCGATTCTTTGTAGTCAAGTGCTCGATGGCTTCGACCTGCGGGACTTTGGGTTAGTTATCGGCAGTTGTTCCACTCTTTGTGATAACACTTCGATTAACATTGCCAAGAACCCAAAGACAAAGATTCCCACCCAAGCACATCGATATTCGCTTCCACTTCCTTAGAGACCATGTAGAGAAGGGCGATATAGTGCTCCAGCCAGGAGAGTGACCACCAGGTTATCGACATTTTCACCAAGCCATTGGATAGTTCGAGGTTTTCAGCTCTGCGGGGAGAGCTTGGGGTGGTTTGTCCTTATGGACTGTAGTGAGGGGGAGCTTTGGGTTTTACTGCTCTACTATATTATTTATGCTCTTGCTCCTTACTATTGCATTGCATTTTGGGTGCATTTGGGATTAGTCCTCCTAGCATAGATTAGAGTGCTTCTTTTGTCTAGTTGTTTAGATTTCTGCTCTTATCTTGTGATTCTAGGATGCTGCTTATTAGCTGTCTCTTCTCACTAGGTTGAGCTTACTCACTTCTTATAGGTTCTAGCAAGGGTTGGGCCACCCTTGGGTAGGACAGGAACGTGTTTGCTCCTTAGTGTGTTAGCCAGCGCTTGATAGTCCTAGAGTCATTGGGGTAGATGAGAGTCGATCTGAGCCATAGTATTCTCTATATCTTATCTATGCTTTAAGGATCTTTGTTTTATGTTTTCTTTGCGACTTCTCGATTTATTGTTTTGGTTCAAGGAGTTCATTTGGGAGCTTCTGGAGCTTAATATTGAGTTAACTCAACTTGAACTAAAAGTTGCATCTAATGTTGAGGGGGAGCTGGATCTTCTGCATTTCTAGCATTCTGCATTGTAATATAACTACATTGAGCCTTGATTATTATCCTGCTATGACATGTTTACAATGCTTTACACCTTGCCATGACTTGTGCTTATTTGCTAGATTTATCATGACTTCATATGTGTAGCCTAGCTTTTGCCATGATAAGTTAATTAAAATTGCTCAACTTAAACTAAAACTTGTCATGTTAGCACTCGAGATTAGTCTTTCTTGAGATATCTTTTTATGATTCATGCCATGTCAAATAGGCTGGGTAGAGTGATGAATCTATATTGAGCCTTAGATTGAGCTGTTTTAGTCTCTTGATGATGCATGAGTTAGTACAACTTGTTAAAAGGCAAAAAGATCTCTTTTGTGCGAAAAAACTGATCTCACCAATTCTCTCCTATGAGACGGCTTGCCATTGCACTTGGCATGAACTTAGGGGGAGTTTTGGGTGACCTAGACTATCTTCTTAAGCTTCTTGCTTGGAGTAGTTGCATAAGGCTTGAGACCTAGCACATGATAAAACAAAAATCTGGTTGGAAACCACCATGAATTTCAAAAGAAAATATGTTTTATGTGTTCAATGTGCTTAAAGCTACAAAAGTATCAAGTACTTTAACCAATGTTTCATTCTTGAGCATAGCACTCTATTTGGTCTCAATTTAAGCTTCTTAGCTACGCTTAGCTTATTGACATGGCTGCATCATCCTTAGATATCTCTAGCTAGACTTTGCTCATTGATGACTTGACTTGCTCACATAATGTACCTCACTTTCAGATTGTCATCTATGTGTTCTAGCTAGCTTATACATATCTTGTCATGATCTAGGTAGCGTTTTATTGAGTTATGGCTTGGTGTATTACATGTTGGTCATTATGGATAATTCTCATGGCTCAAAATGCTTAAATAAACACACTTCAGCCATTTTCATCCATTAACATGTCATATTCTCTCTATTGCATCTTGATGCGTTTATTGCCAAAAGGGGGAGAATAGAGAAGAAAAAGTCTGTTGGGAACAGTTTAGAGCTTTGGAGATCAATTTGCTCTTTCAGTTGTTGCTCTAGTGTTCCTTACATCGACATGGTCATTTGTTTCACTCTTCTTCTTTGGACCATGTTGGTTTCTTCAAACTCAAACTCTTCTTAAAAGCTTTTTCTGAGTTTGTCAATATTCTCATCAAGGGGGAGATTGAGAGACCATGTGGTCGTGTCTCCATGAGAGTGATGAGTAATTGACAAAGGTTTTAGGTCAGTCGAGTTTGGTTTGTGTGGTCGGACCATGTCGTTGCGAGGTTCACGCGTTTTCGTGAAGTCATTCAGGGCTGTCAGGATAATCGGAACGACCGGCGTGTTATGAGCGGTACGACCATGAGGCGGTTATACCGATTGGTAAATGGCGGTTGAAGAATTCCAGAGAAGTTGTTTTTTCGAGTTCTGGTCTTCATTGGAAATCGGAACGACCGCAGGTATTGGAGCGGTACGACCGGAGTGCGGTTGATCCGCTGGTAACATGGCGGTTGTACCGATTGTATTGTGAGGTTCGGCCATTTTGGTGATTTGAGTTTTGGGATAGGTCATATCCAAGTGTGTTCATGCATATGTGTTGCATATTGCATGTTTGAGCTAACGTTGGGTCAAGTTGTGAAGAACTTGTTCCCGGTTTCGTGTTTCTTGTCTGTGTGGCTGCAGGACGTCGAGTGGAGTCGTGGCGAGACACGGTGGACTGGACTAGGCGCAGGTGGCGCTGAGGTCAGAACGGTCAGGATGTGTCGAAGACGACGTGGACTCGAGGTGGTTGCGAGGCGTGCGAGACAAGGAGCGCGAAGCTTCCTGAAGGTGCGAATACGAATCGAAATTCGCAAGGTCGCACAAGCGGGCTCCGTTGGACATAGCGGGCGTAACAGGGCGGAGACCCGTTAGCCAGGCGCTATAAAAGGAGAGGAGGGGCTGCATGCCCTCTGGAGCACTTGGGTGGAATTAGGGTTTTAGAGTCAAAAGAGGCTTTGTGAGGTTGTTTTCTCTTTTGCTCTTTAGTGGTTGAGGAGTGTTGGTGGAGGCAGTGGGTGCTCCCTGCTTGTCCCCTTCGTTGCTTCCCTCCTCAAGAATGGATGAGTGTGTGTTCTTGAGGTTTGAGAGTGGGAGAGGATGAGATGAAAGCTTGTAATCATTCCTCTTGTATCAATCATGTATCTCTCTTCCTCTAGATCAATATGAGATGGTGTTTGTTTCATATTTGAGCTCTCTGTCATTTCTTTCTTCGATGACCTCTTTTTGAAGATTTCTTGATCCTTTGTTTCTCTGGTTGTTTCTTGCCCCAATCTACCTTGCTATGACGTGTGGGAATACATCTAGGGTGATCTAGATCATCAATCATCCACGAGCAAGTGATTGGATTAGAGGTTTGTTCTTGCCCTGTTTAGCATCCTTCTTCGTTCAAATGCAAAAAGATAGGAACCTTGGAATGGATCTCTGAATTTTTTGATTGGAATAGGTTCCTAGTATCGTTAGGAAGGTGTGGTTCAAATCTCGTAGAGTTTGGCCAAGCGGTTCAAAAGTTACGTCGCTGCTTTTGAAACCCGAGCGGATTTTGCTGTTCGGACAATCGGATGAACAAGGCTTAACATCGCGGTTGTGCCGATCTGCGGTACAACCGCCGCTTGCTCATGGTTGTGCGGGATCGTGGTACAACCGCCGCTTGTTCGCGGTTGTACCGATTGTCCCGATTTGTTCGGCTCTTCCTCGCTTTTTGTTTGTTTGAGCTTTGGGGGTGAGAGTGGATTCAACATAAGACTTCCTCGTGGCTTAATCTTTGATCTTCATAGCTCTCATAGCTATTGGAGTGATTTACAAGTTGAATCCATTCTTTGCGAAAAAGATTAGGTGCTCCTATTCACCCCCCCTCTAGTCGCCTTTCCGGTCCTTCAGAGGGAAAGGGGACGTTCGGACCAGCGAACGTGCCCTTAGGTTCGGGCCATCCAAACAGCATCGAACGGTCCTTAGGTGATGAAGGCAAAGCCTCAAGTGGTACGACCGCAGGAGCCAACGGTGGGTCCAAGCGCTAGGGAGGTCTGGACCTTTAGATCCAACAGAGGAAGGATCTGGACGGCTAAGATCTCAAAAGGGAGATCCTAACGGATAGAGCTACACAAGGGCAAGGTCTAAGCGGCTAAGATCTCTAGAGAGGAGGTCCTAACGGCCAGATCTGATCAAGGGGGAGGTCTGAGCGGTTAAGATCTCCAGAGAGGAGGTCCTAACGGCCGGATCTGATCAAGGGGGAGGTCTGAGCGGTTAAGATCTCCAGAGAGGAGGTCCTAATGGCCAGATCTGATCAAGGGGGAGGTCTGAGCGGGTAAGATCTCCAGAGAGGAGGTCCTAACGGCCAGATCTCAACAAGGGGGAGGTTTGAGCGGTTAAGATCTCCAGAGAGGAGGTCCTAACGGCCAGATCTCAACAAGGGGGAGGTCTGAGCGGTTAAGATCTCCAGAGAGGAGGTCCTAACTAGGGATGGCAATTATGCCCGATTACTTGTGTGCCCACGGACGAATACCCTAATGGAGGCAGGTATGGGCGTCTTTCTTTGCCCACGGGTATAAAAACGGGCACGATTCCTTACCCATCGGGTAAACGGGCGCGGGTATGGGTAAGCTCCACCCGTACCCGCTTCGTCCGATTACCCGCCATCTACACTGACAGGTGGGACCGTATACAACCTCACTGAGTCACTGTGTAAAAATCTAAAACCCTAGCCCTCGCTCGGTCTCACAGTCCCAGCCTCCCACTTCCAGCCGCTAGATCTCAGTAGCCCTCCCATTTCCCATCGCTCTTCCTCCCCGACTAGATCTCCTGCCGGCCAACCGCACCTCCCATCCCCGGCCGTCCTTCTCCCGGCCGCCTTCCTCCTTCCGGCAGTCCTCCTCTCCTTTCCTCTCTTTTTTCTCCGAGATCCAAAAGCTCTCACTCCCCCCGGAGCCTGTCAGATCCACCACCTCACCTCCTTCTCCGCGGTCGTCGCAGCTGAGATGCTCACCAAGTTCGAGACCAAGAGCAACCATGTCAAGGGCCTCAGCTTCCACCCGCGTCGCCCATGGGTCCTTGCCGGCCTCCACAGCGGCGTCATCCAGATGTGGGACTACTGCATGGGCACCCTCCTCAACCGCTTCCACGAGCACGATGGCTCCGTCCACGGCGTCCACTTCCACTCCACGCAGCCGCTCTTCGTCTCTGGAGGTACCCACACAGGGGATCCCTACCTCCTCTGACCCCTTCCTTTCCAGGGTGGATCTGGCCGGTTCCCTAGTTACTTATTACGAGGGCATACTTGTATTGTCACTCTGTCTATCCTCCACCGTATGCTTGCTCACTCGGGGTGTCGGGGTGGATCCTGCGAGTTGTTCCGGTCCCAAAACGGACCATTTGCCTGTTCGGATGAACTAACATTTACTACTCCCCCTTCACTCGTACCGCTGCTATCTATATGCTTTTCAGATGTTCTTTTAGCACCTAATCTATACTAAACAATATACCGTATTGTTGTTGTTTTCCATAAAAACATATCTGTATGGTTGCAATTAATCCAAACAGAGAATAAACATAACTTCTGAAGATATGCTCCCTCAGCTACATAATTGAAGGATGGCTCGCTGCTACCTAGCAAGAATTCTGACATGGTAACATCTAATATCGGTGCTCCCCTCATGGTTCATTATGACCTAGTGAAACTACAATATACACTTTGGAACTTCGAATTATGTGATTAGTAATGCAAACACATTTTTATCCTCCCAGGTTTAACATATTATTTTCTTGTTGTTTAGTATTAATCATGGAAGTTCTTTCGAGCCTACCTGACTCTATGTGTTACTCACCATCCTGGGTTACACAGCCATTCATAAAAAGAACCTAAGTATTGACGCTCAAGCTATTTAGACACCGCTTTGAAAGTGGAAACATTTGTATGTCAGAATTCCACTCAAAGTCTAGTACCAGAGTATGCCCGCGGGCGATGGGTACCCACAGACGGCAGTGCATTGTTCACGGGTAAACGGGCATGCCCGCGGGTGACGGGTACCCGCGGGCGACGGGCATGGGCGAGGTTCTTCGCTCGTCGTCCTTCGCGGGCATGCCCGTGGGGGGAAATGGGGGTCGCGGGTATGGGTATGGGCGAGCACTACCCGTACCCGTCGCGCCCGATTGCCATCCCTAGTCCTAACGGCCAGATCTCAACAAGGGGGAGGTCTGAGCGGTTAAGATCTCCAGAGAGGAGGTCCTAACGGCCAGATCTCAACAAGGGGGAGGTCTGAGCGGTTAAGATCTCCAGAGAGGAGGTCCTAACGGCCAGATCTCAACAAGAGGGAGGTCTGAGCGGTTAAGATCTCCAGAGAGGAGGTCCTAACGGCCAGATCTCAACAAGGGGGAGGTCTGAGCGGTTAAGATCTCCAGAGAGGAGGTCCTAACGGCCATGGAAGGTCCTAAAGGACTCGGGGAGGTCCTGAAGGATACAGGGAGGTCTATTAGACCACAGGGGAGGTCTAAACAGACAAGGGGAGAACTATTTGAACGCAGGGGAGGTCCAAATAGATAAGGGGAGATCCGACTGACATGAGGGGAGTTCGAGAGGGGGTTCCAAAAGGGCGCTAGGAGGTCTAGAGGAACTCTGGGACGCCCAAATGAACTCAGGGGTTACAAATGAACGTTGAGAGGTCCACGGGGAGGTCCAAAAGAGAAAGGAGTCTAGATCAAGAGAGATCTAGTCAAAGATGAAAACTTAGACCCAAGGGAAGGTCTAAGCACAAAGAGATTCAAGTTGACAAAGGGGAGGTCTGGACTAAAAGAAGTCCAAACAAAGATTACAAGGAGAGGTCCAGAGAACAAACGAGGTTGAAACTACCAGGAGGTCCGATTGAAGGGAGGTCTGGGTGAAAGGGAGGACCCAAGGGAAGATATCTCCAAAAGGGAGGAGATCTAAGGTAAGAGGTCCACAAAGGAGGAACTCAAGAGAAGTCCTGAGAGAAGAAGAAGAGAAGGGAAGGTCAGAAAGATGAGATGGATCTGGGCATCAGGAGATGTCCAACAAAAGGAGGGTCTAGGCATAAGAGAAATATCCAGCGAGAGGGAGGACCAGAGAACGAGAGAAGCCTAGAGGGGGAGAGACTAGCCTGGAGGACAAACAAGGCCAACAGAGAAAAAGAGGCTAAAAGCCAAAGAACAACAATAACTCCAGATCAACCAAAAAGGGATTAATTGAAGTTTGATTATTTCAAGTTAAATCTCCAAATTTCTGAAATCTTCAAATTAAGCTTTGAACTCTCATCAAAACCAAATGGTTATTAATTTTAAAAGCTTTTCAAAACTCCGGAAAAACGGGACGTTACAACACATGATGAACCTTCTCTTTGACTTGATGACCAACTCATGATCATCTCCTCTTCTTGAAGTTGATACGCATCAACACATGATGCATCATTTACTCCAAGCTCTTGACTTGATGACGATCAACTCATGATGTCATCCATAGTCTTCATCCTCATGGAACATAACCTATTTCACCAACTCATGAAAAATATTAGTTCCACAATATGATTATCATTAATTACCACACCATACCATTAACTCATAATGGTGGGATAAAATACCACAATCTTTCCCTCTTAGGTAATTGATGATAATCACTTCAATTGCAAATAGTTGAATATAGATAAATATGAGTATGTATGAACTGCATAAGTTTTATATACTCAATGGATTTGTTTCAACATAAAGATCCTAAATATATGTGGATAAAGGAATATGGATCAATACTAATAAAACTACAAAACATAGAATGAACTCTCCCTAAATGTGTGCATACACGAATGTGTAATAAGAAAATATGCACGTATTCAAGTTAGACTTTTGGTGGAGTTCATCTTATATTTTGGATCCGAGAAACGCAACAAGATATAAGAATATGATGTCGAATGCATACCTTTTTGATTTTCACCTTTATATCCAAACGAGACTAAACAATAGGTATATCAATAAAAGTGTTAGTCTCACAAATATATTTGTCATTAATAACCAAAATACTCCATTAACACATAATGGCGGATCTAGATTCTTCAACAACAAGCAACAACTTTCTTTGTGCTAGAATCCCTTCCTAATCAAGATAGCGATAAAGCGGCCTAGGACTAGAACTGAGGATTCATAAACATTTGATTTAACTGATCTTCTACACGTAATGCAAGTGATGCTACTCTCACTTATTTTAGCTTTATATCTGCCTCAAAAGAGTTTATGTGGATATCATGGCGTTGAAGGTTTGTCGAAACGCTCGTTTTTGGCAAAGTTCACTTTGTTTGTCAGTCTCAAAGTGATCGACCGGCTATGGTGGTGGTCGACCAGTGGCGGTCGACCGTGGTTGGTCGGCGGTCGACTGCAGAGGCGGTCAAACCGGCCAAATATTTTTTGTGAGTTTGGAGCTAGGACAAAAATAGAGGGTGTACGCAAGAGAGGAGATTCTACTACACTTGGTCTCATATTTTTTGGAGTCTCCAGGCAAAAGTTCTATTGGTTTTAAAATTCCAGTAGGTTTTTCGAGGGTGCGGTCAGACCGGCGTTCATCGCGCAGTCAGACCGAGTTTGGCGGTCAGACCGGCCAAGGTGGCAGTCTGACCGGTTGTGACTTAAATCGTCAGCCAGTTTGGCGGTGATGTTTGGGAGTTAGGTCAAAGTCATGAGTTTCAGTGCATATGTGTTGCATGATGCATGTTTTGACTAACGTGGGTCAAGTTGTGAAGAACTTGTTCCCAGATTTGTTTGCTTGTCTATTATTGTGCAGGTTGCTTGGTGGTCAACAACGGTCAACGGCGAGGTTGATCGGGACTAGGCTTAGAGAGCTGAGGTTCAGAACGATCGACGATGCCGGGTGAGGTCAATGGACTCAAGCATAGCGCAGAATGGACAAGGGTGACCAAACGGGCAGTTCGGTGCGACTGATTTGATCAAGCGGCGTGGGAGTCGGTGCAAGTGCCATGGTGGTTTTGGTGGGAGCCGGATGGGAGAGACTTGCCGACATGGAGAGAGCCATTGATCAATCTACATGTGGCGAAGCAGGCGAGTGCTTCGCACAATTTGGACTCGGTCTTCGAAGAAGGACCGAGAAGGGGTATTTTGGTAATTTTACCAGATACCGCCTTGGTGACCTTTTGCTAAACCGCGGCGCGGGACGGCGCATGATGAAGCGGATTAGGTCAAGAGGAGATGAAGACGGCATTTTAAAATGCGTGCGCTTGTGACCCGTTTGTGTGTGGGCTTAACGGGGGTCCATTTGGGTTAACTTTTCTAGAAGGTCTAAGTCTCCACTATAAATAGAAGAGGGAGGTGGCTGCACCCCTTGAGAATCCTTTGGCTATTTGTAAACCCTAGTTTGTGTTTTGGCTAGGAGTGGAGGTTAGGGTTCTAGAGAGGATTGATTGTGTGCTCTTGAGATTGGAGTTTTGTTCTCCTTGATGGAGTGGCTGTAAACAAACAACAATCATGAATCAATCCATGCAAGTTTACTTGAGATGAGTCTCTTTTCGTTCTTGCTCTCTATTTCGTGATTTTGGGGTTTTCGTGGTCCTTTGGTTTTGATCTGGGTTCTTGCCCTTCTCTAGCTTGCTGTGACATGTGGGAATACATCTAGGATCATCTTGATCATCAATCATCCACGAGCAAGTGTTTGGATCACGTTTTCGTTTTTGCCCCATTCTTGAACCACCTTCGTTCAAACTGAAAAAGATAGGAACTTTGACATGGATCTCTGCGATCTTTGATTGGAATAGGTTTCTAATATCTTTAAGAAGGTGTGGTCCAAGTTTTGTGAAGTTTGGCCATGTGAATCAAAAGTTAGATCGATTTGTGTTTTGATCACGGGCTATTTTTCATACGTTTCAGGTCAGCGGGTCGATCTCATATAACGCCATTGATCACGAGCGAAGCGGTCGATCATTGCTTCTTGCCGGTTAGACCGCCAGTAAGACTTGATCCTTATGTTTTGGTCTTTTGCTTTGGGGTTTTGGTTTGGATTCAATACAAATCTTCCGCTCTGCTTGTATATTGATCTTCAAAGCTATTGGAGTGAGATTGGTGTTGAATCCATTCAAAGTGAAAAAGTGAGCGTGCTCCTATTCACCCCCCCTCTAGTCGCCTTTTCGGTCCAACAGTTTATTTATCTACTTTTGGTATATGTTCTAAAAACAATGCTTTGGGTTATTGTCGAGACTCAAGAATGCAATTCTGAATCCTCTGTGTATAATGCACTAGTCAAGAATCACGTCATTTCACACAGTGTCAACATAGATGAATATCGATCCACACATGACGAATAATAGAATAAGCGATTAATTTCGATAACAAATAATAGTTGTGACCTTATGGTCGAGTTTACACTTATTACGCCACGCAAGGCTGATAGTAAATAAATAAGCCGTAGTGGAACAAAATCAACTTTCGCGGAAACCCATCGACTCGCCACAGGCAACCGACTGGGATCAAGACCTAACGATTAGCAACCTCGTAGAACTCCTCGAAGGCAGACGATGATTCCACCACTTTAGCTGAATGATTGTAGCAAGAAGGAGTACTCTGAGTACTCAACAAGTTGTACCACAGAATGCAAATATAGATGATGACTTGTTACAAATAAAATGGCTTATGTGGTTATTTTGCATGAAGGCAACATTTGCAATTGAATACAAATAATAGATTGAAAGCGTAATTCAAAACAATTAAACAATAGTAGTTTAACAATTATTTTCACAAAGGACACAAAGCCTAATCAAATTATTTCACACAGTCATATGAATTAATTCACACAGTTGTCCCTTCCCAATTGTTTTATGAAAATTTAACCCTCGTGTGAAATTTCTGAGCATGTCCATGACCGCGGACGCAGCTATTTGAATAGATTATTTAACACTCTGCAGAGGTTGTACACTTTACCTACACGATATAACTAGTGTAGCTAGCACTAATCATAACAAAACCTTCCAGAAACTTCATCTAAAAAATTGACACTCCTGATGTGTTTTACTGACGGCACCAACGCTCACATAGGAAATTAGTTTGTTGCACACCGTTGGACTTGAAGATGGTGAACCGCTCATAAATGTGAATCGCCATAGAGGTATAAACACACCTCCACCCTGACATACAGCTTAACCTATCTGCCGGAGTAATCAACATCAAGACTCTGTAACTTACTAGGTTATGTCCGTCCCATCAGGCATGTGGTCGTACGATAAGACTCAGTTCAATAGCACACAAAGTTAAGTCCTTAATTGACCGGCGAGACTACCAATATTCTAAGTTTGCCATGGAGATTACCATTCTCGTCCACAAAACCACCATATCACATAGCTTCCACCACTCACCTCAGTCTAAATCTTTTTCCACCCTGTTGGTTAAGTGCAACACATGCCATCAACGAGTAATGACACGACACATAGTTTTACACAAGTTCCATAATCACTTAGTCAAATTTATATTTGCAACTCAGATGATATGACTCGTTGCAGGGCTAAGAAAACGATTCATATCTAATCAACCTACGTTGGTGCTATGATAATACCAACTAATAATTAACCAAGCTATGGTGACAAAAGATCAGGATAATACAATAGGCAATGTGGATATAATCAAATTGGACTAATAGCTAATCCCAAAGCATTCAAATAAATACTTAAAGTAAAATGCAATGATTGAATCAAAGTAATTTTAAAAACTGGGTTCAATATGGTCAAAGGTACAACTTACCTTGGAACAAGTCCTGATACTGATCTTGGTCTTGGTGAACTCCTTCTTCCTCGAAATTCCCCAAAGTATCAACGTCTACTCACAAACAAAGCAAATAAACAAAATAAATACAAAACAGAGAGAAAACAAACTCTAAAAATTAAATAAAAATCTCAAGAAAATAGAGCTTGAATTTATAAATTTGAATGGGCTCAATCGGAGTTCGTATGAGAAAGAACATGTTTCTGGAAGTTCTAAACCTAAAGAAATAACAAAATTGGATTTTTTGGATTTTTCCCGAATTACTTTTCTACTGGAAATTCCGAATTATGACATCAGCATGACGCAAGCCCTGATTTCGGAATTAAAAGAAAAACTGAGAAAAATAGGATAGAGGCTGACATGTGGGCCCAGGGCCTATAGACTCGATCCACGCGATCGGTTCATGAGTCAACGGGTTCATGGGTCTACGGAACAGTAACTGACATGTGAAGCCTACAGATCTGAGGCTCGGCTGATGGTAAACTGGGTTTATCGAGGATTGGATCTAGGGTTTGGATCTGATTTACACGAGGGTGTTGACTAGGCTGTGACAGGTTGACACGCGGGTGCATGCGCTGATGTGGCTGTCGACGTGGATAACCACGGTGGCTCAACGGCGGCAATGGCTCGGGAACCGATGGACTCCAGCGAGCGATGGTGTTTGGTCGGACGACGAGGGTACCAGCGTGTACAGGAGGCTATTGCGAACTTGAAGACGTGCTCATTGGCAAAAGAGGACGACGGTGGCGGCCGGCGGTGAGGTTGAAGCCGCGAAGAGGTTTGGGTGGTTGTTGGCGATGAGCTCTGGTGACGCGAAGGGGCGCACGAGGTAGAACAAGCGATGGCGGTGAAAATGGTGCAGTCAACAATGGCGAGGCTCCAACGACGATGACGCAAATGACGAGTCAAAAGCTCTGGCCAGAAAACCTAAAACCCAAATTCCGGCGATCTAGATTGGTTTAGGGGCGAAGAGAGTTAGGCATTTGGGATGGGGGGGGAAGACAATCCTGGAGGTCCCTTTTATAGCGTGAGGGCGTGGCCGGGATGGCATATTGGCATTGAAGTCCATCTCGGAACTAATGCAAAGAACGCGGGATTTGGATACAATTCGGAGAAGATAAAAGGCAAAATCGGTTGCGGAGAGATAGATGGTTTTAAAAATCGTTTCAACGTAGGATTCTTTGATTGGCAATATCGTTGTCAGACAAAGCTGACAAAAAACAACAATGGCGTTGTCGGACGGAGCTCGCGCAAGGAAGACGAAGGTGAGGGAGATGAAGACCTGAGAGGCGGGGCCCACCAGACAAAGAGAGCAAGAGAGAGAAAGTACGGGTGGGCTACGGCGGAAAGGTCATGCGAACTAGGCCGAAGAGGAAGGAAATTTTGCTATTAAAAGTCCATATGAAGCTTTATTAAAAATTCAAATAAACTCTTGGGTGAATTTTCCAAAGGCTAAACTGCTCAAAAAGGATTTTTAAAGCTTGAGAAAATTGGGATGTTACATTTATGCATATAAATAATTGTTTAACGGTGTTAAATGGGACGAGTTCGGTCAAGCGATTTCTTACTCTTTATGTAATTTGTTGCAAACCCAGCCTATTGGCATTTCACTAATTATTCATTTCCCTTGTGTGGTAAACATCTTACCAGGTTCGATTATAAATAATTAAAGTTTTATTATTTGTTTCCCCAAAGTGGAGACATGGCCAAGGGTACGGCATAAGGCAAACACAGTACCAAAGGCACGACGTGGACAACAATAGAGCTCAGCTAGGTGTCTTGATGGGTTGAAAACATGGCGCAAGCTAAGCCTAGCAACACTGGCACGATGTGCTGGGGTAATACATTTTTTATCGGCTAAGTTTGTTATGTCTTCTATTGAAACTACATGCATTGACGCCATACCAAGCAACATTCATAGAACTGTTTTCAAATCACGCCAACAACTCAACTAGTCTTTGGATAACGTGGGGAGCTTCAGTTGTTGTTAAAAACCATATCTCATAGAGAGACGTCCCTAACAGAATGCAGAACAAGCAGCAACATCCTCATCTTTTCTTGCACCCTCTCTGTATCAGAGCTCGACTAGGCGTCGTGCCGAAGCCAAGGTTGTTCCGTAGGCTGAGACGCTAAGCACAATAATATATGTGAAGACACGGCGCGGATTGGCATGGATCTCAATAACAACGGCTCGACGTGCTAGAGTAGCATGTTTTATTATCTGTAGCAAAGCACGGGCACTCAGCTAGTATTGTTAAAAGCCAAAACACCCACTTGATTTGTCGGATCAATGTGTTGAGACATCCGATGCTTTGGATGAGAGAAATTTTACGATACATTCTACCGGTAGTATATGACGGTAGTATAAATAAAATCTGACTATTGATTTGTTAAGGGTATAATAGACTTTTCTTTGTATTTATAATTTTTTTGTGAGGTTATTATGGACTTTTCCAACTAGGGTTGAAAATATTACTCTTGTGTGATCTCTACCTGAGCAATTACAATTCTATCCCCTTAAGATTTTATTACTCATACTACCAGATGTAGTATAACTAAATCCTAACTAATCTGAATCATTGGATAAAAAAAATGGATGGCCTGTACTAAATTGAGTGTATCATAAAAGAGATCTCGGATGAAGGCCACCTTACATGTGCAAGTATCCGCTAGCCATTCTTACTTTGTCTACACCGACACCGTGACGAGAGGAGTTGCATGTGCTTGGTGCCTCGCCACCTGCCACTGGCGTACCGCCGCACCCTCTGTCACTTGTAGTGCTCTCCGGTGCGATAATCCAACCCTAAATCTAACCCCACCTACTGTTTGTGCACCGCTGTAGCCGCGGCCTCGCCGACGCTGACTTTGATATGAGAGGGGGCCACTACAGCTCCTGGAGTGCGCCACTATGTCGAAATTTGTTTCAAATTTGAGTTGAAAGTTAAAAAAATCTGCTTCCCTTTTTTCAACTAAAAGTGCAGTTTTCATGTTGAAAGTTTGTAATTCGAGTTGAATTTAAAAAATTTCTAGTTCAAATTTGGTTTTTTTAATTCAAGGTTAATGATTTTTTAGTTGAAAATTTTGACATATAAAAAGTTCAAGAGTGGACGCCATAGAATAGGCGAATATATGCTAGTGGACGCCCGTAGAATAGGTGTATATGTATCACTGGGCTAGTGTGTATTAATAGGCTATGACAAAGCTAAAAGCAAGCGGTTATGTAAAAATTGGCCGTTTTAGAGTGGTCTCGTAATTTCATTAAGGATAATGCTATCGTCCTACCATCCGAGGCGTTAGAAAAAAATTGGACACTGTCCTTGCCATCCATTCCCACTATGTATTCATTTCCGTGGTCTTCCTCCATACCAAACTTATCTCTTCACCACACAAATCGCTCACCTTCCCCACACTGCTACTCCTTTGCTGCCCCCACGATCTCATCCTCCTCCTCATGTCTTACTGGAGCTCACCACTATAGACACGCTCCTCCCCCCCCCCCTCTAGTCAGTGAGGAGGTGACGTTCGGCGGTGCTCCTGGTAGCGAATAGAGAAGGGGAGGCAACAAGCAGAATAGAGCTACCTCCTCCTCGTTGACCTCACCCTCTGCGGCCCTGACAACGAGACAACAGAAGGCATCCTTTTTCGACGAGGCTCTGAGCTAGCCGTCTTCTCCCTCTCCAGTAATCTCAGTCATCAAATCTATAGGCATGGCCTCCGTCTTCGGTATGCTTTTGTTGCAGACGTTTTCTCGAATTGTTGCATAGTTGTTTATCGATTGTTGTATGAATCGTTGTACTTTGTTGCAATGTGGTTTCTCAAATGTTGCAGTAGGATGTATTTGTTGTAATTGCGTTGTTGGTTTGTTGCACAAAAATATTTTTTTGTCGCGATGTCTCTTCTCAAATATCACGGTAAAAGGTATTTTGTTGCAATCGTGTTTTTGATTTGTTGCATAAGAGAACTTTTGTTATGATAGGGAAGTCTATTTGTTGCTCTGAGGAATCCGTGCTTATTGCATCGAGTTGAGAATTTATTATATTTTTTGTATCAAATAGGGATTTGTTGTAGGTTCACCGATTTTTATTGCATCTCACTGTTTTTTGTTGTGCGTCACTGATTTTTGTAGTGGCCGATCAAACAACTGAGATCGAATATTTTAAATTAGTTTCAACGATGGAGATGAGTACGTCCGGCGCTGGTTGCTCCTCTCATTAATCGTCGAGAGGGTTACTTGCAATGCAATCGGGGTTCATTGAATCTTGAAGACCTTAAAGAGTTACAAAACATATCATCAGATAGAATAAAGCAGGTGTCAGATTGTAGGGCCCACCTCCAATACCAAAATTCCACATACTGACAGCACCATAGAAAGGCAATTTTGCGAGAACCCTCCCCCTGAAAATAATTTGTATGGAGGGCCTCGGGTCCCATATCCGTCCATCTCCTTGGGGCCTTCCTTAGAAAATTCCCTCCCCTCCCCCTCCCCCTCCTCATCTGCCTTTGGGACGAAGGCATTAGGGTAGACGAGCAGCGTTCACAGCAGAGACCAGAGGGCAAAAAGGCAGAGGACACGATCTCACTCCTCCCCTCGTCTCCATAAATAAAAGCCAAGGAAGCCATCGATTCTTGCATTCCCCATTGATTCTTGGATTCCAGCTTACAGGCTACGCACATACCCTTCTCTGCTGACCAGACACAAACACTAACTAGCCTTTCCAAATTAATGCGCGTGCGGATCGAAGAAGCTGAGCTTCCAATGGACGCTACGGACGATGTTAAGTGCTCCTTGGGCAGCGGCGTGACTGCGAGCGCCATGGCGTCCTCATACAACGACCAGATTCGCCCGCTCCTGGACGCTGTAGACCGCCTGCGCCACCTGAGGGTGAGCCAGGAGGGCATCCAGCTTCCCACCATCGTCGTCGTCGGCGACCAGTCCAGCGGCAAGTCGAGCGTGCTGGAGTCGCTAGCCGGCATCAGCCTCCCGCGCGGGCAGGGCATCTGCACCCGCGTGCCGCTCGTCATGCGGCTGCAGGACGACCCCGCCGCCAACGAGCCCGTGCTGCAGCTGGAGTACAGCAGCGGCCGCGTGGTGAACACCTCCGAGGCCGAGGTCGCCGACGCCATCAACACCGCGACCGCCGAGATCGCCGGGGCCGGCAAGGGCATCTCGGACGCGCCCATCACCCTCGTCGTGCGGAAGAGGGGCGTGCCCGACCTCACCCTCGTCGACCTGCCCGGCATCACCCGCGTGCCCGTGCAGGGCCAGCCGGATGATATCTACGACCAGATCGCCAAGATCATCATGGCGTACATCGCGCCCAAGGAGAGCATCATCTTGAACGTGCTCTCAGCCACGGTGGACTTCCCGACGTGCGAGTCCATCCGCATGTCGCAGCAGGTGGACCGCACCGGCGAGCGCACGCTCGCGGTGGTCACCAAGGCCGACAAGGCCCCGGAGGGCCTGCTCGAGAAGGTCACCGTGGACGACGTGCACATCGGCCTGGGCTACGTCTGCGTCCGGAACCGCATCGGCGACGAGACGTACGGCGAGGCGCGGGTGGCGGAGGAGCGGCTGTTCGCGCATCACCCTCTGCTGTCCACGATGGACAAGTCCATGGTGGGTATCCCGATGCTCGCGCGGAGGCTGACGCAGATACAGGCGTCCATCATCGCCAGGTGCCTCCCCGACATCGTCAAGAAGATCAACGAACGGCTTAGCCACAGCAGCGACGAGCTCGGCCAGATGCCGCCGGATCTCAAAAACGTCGCCGACGCGGTGAAGGCGTTCTTCCTAATCATCAAGCAGGTGTGCGCTTCGCTGGAGAAGGTGCTCCTGAGGGGCGAGTTCGACGAGTACCCGGACGACCTCCACTTCCATGGCACGGCGCGCATCGCCGAGATGCTAGCCAGCTACGAGCGTAAGCTGCCTGCCCAGAGCCCAACGCAGGACGGCGAGCCGTTCCTGGCGGAGGAGATGCGCGTCCTGCAGGAGACAAAGGGCATCAATCTCCCCAACTTCCTGCCAAGATCGGCGTTCCGGGTTCTGCTCATGAAGAAGGTCCAGACCATCGCGCACGTGCCGCACTGTCTCGTCAACCAGGTGTGGGAGTACGTCGAGGACCTGGTGATGAGGATACTGCTGCACCACTCGCACAACTACCCCCAGGTGCAGCCGTCGTGCCGCCGCGCCGTCCAGAACCTCATGGACAAGGCGCGGGCACGCTCGACGCAGCACGTGAACGAGCTGATCGAGATGGAACTGGTGGCCGACTACACGGCGAATCCCGACTACATGAAGACGTGTACCCGCTTAATGGAAGGCCACCGCAGGTTCCTCGAAGCCGTGGAGGACCACTCAATGTACACGGTGGTTACCCTCGAAGGCTTTGGAGAGATGGATGTGTCGCACCTCAGGCAGCAGAATGCTGAGCTCGCTGGGCAGGCCTTCGACCTGAAGGCGCGCCTGACGGCCTACTGGAACTGCGTCGTGCTCCGGCTCGTCGACGGCCTGGCGCTGCACGTCCTTTGCAGCATCAAGCGGCTCGTGGAGAAAGAGTTCGAGGAGAAGGTCGCAGGTGAAGTTCTGGGCGACAGGATAGACGGCGTGGAGCAGATGCTAGTGGCGTCGCCCGGCACCGCCGCAAAGCGTCAGCGCCTCATGAATAGCATCTCACTGCTCCAGGAGTCCAGGGCAGCCGTTGCAAATATCATGGACAGGATTAACGCGGCAAGCGGCGATCACGTCTAGGTCGATCGATCGGCGACAGGTGTATGCTGCCATATACAATAATTATGCATCTGGCTACTCGATCGCGTTTCATCCACCGTGTCTTGCATTGGTTTCTTGGAATAATAATTAGTTAAAGTGTAATGGGATCAATGCTAACAATGTAAGAATAAATAGTAGATTGAACACAAAGATATATAGAGACTTTTTACTTCTCTTTATTGTTCTTCTCGTGATCAGCTTTTTACAATAACTAGTACCTTCTATTCGTAGTCTATAGTCACTGTTAGGGTTTGGATGAGACGTCCACTCATAGATCGGCTGCTAGGTCAAACCCATGATTTTCCAACAGGTATCTCTGCGTTTCTTGTCTCCTAATGTGCGCAACGAGATAGGTCAGTTCTGGTTCTGAACACCAACTAGAATTAAGCCTGTGCATTGCAACGGGCAACTTTGATCCACTGCTATGTTTGTAGAAGATGGGTCAATGTTGGCATCTCGGTTTGTGAGGATACTTTGAGCAATGAGTGTTGGTCTGGAATAAAGGGTATTGCTGGATAAAAAATCTGAATTTTGAGGAAAATATTGGATTTGGTACTAGGAGCCTGGACTGAGGTGAGTGATCTGTGAAGGGAGAGTTTGCAACGCTGAGTTTGATTACATGAGTCTGAGTCTGTCCCAGGGTACACATTGCTGGGCTGTTCTATTCTTATCTCAGCAGGAGAACCCTTGTTATGCTCTAGACACTTTCAGCGTAGCTTCATGATTGCAACCACTGGTCTCGACGGAGATGTTTTATACTTGGAGTTTGCTCGAGAACGAACAAGGATCTGACGGGCCCGGTTAGCGCCAACCTAGGCCGTGGCCCTGGTCGCAACTCCAACTGGTCTTCAATATTTTCGGCCTCCATGGGCCCAACTGTAGATTGGGTAACAAATTTTGATGTATTTTCTCCGGGTTTTTTGGGCTTGCCCTGCAAAAACAGGTTCCAAATGGCAAAGGTTTGCCGAGTAGTGAAATTTGTGGCAACGGTATGCGACTTGAATCTCATGATTACGTTACAATTATTACTTTCTGCAATTGGAAACTCGCTTTATGCAAGTGGACTAGATAGGAAAACTACTCCTTTGACATAACTTGCATGTATTAATATATTTGCTTAAAGTCTTAATGGAGTACAATTTTGTATTCACATTTGCTTGTTTAACAAATATTAGAGCAAGAGGAAGAAGACCCAGCAGTTGGTTATTATTATGTCGTGGGTTTTGGTGATGACGACGTTGTATACTAGGGCATTTACCCGGTCGGTTGCCCGTGGGTTGTGGTATACGATGAGGGTCCTTTTGTCTTTACTTATTATTGTTTCCGCTGCAAGTACCATCTTTTTGAACTATTTGGTCGGTCGGCCCATTTGGGTAAAACTTGGTCATGTAGACCTATGTATGGGTACCTATTAATACGTGTCTTTTGAATCATGTTGTATGTATGAAATGTGTATGGATATGATTATCAATGTTGTGGATCTGTGTACTAGCAACTAATCATGAGACTAGTACGGTACACACACGAGGATTTCAGGTATTCAACGCTCAGGTTCGACAGCCCAGCACGCCACTGCTTTCAGCCCAAATCCCAACCCAACTCCGTCCTCGCTAAAGCCTCCTTCGAAAATCCGTCTCCTAAACGCCAAAGTGTATTTCCCTGATTTTACAACTCCACTTAACGTGACAGTCTCTCTCACTCGCTATCACTAACACTGTGGACCCAATCGTCAGGCCGTCGTCTTCCTCGCGTCATCCTCCTCCTCTTGCTAGTGCCATGACTGCACTATGCAGCTCCGCTCGCCCAGCTTTTCCAGCGCATCCCTTGCCCCGTCTTCGTATCCTTTTCCATCCCCGCAACACGTCTCCTCTCTCCTCCTAATCTCCCCTCTTTTCCTCGCAATCGCACCTACCGCAATGGATGCACCCGTTTCCTTTTCCCAAAGTGACCTCACGTTCCCTCTGCCTCCGCCTCCCCTGCCTTTGACATGGCCTTCTTTTCCCCATCGCACTCGCCACACCTCCTTCCTCTCTTTCTCCTTCTTTTCTCTCGTCCGATCAAGCGCCATGCCCTACTTTCATTGTCGTGCCCGGCCGCTGCCCTTCATCCCCGAGCTCACAGCTCATCGCTCGCTCATCCTCTCCCACATTGTGTCGCCTCCCGAGCACGCATTGCCACCTTTTTCCCACTCAGAGGAGCCCACCTCGCACCCTCTTCGAACAGGATGACCCGATTGATATGGATAATTAATTGTGAGTAAGAACTTGTAGACAAGAATACCTAGTCCCTACATAGTAATTAAGTAACTACTTAACTCAAGATAGTTATTAGCACATATTATATCTAGAAGCTAACCTAATATAATAGGTGTGCTTGAGTATATACATGGCAGCTGGAGGAGAACTGTAATATCCCATTTATTTAAATAGAATATAAGGAGGTTGGGAGATTCCATTTTGCCTCGTCAAGAAACGGGACAAAATCTGTCCATCATTTTGCAACGTGATTTTCGCGACTGGAACGGTTTCAAATGGAAAAACTCATAACTACAAAGTTGTAGATCTCTTTGCATAATCTAATTTAGAGTTCTTATTGACCAATATGGACAAGGGCTATGGAAGGCGCAAGTGGTCAAGGTCAAGCGGGACATGTGGTGCGCTAAGTGGCTTGGACCCGTTTGCAAACGATGACAATTCAGTGGCATTCGGACGTGTGAGAGGCTTGATGGGAAGTCACTGGGGCCACATGGATAATGACGAAGCATGGATGATGCTTCGAGAAGGAATTGGAAAATATCAGCTGAGGGGCAATGTGGTCATTTATCAAAAACCGAAAAAGTGAGCAGTTTGCAAACTCGTGGTTGTGGCCTAAGTGGATTTGGTCAAAGAGACTTCATGGAAGACAAGACATGATGATTTCAGGAAATTGGATCCAAGGGTGAAGAACGGCGCTTTGAAAAGCGTTAACAGGTTCCCATATGTGTGTGTAGTGGATGTTATCCACTTTGTAACTAGGTTAGGGTTTCTTGTGAGCCTCCACTATATTAGGGGGCATTAGAGAGAGATAAATTAGTTTTCGCACTTAAGCCTCCAAGAGAGATTATGTTTTGGTTGAGAGAGCTAAGTGTTGCCCTTAGGGTTTTTGTCGACGATCGAATCGCCGATCTTATGAAAATAAAAGGAGGAAAATGACGTAGAGTATCCTGGAAGAGAATGGGGGCTGCTCTTTATTAATATGAACTGGGTTTACAAGACTTGACTAGGGACTATCTCCAATTACACTGAATGTATTGAATACTACTGCTTCGGCTTCTGTGTTGCCTTCTGTTGTTCGCTGTTGTGTGTGTGTGTCTCCTCGTCTTCTGCGCTTCACCATTAAATAACTCCCGAAGAGGCGGTAGTTCCTCCTGGAGAAGACGTCCCTGATGAAACGTTACAACTAGTCGGAGGTTTAAGGTAGTTAACAATGTGCTAACTACCTTGCAGTTAAGTATTTGTGAGACACTTAACCGTAAGGTGGTTTATTGTCAGAGTCTTGTATATCATCGTAAGGTATGGAACGTTTCGCACGTGTTCCATTCATCATACGGTTAAGGATGCCTATTCATAGCATTTCCGAGCAGCTACCTGGTCGGAACCTAGTCCGACCAGGGTACCCATCGTGTAACCTCTGGAATCCTTACGATCAGTGAGGTCGTTAGCCTTAGGGGTTACGACCATGAATACATATGGTCTTTTATGTATTTAAATTAATACATAGAGGTTTTAATCCTCGTCAGCTAGCCCCCCGAACTTTAAATGAACAGGTCGTGTGAACGCTTTCTCCCGATGAATTCATATCGGGCAGACCACCAGTTAATGGCGTGACATCCGAGGTGGTTTGTGTTCATTTTAAAGTTAAGAACATGCCTTGGGAACCGAAGAGTTTCTCTGTCCGTTGGGCGAAAAAGAAGCTTTTTGCCGTTCAGACTTTTATGGATAACCTCCGATCGTAATTTGAAAGACCTGAGGCTATAAAATCCCTATCGCTAGACCTTTTGGATTCTTTATGCTTCCAGATCCCCCTTTCTGATCTCTTTTACCCAGACAAAAAATCTTCGTCCTTCTTTTCTTGTTCTTCCGACCACAAAAATCTCCTGCGAGTTCTACTCATCCTCAAGGATTTTCATCATGTCGGAGCAAATCACAAAGTGGTTGCCGTCGGAGTTGAGCAAGAAAAAGTTTGAAGCTTTGGAGAAGATCGGGATGCTTCCGGACAAGAATTTGATCAGATGGAGATCGGCATTTGGAGAGCATTTCCCAAGTCGCGAAGATGAGGAAATTCCTGTTTTCCTCGCCTACATCGAATGTGGGCTGAGATTGCCGGTACACAAATTCCTTCTCCGTGTTCTTGAATTCTACGGGGTGGAATTGGTGAATTTGGCTCCAAATTCCATCGCCAATATCAGCATCTTCACATATTTGTGTGAAGCATACCTGGGAGTGCCTCCGAGTTTGAGGCTCTTCAGGTATTTCTACTGAATGGTGATGGGGAGAACCACGGAGACTCCCGGAGAATGTACATTGCGCCTTCACGACGGGAAGGCCGATGAGTACATTCATATGTACGCAAAATCCTCGTGTTCGTCATGGAAGAAGAACTAGTTCTATATGACAGTTACGAGGGATGATGGCCTTTACTTCACCAGGATGAGAGCGAGTGAAAATCCCAAGTGGAGAAAGACCGTGGAGAAGACAGGGGTGGTCGGACGATGGGTGGATGCCATCTACGACCTACGAGTCAAGGGCTTGACCTCTTGGCATGTGGTGAGGGACTTCACCAAGCGCCAGATTAGTCCGCTGAAGCTTCGGACTCACTCCCTGATTTGGTCCATTGGTCGTGATGAAGCTATCTCAGGAGGTGGTAAGTCTTTGAGATAAACTTTGACCAGTATTTTTATTTGAGTAATGTGCTACCTTAAAACATGTTCATGTCTTATTTTCTCTCTTCTTTTGAAGCTCTTTCCCCTGAGGAAATTAGAGAAAGGATCAGGCTGATCTGTGCAGGGGAGCCTGGAGAAAAGGCTGGATTCCCTGAGATCTTGGCCATAGCCCCTGTTGAAGAGAGAGCAACAAGGCTTAAGGTAAAAAAAATCTCTTTTATCATACATATATATATATTCTCCGATCAAATTTTTGATCATGCTCTGCTTTTGTAGCTGGTCGGGTTATGAATCACACAAACCGGTGAGGCTAAACATCCCACCGTTGTTCCAACCGATTAGTGCCTGATGCACTGGAAGAGGATGAATCTCCATTTATATGAATATATATATATATATATATATATATATATATATATATATATATATATATATATATATATATATATATATATATATATATATATATATATATATATATATATATATATATATATATATATATATATATATATATATATATATATATATATATATATATATATATGTAGTTTAGATAAAATTTCATCACCTAACCAAATTCATTTGTTGGTTTAGGTGGAGAAGGTCAAGGCCACGGTATTGCGCGACTACGAGGTTGTTAACCTAGACCTGGTTGTTAACGACTGCATAGCTTGTTATCGAACAACAAGCGGTATGGAGGTCGGTGAAACCACTCCGCCCGACCAGATGATTAAGGATGTGACTCTTGATGAGCTGATCGAGGACATCGCTTCCGACATTCTGTTGGATAATGCAACAGACTTGGCCAATCCTGCCGGTTCGGAACCGGCAAGGTCAGAAGAAAAGAAAAGGAAAGGCGATGGTACAGATTTTACTCTTCCGCGTTTCAGAGTTAAATCTCAGAAATTAACTAGGTACGCTCAAATGAAAGTGGTCGTATAAGCGCATACCTTTAATAATTTCTTGATGATTTGATGCCTCTCTCCCTTTTTTAACTTCCCTTATTTACTTGGTATAGGTCCTCTAGCGTTCCGGTCGTTTCCGACCAGATTCCTTCTAAGGACCAGGTACTTGGAGAGGTCCATGAGCGCACCACTTCCCGTGATAAAGTTCCCGAGGAAAGGGTGGTCTGAGAAGCCCCGAGCAAAGGCCAAGGCCAACAGCTGAGTTGGAACCATTGGTGGTTCTAACTCCTTCCGCGGAGGTAGATGCCCTTAAAGGCCCTCAAGAAGTTCCGACCATTGCTGGTAATTCTCCTCAACCTAACAAGTTCCCTTTTCGCCCCCGATTCATCGAGGATAAGGAGCTTGACGAGGCATGGGGAAAGATATTGGACCATCAAATCAAAATGCATCCTGATTCCATATTTGGCGGATATAACGATTTGGCGATCCGGGTAAGTATCTACGACCAGTTTCATAATCTCTCCTAAAAAGTCTTTTAAAGAGAATTTTTAAAGAGGAAAAATGCTATTTGAACAGCATATGGTCGAGAACTTTGCTATGGTCGGAGGACTGACCCAGCGGATTAAAGACTTGGAGCAGAAACACTCCGAATTAGAAAGTAAGAACTTTCCCCTTAGCCTTTTTCTTTCTTCAATGCTTCGCCCTTTGCTAATTATTCTCCCTTACCGTATTGATAGACTTGGAAAAAATAAAAGAAGAGATCCTGGCTGAGAAAGCCAAGACAGCTCTACTTGAAGAAGAGATCAAAGCTAAAGACCAGTCGATCGCTGAAGCTACGACTTCAAGGAAGATCTTAACAAGAAAATCGAAGGTAATAGGTCGTAAACTTGACTTATTATTTCCTCCAATTATTTTTGTGCTTATCACTGCTTTTACTTTGCAGAGCAAAAACAAGTTTTAAACAGAGTAAAAAGACTCAAATTTGAGCAAGACAAGGAGGCACTCTCGCTCAAAGTTTAGATGAAAAGATCAGATTTTTGAACAAGATGATCTTTGATATGGGATCAGGATCAAGCCTGTCTACTTTAAGAGATCCAGTAGAGAAAATGAACTACTTTGGTCAACTTCTAGAGGATCTTAATACTCTGCTCAAGACTACTCGGAAGAACTATGCCCAGGCCATGAAAACAGGCGTTGCTAGTGGAGTTAGTTTTGCTTTAGCAAAACTGAAAGCTTCCGACCCCTCCATTGATTTCCAAGTTGTTGAAGATGACTTCAACTGCCCACCTGAGGAGGCTACCAAGTTCATGGAAGAACTCAAGCCACTCGGAGATAAAGTAGTATAGGAAATGGAGGTCGGATCCCCATCAAGTAGTAATTAGTCTAGGAATATTTCTAGAGTAGACTCTTGCAAAAAGTGTAAAAATATTGAATATGTGTAAAACTTACCTTTTATGTCATTAACAATGCCTTTGTTTTATCCTGTTTGACTCTCTTTTTTTAAATTCTCACACACCTCCTAGCCCCCGACTGCTTTATAGTAGAAGAACTTTACTATACAAGCAGGTAGCCAAGAAAGAGAATAAAAAGCCGAAACCATCATTTTGAAGGTATGTACCGATATGAAGTCAAAACCGATCGTAGTAATACTAGGAAATCATTGTGATCGGAACCAGCTTATGACTTCGCTTAGTTATAGATCCTTGTTTGTCATGATCGAAATACCAATCAAAAGTTATACATGGCCGGATAAAAGACCTTGTTGTTTGACATAAGAAGAAATACAAAAATGAATGCAGCAAATTATAAGTGAACTTTGTTTATATCTATTATCCTAAAGTCTGGTCGGAAGGAATGCTTAGATCTGAAATCATATATCATATTTAGCGAAACGTGTTCAGACTCTCTATCCGACTGGTAGCGAGGATCGTAAGAAAAGAACCGTCGCTAGGAAGCTCCTTCCAGTGGGCAGGACCACGTGCAAAAAAGGAGAGACTTCGACTAGGAGGTTTTCCGTGTCCCAACCAGTAGCCAGACAAGAGCATAGCAGAATCTTGAAATAATGAAATATAATCTTCATAATCTTAGGCATATCATTCAGTATGGAAAGTTATTTGTATGATGCTCTGATTACTCATATATTCCCTTAAGAAAAGAGTTTTGTCACGCATGGAAAAAGTGCTCACGACTAGGACCAATACGGCGTATGATATAGAAGTCGTTGCCATAGAGTAACAGAGATCCTTTGAAAGGATATCGGAGAGAAAATTGTCTTCTCCGACCAGTTGAAATTAACAATCACGAACGACCAGCCTATAGGTATATATATATATAAGCAAGGTTACCTATTATTTTTTAGAGAATAAATGAATTTATTGAAATTGAAAGAAATGAAAGAAAGTAAACAATAATTAAACATAGAACTTACGCAATTGATCAATGTTCCAAGAATTTGACAAAATTTGCCCGTCGACATAGCCAACAGATTTAAAACACGGTCGGGTAACTTCGACCACAAATGTAAGGACCTTCCCACTTGGGGAAAGTTTATTGCGATTTGCCCGCTCTAAATTTTTCTCGAGAACCGATCACCTACAAAGAAGGTCAGCGAGGTTGCACCTTACGACTATGGTACCTTCGCATGGCTTGTTGGTAGATCGCCGATCGCATAAGGGCATGATTTCGCTTCTTCAAGGAAATCGACGTCGTCAAGTCTTCGTTCATTCTGATTGTTTTCGTGAAAGCGATCAATTCGAAAGCAGAGCCAATTTTGAGTTCGAGGAAGCATGGCTTCACCCGTAAACCAAAAAGAATGGTGTTTCACCGGTCGCGACGATCGGTCGTGGGTTCGAACGCCCATAATACGATGGGAGTTCTTGAACCCAAGCTCTGACCGCTTGATTAACGGTCGAATACTCGGTGTTTGATCCCTTGCATAAGGATACCATTAGATCATTAATCGCCCGCTGCTCGTGGATGAGCAATGAAGCAAAATGAACTTTACACCAAGTTCATCGCAGAATTCTTGAAATTGATTGCTAGTGAACTGGCGCCATTATCTCGTGATTATACGACTAGGTACACCAAATCGTGTGATCACATTTTTCATTAGGAATCTCTTAGCGGCCTCGCTTGTTATTTTAACAACCGCTCGGCCTCGATCCATTTTGTAAACGTGTCAATCATGATGAAAAGGAATTGAAGCCCCGGTGCTCTTGGGAAAGGTCCTGAATGTCCAAATCCCTAGGTTGCAAAAGGCCAAGAAAGAGGAATTGTTTGTAAGGCTTGTGCTTACCGATGTACTTGTTCCGCTATGAAACCGACATTGTACGCGCTTCGTCACAAATTCTTTTGCATCATGAAGGGCGATTGGCGAAGAGTATCCTTACTCAAGGCTTTACCAACCGTAGTTCTCAGAGGAATGATGTGCTCCACAGACTCCTTCATGGATTTCGTTAGCAACTTAATGCCATCCGTTTGAGATATGCATCTCATCAACACTCCATGAGATCCTCGTTTGTACAAGGTACGTTCGATTAGAGTGTATGATTTGGCTTTTCGTGCTATACGATCAGCCTCTACATCATCTTCCGGAATTATGTCATGCTGAAGATAATTGTAGATCGATGTCATCTAATCTCTACCTTGATCGTGATAGCGCCAACCGTCAACGACCTGTGGAGCATCCATGTTCCTTTGATTGGTTTGTTCGACCTGTAAAGAATCATGTATGTTCTCGGAAGGCTCGACTACCGAGGGTGAATCGAGTTGCTTGAGAAAAACTCCGGCGAGACGGTTGACCTCGTGGAGGCCATCCGTGCTAACCGGTTCCGCCAGAAAGTTTTTCTTCTAGGAATATGTTGATCCGAAAACCAAAAAGTGCTCTTCGAAGTTTTCAGATTTCGCGGATAAGATGACATCTTGGTACTTGAGCATTGATACTCTTTCCTACTTGATTCGCTACCGCTTGAGAATCGCCTTTCACTAGTAATCTGCGAATCCTGAGCGAACGAGCTGCTCGAAGTCCTGCCAGTAAACCTTCATATTCTGCCATATTATTTGTGGCAGAAAAATTTAACTAGATGACGTACTTGATGTGTTCGCCAGTAGGGGATATCAGGATCACTCCAGCCCCCGACCCTTTTAACATCAAAGAACCGTTAAAGTACATTTTCCACTCCTCGTGGTGTTCGTACGCGGGCCCTTGGGTGGGTTCAGGGTTTGTCCATTCGGCAATAAATTCTGCTACTGCTTGGGACTTTATCGCTGTTCGTGAAATGAAATGGAGGTCGAACGCCCTAGCTCAACCGCCCATTTTGCTATTCATCCCGATGATTCCTGCTTCAAGGACTTGACCAAGGGATATCCTCGCTTGCACGCCACATTGTGGGTCTGAAAGTAATGCCTTAGCTTCTTTGAAGACATAAGGAGATCATAGAGCAATTTTTGTACCGTGGGTATCTTTCCTTTGGTCCATGTAAGACCTCGCTACATAATAAACCGTCGTTGGATGTTATCCTTTCCACGACCAAGACACCGCCATCGCTTGTGGTGTTGTCGCCACGACATTAGCAAGAGTTTCTCCGGTCTCGAGAGACTAAAACCGGGCACTTGTAAGGTACTTTTTAAGTTCTTCAAATGCATCGCTTGCCTCTCTAGTCCATTCAAAACTCCCATGTTTCCAAGAAGTTTAAAGAAAGGTAACCCTTTTCTCCTAACCTTGCTATGAAACGACTTAGCGCCGCCATACAAATTGGTTAGTTTTGGACTTCCTTCTTCGTGGTCGAGGTCGATCCGGTCGATGGTCGCTATCTTTATCGGATTTGCTTCAATGCCTCTAGCCGAGACTAGGAAATCAAGCAATTTTCCAAAGAGAAACTCCAACACACACTTTTCCTGATTCAACTTGAGGTTATGCCTTCTCAAAGTTGTCGAAAGTTTCTTGTAAGTCGAGATGTGATTGTTAGCATTGGTGGTCTTTACGACCGGATCATCAACGTAAGCTTCTAAATTCGACCTTTTTATGGACTAAAGGTTTTTGCATCAACCTTTGAAAAGTTGCACCAGCGTTTTGAGACCAAATGGCATCTTAACATAACAATAAGTGCCATATGGAGTGATGAAGGAAGTTTTCTCCTCATCCTCTTTACACATACTAATCTGGTGGTACCTCGAATACGCATCTAAAAACTTAGTAATTCGCACCTGAGGTAGAATCTACCAGTTGATCAATGCGTGGAAGAGGAAAATCGCCCTTCGGACAAGCTTTATTAAGATCTGTAGTTGATACACATTCGCCATTTCCCATTATTCTTCCTAACCATTACAGGTTAGCGAGCCACCGAGGGTGGTTGACTTCACGGATGAATCCAATTTGAGAAGCTTGTCAATCTCGATCGATTGCCTCCTTCCGATCAGCGCAAAACGCCGCAGCTTCGCTTGATCGGTTTCTTATCGAGCTAGAGAGCTAGCCTGCGGCTCGATCACCTCGGGGACTCCGGGCATATCGGACGCCGCCAAAGCGAATACGTCCTGATTTGCTCGGAGGAAGGAGACGAGCGACTCTTACTATTTAGAATCGAGCCTTGCTCCGACCAGAACCTTGCGAGCAGGTGGGCCAGGATCTTCTACTCCAGGTAGCGACTTGGCGCTGTCTGGAGAAGTGCCTTTATCGAGGGATACCTCTTTTGACTGGTCGGAGGGTTTTGGTGTCATCTTTGGCCTTGTGTGCTTGGCCTGCATGGCAGATGGATTAGCCTCTCTGGTCGGGAGTTCATTGACCAGTTCTAAGAATTTTCGGTCACATGCATAAGCCATTTTACGATCACCCCGAATAGTGATGACTCCCTTCGGCCCCGGCATTTTCAAACTTTGAAAACCGTAATGCGTGGCTATCAAGAATTTTGCTAATGCCGGTCGACCAAGAATCCCGTTGTATGCGGATTCAAAGTTTAGCACATCAAACGAAATTTTTTCCGTTCGAAAGTTATCGAGCCTTCCGAACGTAACCGGTAAGGAAACTTGCCCTATTAGCTTAGCGGTGGAGCCAGGAACTATGCTATGAAAAGCATATTTCACTGGTTTCACCTTTGACATGAGGACCTGCATTTCTTCTAAAGCTCCCGAAAATAGTATATTCAAAGAACTACCTCCATCTACTAGGACTCGATTAACCCTACAATTATTAATGGTTGGTTCAACAACAATAGGGAACCTACCTGGTCGAGTCGAAGGAATGGGGCAGTCGTCCTTGCTGAAGGAAATTGCGATGTCCGACCACTTCGATTGCTTGATAGTGTTCGGAGATTCGACGAGGTTGACCTCCCGCTCCATGGCTTTCAGATGACGTTTGGATTCGTATGAAGAAGATCCTCCAAAGATCATGTTGATCAGATGTTGGGGATCCCGGTACTCCATCTCTTCGCCGCCATCCTTGTCCTTTTGGAGCTCGTTTCTCCGGGTTCTTGTATTATGGAAATGGTCCTTTAACTGCATAATAATCTTCCAGTTTCTTTTGCCAAACTCGACAAGTGCGTAGATCATGCCCTTCCTACTGGTGAAGTGGACACCACTTCTTCTTTTTCTGGAATCCTTCGGTCGGAGCTTTCGTCTTGCCCCGACTGGTGTAGTCCTTCTTACCCTTCATGAATTTATCAGAAATGGCTAGGACCTCCATGTCGTCGGGTCTGCAGTTCTTCTTCTTCTTCTTCTTGAGAGACTTCTTGTTCTTTTTCTCTGGTTTATCCAGGCCGGGCTGAGGAATCTTGTCTTTCCGATCAATGGCTTCGCACCACTCGATTGCTTCGCTAGCGGTGGCATACTTGTCGGCCATGTCAAAAAGCTCAACGGTTGTTGTTGGAGGGTTCATTGCTATGTCCTCCGTAAACCGTCGATTTCTCAGACCTGTTTTGAAAGCCTGAATAATTGATGACTCTGCGACCTCAGGTATAGAGTTGCGAACCTGGCTGAACCTCTTGATGTACTGATGTAGAGTCTCATCAGAGCCCTGCCGGATTCTGTGGAGA
Source organism: Phyllostachys edulis (assembly GCA_036346405.1). Lineage (NCBI taxonomy): Eukaryota > Viridiplantae > Streptophyta > Magnoliopsida > Poales > Poaceae > Phyllostachys > Phyllostachys edulis. Next base: position 778,744 of record JAYEVD010000764.1, on the reverse strand, counting down.
TCATCCTCCTTTCTGTATGTCGTCGACGCACTCAAAATTCGCAATTAGAAGGTCACAGAGTTGCTCTCAAGTATAGATTGTTCCGACCGGTTGGTTCAACAACCACGACCGGGCAGACCCTTCGAGCACGGTGGGCGGATAGTTGGCCATCACATTTTCATCGCCTCCAGCAGCTCTGATGGCGGTGGTATGGATTTGGAGAAATTCCAATGGATTTTGAGTTCCATTAAATTTGTCCAAATTGGCCGGTCGGAACCGGTTAGGCCAACGCACAGCTTGGAGCCCTGCAAAGAAGGCTCGACAACCTGTGATTGATTCATGGCGCCTTCTCGGGAAGGTGCCGATTGTAATCGGTTGGAGATCGGTTCCTAAGATTGGAACGCTGAACTCCGTGTGCCGATCCGTCGTGGATATTGGTATGATGTCTTCGATCGCCATTTGATTTAGACGATGTCAAGATCGTCGAGTCCAAGCGATGGTTCTTCTCGACGTGATGGGGAGTGGCTTCATGAAATAACCTTCTCCCTCGTGACTCTTTAGTCGGAATCGCCGAGGAGGCCTTAGTATCGATCGTTCCGAGTATGACCATGCTGTCCCTCGCCGAGGAGGAACGTTGAGATGAAGTCATAGTTTGACTCCTCAAACCCTTTGTTCCCGATATGCTTCAAAGGCGCCGCATGGTCTGTTGGAGAATTTCGGATACTTGACCTACAAGCTGTGCAAAACCTGGAGTTCCCGCTAGAGCAGGATCAGAATTATTTAACATATCTTGAACAGTCGCAAGTTTTGTACAGTTACCGAAGGTCTCGGGGGGTTCAGACTGGTTGTAGGTGTACGCAGACCAACCCTCCCGACCTCGATTTGATCCGCCCTATCGGCTATTCTAAGGGGGAACGCCAAAGCAATTAGTTGATGGACGCCGATCGCCTGTGGCCTCCGGAAGTTGGTGCCTGACGGCTCGGATCATCTCTAACAACACGTGATGGCATGGTAGAGAATGTAGGACCGTGCAAGGCATCTTGATTTTCATCTCCGATCACGTTGACTTCGTGCCTCCAGTATCGATCTTCTGATGAGCTTCCATTGTAACTAATGGAGAGCTTATCAGTGCTTCTGCCAGAAGTTTCCACGACGGAGAGCGGTCGAAAATGAGCACCTCCTGAGGTCTCCTCAGCTTGATTCGGCGTACTGCCGATCGTATGCTGAGTGTGATCATCCCCACACGGCCTATGACCAGTGGAGGCTTCATCGACACTGTTACCAGATGTCGGTTGACTCCTCGAATTGCCGTGGCCGAGGAGAATATCTTTCAGCCATGATTTCATCGAGGGTATAGAGATTTTCGAGTGGTGGTGCTGAAATTTCTTCACCGCTTTGCCGGCCGGAAGGCGGGCTTGAAGAGATCCCCTGACATTCCGAGCTGATCGGAATGGCTGGTTCCTCCGACAGCCATCGTAACGGTGGTGCATCCTCGTCCATCCGGTCGATCTCGCTATCGTCGGCGACGTGCGAGCCGGCGAAGGAGGAAGATGAGGATGATCTGCCATTTTCTTCCATGGCACGAATGCATCCTTCCATACCGAGGTTGGCGTAGTCCGCCAAGTCGAACCAATTTTCCTCATTCCAAACTCCGAGCATATTCGCATTAGCGATTGCAGGAACTTGGGTGAGGATTTGTATGAGCGAAGAGTTTCTTCAGGAAACTTACGTCTTCTTCCCCACGGACGGCGCCACCGTCGATTTATCGAATCGCCGATCTTATGAAAATAAAAGGAGGAAAATGACGAGAGTATCCCGAAGAGAATGGGGCCGCTCTTTATTAATATGAACTGGGTTTACAAGACTTGACTAGGGACTATCTCCAATTACACTGAATGTATTGAATACTACTGCTTCGGCTTCTGTGTTGCCTTCTGTTGTTCGCTGTTGTGTGTGTGTGTCCCCTCGTCTTCTGCGCTTCACCATTAAATAACTCCCGAAGAGGCGGTAGTTGCTCCTGGAGAAGACGTCCCTGATGAAACGTTACAACTGGTCGGAGGTTTAAGGTAGTTAACAATGTGCTAACTGCCTTGCGGTTAAGTATTTGTGAGACACTTAACCGTAAGGTGGTTTATTGTCAGAGTCTTGTATATCATCGTAAGGTATGGAACGTTTTGCACGTGTTTCATTCATCATACGGTTAAGGATGCCTGTTCATAGCATTTCCGAGCAGCTACCTGGTCGGAACCTAGTCCGACCAGGGTACCCATCGTGTAACCTCTGGAATCCTTACGACCAGTGAGGTCGTTAGCCTTAGGGGTTATGACCATGAAGACATATGGTCTTTTATGTATTTAAATTAATACATAGAGGTTTTAATCCTCGTCAGTTTTGTCCTCCAAGGGGAGTGGCTATAATCCTTTCTCTTCAAGTCGTAATAGAATATCAAATTTGATTCACCATGTCTTGTTTGTGTTCTTTCTTGATTATCTTGCATTCTTGAGGTGTTCTTAGTGATTCTTGGTTCCACTTGTTCTAGTGTGATTCGTGTTAAGATATAGTTTGCTTGTAGGAACCCACCTAGAATCATTTTGACTGCCTAGATCTCACGAGCTTGAGCAGACTAAGTTTTCCCTCTCTTGCTCGGTTCTTGAGCACTCTTCCCTATGTCAAACATCCTACGGTAGCTTTGTTTCAAATTTGGTGTGATTTGAACAAGTCGATCAAAAGTTAGATGAAATCCCCACTTAGATAACGTGTTGTTTTCAGACTGTCTGCAGGGGAGTGATCAGACCGATTGAGAGTTGGCGGCCAGACCGGCCTGACAGATTTATTATCTGGTACCTACTTGTAGTTTTTGTTTCTCAGTACTAACAAATTCAATCTCAATTTTCACAGTTTCTCGTACCTATTGGAGTAAAAAGATTACTAAATACGTAGGAAGAAAAGTTATCGGAGTCATTCGCACCCCTCTTACTCCCGTAACCGATTCTGCGGACTAAAACACTATAACTTTTGTCATGCATTCGTTTCTTAGTAGACTCTCACAAGCAACATGGGTAGAGCAAGGCAAATGCTTTTCCCTCATAAAGAAAAAAGAGATACAAAACGTCGATATGGGCTAAGAATAAATCCTTCTCTGGTCCAGCCCTGGGCCAGGGCCTAAATAGGAACTTGATTGCTCAGCCTTAAGCTACACAGATCGGGGCTCTATATGTCGTAATGGCGAAGGAGCACTGCCCATAACCAAACTGCAGAAACTGGTTGTCAGTGAACCATTATTTAGTCGACTGGCAGCTGACATTCATCAAGAGCCCGGCCATAATTTGGCTCTTTCGAGTTCAATCTGGGGATCTGCTCCTGCATTACGGATAGTTTCTCTTTCATGTTGTGCTTCTATTGAGCTGCATATCAACTGCTAATTGTGTCCCCTGAATTTGATTTTTCTTTCGAAGAAAAACAGTAGGAAAGGATCTTAATAAATTGCGTTGACGGTTGCGGTTCGCTTTTTAATATACATCGTAGAACAAATAATATTTGGGCTGTCCCACCTTAAAAACATTTCTCAAAATTATACCACTGTGATTCATTTAAAAAGCAGTTTGCCTAATTTCACATCTATAACCCTTCGAAAGAGCAATCCGTCCGAGACATAGGTGATGTTTTGTTTGCTACTCTTGCAAATCAAACCAAATATTGGTAATGCTAACAAAAATTGGCTTGTTTAGGGGGTGTTTGGTTTGGATCCCCAAGTTGACAAACCAAATTTTGGTATTACCAAAAGAATTTGGCTAGCGTTTGGTTTACTACCGAATTTTGGTATTACCCACAAAATTTTGGCAGTGCCCCAGTTTCTCTAGCCAAATCTCAAGCATGGCGCGGGCACACAAATTGTCCGCAAAATTTTTGGCCTGGCTGGATTAAAAAAAAACAGTGAGTTGGGACACATGGTGGCATCTGGTTGGGCTCAATTGGTGGCATTAAATGCATGTCAAGTTTGATTCAAGGCTTTAAAATGATCATATTTTTTAAACTGGGTATCCGATTTGTGATATATTTGAACCGTTGTGTTCCTTGTCATTTTATCAACAAAACAAGACTCATATTGACATATTTAGGGGCAAAAAAATAGATGTCATACAGGACCCACGTGTCATACTCACATTTTTGGCATGGCTATAATCCAAACACATCAATTTCGGTATTGCCTATGAATTGGTATAACTATGATTCAAACACTATTTTTTCCCAGATTTTGCAATTACCAATATTTCGGTATGGCTACCTGTGGCGCTAAACCAAATAGGCCCTTAGTTTGCTACCAAAATTTGGTAACGTCAATGAAATCTAATATCACACGCGGGCAATCCGAGGACAAGGAAATTGTTCACCAAAATTTTGGTAATGCTAAAATTTAGCTTGACCACAATGCAAACAACATTTTTTTTTCCGATATTTGGTTTTGCCCAAGTTCTAGCCACACCAAACTCTTGGCTTTCCGCATTGTGAAGTAAACAAAACGGCCGCAATTTGTCAATCGGAAGAGCTGCCGTAAGATGCAAATACTAACGAGACCATCTTTCCAAAGTATTCTATTATGTGTTGAGTCAAATAATAATAATATTCTATTCTGTGTTGGACAAATTAAGAAAGAACAAAACAAGGACATGAAAGCCTTGAAATAAGGAGAGCCGCAGCGTTCGAATGTGCTACAACAACAGTGTAGTTTGAGAAAGATAAATCAATTTCACAAATATATAAATTGAAATCGCGAATGAAATCAACTCAAATATGTCAATTGTAATTTGGAGATAAAATTCAATCTGGCACAAATTAAAGTCGTAATGTATAAACTTAATATTTTCAATTTTAAATGGAAACGACCATTATGCTATAATTACAGTCGTACTAAAAATAAATAAAATCTCAAATTTTGGACCCGAAAAACTACGTAATATCCTAATATATTTATAGTAGGGTCAAAATTGGAAAATTAAGAATTAAATTATCTAAAAGTAAAGTGCCATAATTTTGAATTATATATATAGATCGATCCTAATATAGTTATGTTAGGATTAAAATTAGAAAATTAAGAATTAAATTATCTTAAAGTAAAGCTCATAGTTTAGAGTAAAAATTCCAAACCTTAATATCTTTATTTCAAATTATAAAACTTTGATTTTTTATAATTACATGATGTTCTAAGTTATATGCACAAATTTGAATTTGAGTTTACTGTACATGATATGTAAAAAATCTAAAATCTGGAATTATGAATTGTAAAAAATATTATTGAACGTATAAACATTGTACTTTCTAATTGGAATGACATGGTGCAAACTTTTAACTGTTTTGCTAAATAACATTCGACTGTTTTCTTTTGCCAAAATAATTGAATTTTCATCCATCCGATATGCTTTGAGATTTGCACTTCTTCTCATCTGATGAATTGGGTCCGAATTTATAATGTTTTTTTTTCTTCAGAACATAACATGTTCACCACATTGTCGTATTTTGTTGATATAGAATTTTATATTTTGTCTTTGTTTTTGTTCAATCTCTCAAAGTATACGTTAAATTTTGAATGATGTGATGGAAATTTGAGTTATTAAGACTTTCGAGAATAATTACAAAGGACTAAGGACAAAAATTACATAAATAATTTACTATAATTTATGTATAATGAAGTTGTAAATGAACTAAAATTTGACTATTTTGGACTGAGAAAACAGTTGAATCCTATATAGAAGGACCCAACTTTTAAACCTGGATATTTTAAAGCTTTTCATTTTTAGGAAATCACAATTTTAATGTAAAAAAATCTGTGTGTGTGTGTGTAGGAAAATGGTATGGTACTCTTGGGAGTACGTACTCCCACCTCTTATATACCACTTAAATCGTATGATGATACCTCTTCATCAATTTGAGTATACTCTAATAATAATTATAAGATACCCTAAAGTGAGTTCCATGAAAAAATTCATTAAAGCCCACCTTTTATAGCAAAATTTGTGTATATACTTCTTTTATATATAAAAAAGGGTATATAGCCAAAATAAAGGGTTCCAATGAAAAATTTTCAATCAAGTCACATTGGAGTATCTTATAATTGATATTTAAGTATACTGAAAATATATCTATTTAAGTGGTATATTGAAAGTGGGAGTGGGATGCCCCTTATCACTTATGCCATTTTTCGGAAAACCCCCTGCGATCTCACAAAAACACCCGCGCCTCCAACACCCGCCCGTACCTCCTTCGTCCGGCTGCCCTCACTCGCCCGCGCCACCTTCCCTTTGCGTTGCCACGACTCGGCTCTGCTGGCGCTGATTGCTCCCCTGCGCCGTCGCCGACGCCGCCTGGCCACGCTCTCTTCTCCTCTCCGCCAAGCATTAGGGTTAGGAGTTCCCGTCTCCGCCCTCCACAGGCTGGCGCCGCCTCTCGGTTCCCGGTCGGCGGCCGCCACTGCGCCGCCTCTCCACCCCGACGCCCCTCCTCCACCTCGCTGGCCCTTGACGCCCTCATTCGCCCTCCCGCTGCGACGGCGCCGACTGCTCCCCTTGCGCCGCCGCCGCCGCCTGCCCCGACTTGGTTCCTGGCCCGGCTCAGCCAACGCCATGCGCCGGTGATTTACGCGGTACCACATCTAGAAAAATGGAGACCTTGAGATTTTTACCCTGGCTGTGGATAAGGTAAGTAGCCTGCTCACTTTAACATCTCTGTAAACTCGGCGCGGCACCGATGCTGGGCTTGCAGAATTATCAGGATGGTGCTTACGCGGAAGACCTTGCTAATTTCCATGAACGCAGCCACGCTGACGACTGGTAAGATTCCGCGCATATGATCATGGGAAAACACTCGAGGATGGAAGTAACAAACTGTCTCTTTTCCATAAGAATACAATGCTATAGCTAGATATGTTTTAAACCGTAGCATGTCTACTTTCAAGTTTTGAGATCAGGCAATATGGGTGGGTATTATCTATCTTGTATTGGAGGTTTGGCTAGTATAAGCTGATGTCCACCGCCCATTGGCCGAATGAAATTTAAAACTGGTAGAGTTGTCTTTGTTTTCTAACAGGCTTGAGATTTACTGATTGACTATCTTTTTGGTCTTGGATTTGTATTCCCTACTTAAGTGGACCATATGATTTTAGGAGTTGCGAGATTTGCGGCGAATTCGTCACCATCATGTGGCTTATGGCAGGGCACGCCAACATGTATAATGGGGGCGAAGCTGGGCCTCAGGGCTCCGGGGCAATGGCCTGAGGCCCAGTATGAGAACTACACAGAGGTCTTCAGCAATTGCAAATGTAAAGGGTGATTTTGGGCCAAAAATGGCTGAGCCAGCCCGAGGTCTGACCTAGCGCCAGCTCCGCTCCTAATTATCGGCTGAGACTACGAGTCATAACTATGAAATATATATCTAACAGTAATTCCCTCATCATTTATCTAAAGCTAGCTGCGCAGTTGCGCGCCTAGACACTACAGTGTGCTCATTGTAAAACTTACTATTTGCCGCATAGAACCCCAACTAGGGTCATCGTGTATTTATAATGTCAAGAGGACTGCAAGAGATTAGTACATGTTACGATTACACTCGCTAGTTGCCTTGTTCTCCTTATATGATGAGGGGTTGAGTATCCTTTTATCCCAACTTCAAAGTTTAAAATGATTCAAACCTTTTGAATGAAGTTCTGTCCACAATCACCGAAATTTCTGAATCTCATTGATTACAGTCGGTAGCGACAAAAAAAAGCGAAAACGAAATTCAAAACCCTAGTTGTGTGTAGATATGTAAATAGATATATTGAACACTTTGCTGTCGGTGGACGGGTGGAGGATACTGATGCCAAACAGGTACAATTTGTAGCGGCAGATGAAACAGTTCAAGAGGTCGGTCAATCTATAAAGCTAAGCAAGCAATACAGATGGCCCAATCAAAGTGGTTTGCATGCGTATATCATGATTTGCATAGCTCCTCAATATTTTTTTGGAAAATTATGCATATCGATTTGGTGCTCAAATCAAAGTGGTTTGCACGCGTATATCAGCTTTGAACTAGAACATTTAAGAGAACTGAGCGCGGCTCAGAGAGGGAAGCTTCATGCTCCTAGCCCGCCCGTGTTCGAGCACTGGCCCACGCGGGACACCTCATGGAGTTTTTTAAAAACTGTAGCCGGAGGGGAAAATGTCCCGGCGTTGAAAAAAAAATTAGAACATTTAAACTTTAGTCAAGCATTCATTTCTTAGCAGACAATATAGAGGTTACCACACTCAGAAGCAACATGGGTAAAGCAAGGCAAATGCCTTTCCCTCATAAAGGAAAACGTCGATATGGGCTAAGAATAAATTCTTGTCTCATCCAGCCTTGGGCCTTGAGGAACCTGATTGCCTAGCCTTGCAGCGCATAATAACCAGATTGATGAAACAGCTAGTCAGCAGTGGCGGACCCAAGATTAAATTCTAGGTACGGCGGAGTCGTAAGCCGCGAAGCGTGGACCAATATGCAAACTATATTGCAAATATGCAATCGCAGCAATACGAGTATACGACACTAAATGGAATCAACAAGTGAAGATAAAGGTAGGACATCATGGTTTTCTTAGCAAAAGAATCTAATTTTAGTGAGTTAATTTTAAATCTAAGCTCTCCTGGCTCAGGACATTGTTGTTATTTATTTCATATCTAACAGTCCTCTGTCTAATTGTTTAGGGGTGGTAACAAATAATGAGGACAAGTTGTTTCCTGATTCAAGTTCTTGGCTTCATTTCTTAGCAGACAATATAGAGGTTACCACACTCAGAAGCAACATGGGTAAAGCAAGGCAAATGCCTTTCCCTCGTAAAGGAAAACGTCGATATGGGCTAAGAATAAATTCTTGTCTCATCCAGCCTTTGGCCTTGAGGAACCTGATTGCCTAGCCTTGTAGCGCATAATAACCAGACTGATGAAATAGCTAGTCAGCAGTGGCGGACCCAAGATTAAATTCTAGGTACGGCGAAGTCGTAAGCCGCGAAGCGTGGACCAATATGCAAACTATATTGCAAATATGCAATCGCAGCAATACGAGTATACGACACTAAATGAAATCAACAAGTGAAGATAAAGGTAGGACATCATGGTTTTCTTAGCAAAAGAATCTAATTTTAGTGAGTTAATTTTAAATCTAAGCTCTCCTGGCTCAGGACATTGTTGTTATTTATTTCATATCTAACAGTCCTCTGTCTAATTGTTTAGGGGTGGTAACAAAGAATGAGGACAAGTTGTTTCCTAATTCAAGTTCTTGGTTTCATTTCTTAGCAGACAATATAGAGGTTACCACACTCAGAAGCAACATGGGTAAAGCAAGGCAAATGCCTTTCCCTCGTAAAGGAAAACGTCGATATGGGCTAAGAAGAAATTCTTGTCTCATCCAGCCTTTGGCCTTGAGGAACCTGATTGCCTAGCCTTGCAGCGCATAATAACTAGACTGATGAAACAGCTAGTCCGCAGTGGCGGACCCAAGATTAAATTCTAGGTACGGCGAAGTCGTAAGCCGCAAAGCGTGGACCAATATGCAAACTATATTGCAAATATGCAATCGCAGCAATACGAGTATACGACACTAAATGAAATCAACAAGTGAAGATAAAGGTAGGACATCATGGTTTTCTTAGCAAAAGAATCTAATTTTAGTGAGTTAATTTTAAATCTAAGCTCTCCTGGCTCAGGACTTTGTTGTTATTTATTTCATATCTAACAGTCCTCTGTCTAATTGTTTAGCGGTGGTAACAAAGAATGAGGACAAGTTGTTTCCTGGTTCAAGTTCTTGGTTCTTTGTATTAATTGGCTGTAGAGACTAGAGAAGGGAATTAACCGAATTATGATCAACCATCCATAGTTTTCATCAGTAATTTCTTAGTTTTTCCATTATTACATCTATGGATGAATCTTTATTTAGCAAAGAGTCAAAATTTAGCACCAAAAAGTAGCCCCCTCCTCTCCCTCTTTCCCGAATCATACAAGCCGGAACCATATAATATTCATGCAATCCCAACTGCTTTCCTAGAAAGGGAAGAAAAGACCCCAACTTTAGTTGAATTTTCCATGTTCTTCACAAATTTCACCCATACTCAAACTCAATACTCCAGGTAATGTGGGCTAATTGTATAACAGGACAATGACCTCAAAGACAAGCAAAGATATCACCACCGCACCAAAGACCACAAATCAAAATGAATAAATCAAGACTACTCTTAAAAACCAAAATAACCAGAAGGGAGGGAACCAAATCCACTAAGGAAGGACCAGACCTGGTCGAGCCGAGGCGGCCGACGGCCAGAGGTCGAGCCTACTGCAAAGACGGTGCGTGGGCGGGCTGAACTGGGGCGCCCACACGGATCGAGTCAGGGTCGGGCGGGCAAGCTCGGGCGAGCCGCGGGGAGGTGCGTGGTTGAGCCGGGCCAGGGGAGGCTGGAGGTGGTGGTGTTGGGCCGAAATAGGGGCAGAAGGAGGTGGCCCCAATGGAACCAAGAGCAACCAGGAGAGGCAAGGGGAGAGAAAGAAGGGAAATGGGAGAAGTATTAAGGAAGAAGAAGAAAGGATGGGAGCCTGGCATATTTCGGTAGGGAGGCTCTCCTATGTGGGCGGCAGCTTCATGGCCTCTGCCGGCAGCGGTGGTACAAGCAGTGGATTCGATGAGGGGACGTACCCGGAGGGTCAGATCCTGGAGGCTAGGAGCAGAGCCACCACGCGCGTGACGCTCCCACGCTGCACCGCCTGCCTGTGTCCTAGCTCGACTTCATCGCTCGTTGGCCCTAGCCGCGCCGCCCGCGCTAGTGTTCGCCGCCGCCGCCTAGGGTTGGGAGTTGACGATTGGAACTTTGGATTGTGAGGACTGAGGCCAGCTTGGAGTGGTCTGGAGGCACAGGCACCATGTACTCGGTCAGTTGATTGGGCTGGGCCACCGGCGACGGAGGAGGACTCTGGCCCATCAACTTGAACTTTGTGTTTCTTCGGGCCCAGCGACGGAGGAGGACCAGGAAAGCACCGAGGTAGGGAGGAAGGACGGTGTCTCTTCTCCGACACCGGTAGGGAGGAAGAATGGGGTAGGGGCCAAGTGGGGTTCCAGACTGGATCACCAGCGGGAGCTCTGGCAGATGCCATAGCTTGCCATAATGGTAGGTTCGCCCCTGCTAGTAAGTGAACCTAAATTTAGTCGATTAAGAGCTAACATATACTTTTTCATCTAAGAGTCCAGCAGCCTGCCGCTTCGGTCAGGGAGCTTTCGATTTCGCCACAAGTGTCGTAAGAGCGGTCCACCGGCTCAGCGACCTGGCGAAGGCACCAAACCATGGGTTAGGGGTGGAACCAGGGGTGCCGGGTATGCACTAGCACCCCCAAAAATTCGAAAAACCAGTAGGGATCTCTTCCGTAGTTCAGTGTCTCAGTAGACAGCCCAACCTAGTAGCTAACTCACCAGGCCCAGTCAGTCCAAGTTCACCAGGCTCTTTGACGAACGACGATGTTCGATGTGCAAGCAAATCAGTCCACCATAGCCCAGTAGCTAGTTCAGTACTTCAGTGCCTCTCCTGATCTCCTCCCTAGCTGAACTGGCTCCCATTCCCCAAATCCCCAACCTAGCAACCCTAATCAGCTAATCTCTCCTCCCCAAACCGGCAGACCACGATTTGGGAAGGGAAGCAGGCACAAGAGACTGGGAGCAGGCACCAGGCAGATAGTCGTCGGCGACGCGCAGCGCGGGAGGGCGCCAGGGGGCGTGTGGCGCAGGAGCTAGCAGACGTCCTACGTCCAGGCGACCAGCTTGATTTGGAGTTGGAGTTGGAGTCTTGGAGACTTGGAGCCGTTGCTTGCTTTGCTTGATTTGGAGTTGGAGTTTTGGAGACAGGTACTGCTTGGAGACTACAGGTACTTGCTTTGCTATTTATATTCTTTTAGTCAATAAGCACAAAAGAAGACTACAGGGATAAATATGAGTATTGGACAAGACTAAAAATCAAGAAGGCCAAGAACTAGGTCGCGAGCCCACAGTCAATTGCCGATGGGCATATCGTGAGGGTTCCACGCGTTATACTTTGAATCTGCTTCCACTGCTGTTCTCTGAAAAGTATTTGGCCTGATCGGCCATTCTGCAAGTCAAAAGCCATAAGGTATATTTAGGCTTTGTTTAATATTATGCAATAGCCTTACATTTTCATGATATGTGTTTGAGCCAACAATGTAACTGTGTGTGCCAGCTACTGATCCAGGGAATGGCACGAATATACACACACTACTACAAAACAGGCTATAGTAGACGCCCCATCACAGACGGTTCCTTTGGAACCGCGTATTAAATCTGTCCGGTTTCTGTCCCACACGCATCGCTGGCCTATCACAGACGGTTCTTAGTTAAGAACCGTCTGTGAATTATCATAGATGGTTTGTTATAAGAACCGTCTGTGATGAGCTGGATTACCACGGACGGTTTGTTATAAGAACTGTCTGTGATAATTCACAGACGGTTTCTTATAAGAACCGTCTGTGATAATCCAGCTCATCACAGACGGTTCTCATTACAAACCGTATGGGAATTATCACAGACGGTTCTTAATTAGAACCGTCTATGATAATTAGATATCACAGACGGTTGGTGGTTGGCACCGTCTGTGATAAAATCGATCCGACTCACGCGCGCTACGTCTCTTCGTCTCGCACACCAACGTCTCTTTGTCTCGGACGCCAACGTTACACGGCGTCTCTTCGTCTCGCGCACCGGTTACTGCTGTTTTATAAGACCGATCATCCTCCACCGAAGATGAAACCTCCCATTGCTTCTTCGTCTCACGGTATTGAATACGTATGAATGACTACGGCGAGGACCAAGGCGATGAGGTCGGTGATCGCCTTTGCTCTTCTTCCTCACGATGTCGTTGTTCACATCGTCGGCCATGTGGCCGTGAGCTCTCCTCAGCCCATGGCGAACCTATGCAGCCTACGAGCCACGTACGTACATATTTATATATACTTGCAAAAATACGTAGGTACTACTATTTATTCTAACGTCTTGAATTATGTACGTACGTATATTGGAGTTGCAAGGCCATGTACAACGCGAGCAAAGACGGTGCCGTGGGGAGGCGCGTGGCGCTGGAGCGGGAGGAGGCGATGAAGTGGCTGGACAATGGGCACTACGTCGCCGTCGTCAACCACCTTGCCAATGCCGATAACCCAGAGGCCTGCTTCATCGTCGGCCTCCCGCTTGTCTTCACGCACCAGGCCATGCAGCGCGACCTTGTGTGCCTCGAACGAGCGACCGTCGCCGGCCACAAGGCTGCGGCCTACGTGCTCGGCCTCCTTCTCTACATGGCTGAAGAGTCGCGCGACGTTGGGAAGCAGTACATTAGCCAGGTTGAGGGCGAGCCAGCCGGTGGAGGGTACGAGACGGCCAAGAGGACCAACCGGGAGTGCAGGCGGTGCCGGAGGCTCGCTGCGGACGTGGTCCAGGAGGCGTCGTGGAAGATGGACGGGCCGCTGGGCCGGGTGTGGGCGTTGTCGGAGGACGGCCACCGGTGCATAAGCACCGACTGCGGCGTGATAGAAGGGTGGGATGACTACATCATCTTCTGCAGCGATGACTGTAGGATTAGGCATGAGTATGCAAAATTCTTTGCACAGGTGTTGAACTTCTTGTCGTAAAATTAGCGGTTTTATGTATGTGAATTTGTATTTATCTATACAAAATCTTATGATCATCATCTGGAAATAATTCAATTAAATACTATAATATTTACCAATAATTCATATAATTTTTCTACATTTTTGGACCCTATTTCAACCCATTGAAAATTCAAACTCAAATCAATAACCTAAGTTGGGTTTGAAATTAAATTAAGCAAATAATTCATCAAAAGTGGGTTTTCAAATTTTATTTGAGAACTACAAAACATGCTATAGTAGACGCCAGGGTGTAAGCGGGCCTCTGCCGCACTGTCGCTAGTGCCTCTGCCGCACTGCCGCTGCCGCTGCCTCTACCGCACTGCCGCACTGTCACGAGGTTATCACAAACGGTTCCATAATAAAACCGTCTGTGATAAGGAATCATAGACGGTTCTATTCAAAAACCATCTGTGATATGAGTTTATCACAGACGGTTCGATTAAATAACCGTCTGTGATACGTTGCATATCACAGACAGTTCCTTAATATAACCGTCTGTGATTCCTTATCACAGACGGTTCTTTAATAGAATCGTCTATGATAGCCTTTTCATAAGGAGGGAACCGCTAGGGTTTTGCTCTTACTCGTCACTTCGTCTCCCGCGCCCCTTAGGCTCTCACGCGCTCGTTCGCCTCCTCTAGGGCTCGCCCATTCACCGCCGCCTTCGACCTCGGCGCCGCCGACACCGCCGCCCCCGACCTCGGCGCCTCCAACACCGCCGCCCCCGACCTCGGCACCGCCGCCCCCGACATCGCTTCTTCCCTCCTCGCGCCGGCTCCAGCGCCTCCTCTGGTACTCCCTCGTGTCTCCTCTGGTATACCACTCTACTCGCTCTATCCCACTCCCTCCCTTGCTCTGTGATGGGTTCTGTTGATGCAATTGCAAAGTGGTGGGTTCTGTTAATAGCTCAATGATGATTGTTGCCATATTATGAGATTGAATAGTTAACTAGACTTTTTATTGACTGAGAGTTTAATCTACGGTATTGAGATAAAATTTGATATATTAGTGAAGCATTTGTTTTTGAGCTCAAAGTCTGATTTGGAGTTATCATATTCAATTGGTGAAGAATTTTGGCATAATGGCTCAGATGGCAACGATTATGATGATTTTTGATGTTCTTATGATGTTTGTGTGAAGCATTTTATTCTCTTTAGATGACTTGGGAGAATTACATGAGTATATGGTATTTTGGTCATTTAAATTCTTTAGGAATTCTGCTTTAATGCTAATTAATTTTGTTCGGATTAATTCGGAAATTTTGTTTCTATGTCTTCATTAAATGCTAGTCTTCTGTACATGAAGCATTAAACCTTTGCTTAGCAATTCCTTAGAGAAGCTGGTGGATTAAGGAGTGTGTCGGGCTCGATGAATGATTTACATTTGATTATGTTAATTTAGTCATTTAAATGCCGTTGGATTAATGCTTAATTGTTTCATATTTATATTGGAATTAATTATGATTATTTGCTAATATTGCACATATTGAGCATATTATTCAGTTTAAATGACATGGAGATACTTCATATGTATATGTTAATTTGGGACACTTGCAATCCATTTTATTGCATATGTAACTTATATAGATAGCAAGTAAGCGAGATGGCAGAGGCACCGTCTTCGCCGCCGTCACCGACGCCGCAGATGGAAGAGGCGCCGACTTCGCCGCCGTCACCAACGCCGCAGATGGAAGAGGCGCCGACGAGGCCGCCGTCACCGTCGACGATATAATGGCACGCAGCGAGATGGCAGAGGACAATCGAAAATGCTGCGGGCCGATCGTCATCACGGAGGTCGTTGACTTTGGGGTCCCTCTGAGTCCCAAGAGATCGATGGCGAGATTCCCACCATCTGCGGGATACTTGGAAGGAACGGGTCCCCATCACCACACCAAGGTGGAAGGAGCTCACGAAAGAAGCGAAAGCGCTACGTGGGCACGTAACTTTCGAGAAGTTCACTATTCGAAGCGCGAGACGTGGCACGCGGCGTGCGGACAACGGCGATGCTCACGATGGATAAATCGTGGAGGACCTTCAAGAGCATTCTTGTCACGAAGTACGTGAACACGGGTCAGACGCCCTTTGCGAAGTATAGATTCTTGACGTAGGAAGCATGGGACGCCTTTGTGGTTATGAAAACGACGGCCGAATTTAAGGAGCAAAGTGCGGCGCCTTCCAAGTAGACCAGGAAGTGTCCCAACGTGTGGTAAATATGTTGAACTACCTAGTTGT
The DNA here is from genome assembly GCA_036346405.1 of Phyllostachys edulis. NCBI lineage: Eukaryota > Viridiplantae > Streptophyta > Magnoliopsida > Poales > Poaceae > Phyllostachys > Phyllostachys edulis. Next base: position 762,834 of record JAYEVD010000764.1, on the reverse strand, counting down.
TAATAAGTCCATAACTTCATAGTGTCTATAATAACATGATGACCTCTTGCAGCGTGAGTTGACTGCCCAAGCTTCCCAAGGCTCCTTCCAAGAAGACAGGGAGAACGATATACTATCTACGGCCCTGGGAAACAAGGAGCACCCAGGTCGCACGCGAGGCCTTGGGGTTAACGTACCTTGGAGTCATGGATTCGCGGACGACTACTGCATGTATAGGAGTAGGAAGAGATCCAAGGCCGAGCACGACGACCAGTTGGTACAGATGCTTAATGACAAATTTGAAGAAAAGATAGCAGTATTGTAGGATCAAATGAATCAACTCCTGAGGCAGTCGCAAGCCGCCCCTGTTAATTTGGGAGTCAGTTCTGCTCGACATCCGAGTAGCGTCGCGTCCACGCATAATTCTGAACATGACGACGTCCAATTACCGATAGACGACATCAAGGTAATGTACATATATGGGATGCACCAAAGATAGACCTATAGGACGCCTTAGCTAATTGCGTATCGTTTTGTAGGAGCCGACGCGCTGCAAGCTCCAAGTGAGGATAGTCGGGTCCATTTCTCTTGAGGCTGCGCAGGGGATGGTGTATCCATACCAGGAAGGGGCAATGCAGCACGGTGCCCAGCTGGCGCAGGGTTACGCCAGGGTCGAGGTGGACAATGTACATGACCATTTCATGGCCGTCCCGCTGGAGATTCGCCTGAGCGAAGAGATCAGAACACTAGGGGATGCTGTCCACTCTTTTATCCAGTGGCCCAAGAAGGACATCGCCTTGGACCCAACAGTGCCACGATTTGGACACGACCATTCCTCTCCAACGGGACCCTCGATGACTCCACCTCATGTTTCGCCTCAAAAGGCCACCTCTTCGGTTCCCGTGGAGAAGACGCCGAAGGAACAGCAAAAGCGTGCCATCGTATCGGTTCCTGAGTAGTCTCGTAGGAAGACACCATTAAGGCCAAATCAAAATCGATGAACGTTAAGGTGCCTCCCAAGTCCGGGAAGTCCGCGAATTACGAAATGCGCCATCGAGAACCGCAGTTCGACACGAGATATTACTCCACGCCGGATATGCTTGTCGCTTTGCATGCACGGTACATGCGTAAGACCGCAAAGAAGGGGTGCGATACTGGAATCACCGTCAGATACAACGATAAGCATTTCTTCAACGGGACGAGGTACTTCATCGTGGGCTTCTACGACTTATATGACCTATTCAACCTCGTTGGTCTCGACGCCTCGCTTCTACGATGTTGGACACTGTAATTGTGTACAATCAAGTTCTACATTCACGTAATACCGATATAATACCGATAAATATCAAAACTCATTACTTATGTGTAGATACATGATGAAAAATGCCCGAGCATGGCGAGAACTGGTGGGTTTCCTCGACCCACACGTGGTATCTATGCAAACCATCGAAAGAGACTCGTCCTTCGTCGAGAAATACATAACGGATGCATTGCTTCGTCAGCAGAACAAGAAGTACATAGTGGTGCCCTACAACCAGGGGTAAGTGTCGCTACTTGCTATACAAATTTCATTTGTACTTTATACGTAGCACGAACTTAGGTTTAATGACTATAGCGACATACATGAGTAGATACCACTGGATCCTTTTAGTTATTATACCCAAGAGGAACCATGTGATATACCTTGATTCCCTAATCTGCAACAACCACGACTTCAGCGTTCTGAAAGGAATACTCGAGAGGTATGCTCATTTCCTCCGTACATAACTCTATTGTAGTCTTCATTCGTTTGAAATGTGTAACATCCCAACTGTATAATTAGGGTTATTCAAGTATAATTATATGTGTAGAAATTAAAACTTTTTCTCACATCTTGAAAACCCCTAATCTCTCATGTAATTCTTGTCCAAGAGTTGTGTAATCCAAAAACACAAAGCTCTTGTTGACCAAAAGTCAAACTCATTTTTCAATTGTCTAAATCTTATGCCAAACATTTGGAAAACCTTTTCCTTGGTCCTAAAACTGAGGTGGGACCCCTCTGAAAAATATCACAAGTTGTAAAACTTGTTTGGTAAATTTTGGAGGTAAAACAATTCCTTGAACAACCTTCATGAATTTCCTGAGAAAAATGCATTGCATAATAACCTCTGGAAATTTTATGCAAGGTTAATCTCATTGTCAACAAGCTCCTGTAAAAATTTCATGAATTTTGGAGTTGAATGGCTATCCCAAACAATTTTGCAAAGTCTCAGCTGTTAGAGAATTAAACTTAAACTTGGCACTATTCCTTGGGCTGAGCCGTATTCAAACCTGGTCAAGCCCAACCCCATCTGACCTCCTTTCCCACCTTGATGAGGTCGTAGCCGTTGGATCCAATCCCAAGGCCACGACCTCCCCCTCAACCAACGCACCCAGGACCTCCCCTTCGAAGTCCTCTTGACCTCGTGGACCTCCTCCGCGGTCAACACCGCAAAGGCCTCCCCGCCTCATCAGGTCATAGCCGTTGGATCAAAGATCCACGGTCATGACCTCCCCTATGTGTTAAATCTCAAAAACCTCCACGGGCTGTTAAACCACTTGACATCCCACCTTGTTGAGGTAGTAGCCCTTGGATCCAAGATCCATGGCCATGACCTCCCCTCACTGTTAAACTAAGCAAACCTCCCACCTGAACGAGGTCGTAGCCGTTGGATCAGATCCAACAGCCCACGACCTCCCTGCGTTATCAAGCGCTCACAACCTCCCCCATCTCGTGTTGTGCAATTGTTGATTAAAATCCACGGTCACGACCTCCTCCTTTCCTCGTGCGCATCGATCTCCCACAAGACGTGAGGTCGTGCCCTTAGATCTAAATCTAAAGGCCATGACCTCCCTTGTGTGTTGTGCACGCTCAAGACCTCCTTGCGCCACGTGCGAGGCTCAGGACCTCCCCTGTCTTGATCACCACCGTTGGATCAAGATCCAAAGGTCTTGACCTCCCTCGCGCTTCACGCAAAGCCTCAGACCTCCTTTGGTTGTGCGCCCTTGGATTTAAATCCTAAGGCCATGACCTCCCCCGCATGTTTTTAAGTTCATGTGCGGTTAAGACCTCACAGGAGGTCCGCACCGTTGGATGGAGATCCAACGCTTTGGACCTCCTGTCCCATTTTCCCACGTGCGCTTACACATTAAGGAAATCGGAGGGCCACAACCTCCCCATCCTTGATCGTGTGGCTGGGACCTCCTCCCAGCCACTTAAAACATAACGGTTCAAAAATGTCATCCGATGGTTAGGACCTCCCCATGGTCCTATCCAACGGTCATAAAGACCTCCTGTTCTTCTCCTTCCTTGGTCATGCTGCGAGCTTCGGCGGTGAATTAATGCATGTCCGTCCATGGGTACGTTATAATGACTCTTGTCGACCAAGATTTAATGCAGTCACTTTTTCGCCTCTCTGGTCACTCGGACACGCCATCGTGTCAACTTTACATCTTGTCCAATACCCTAGACCGTGCCATGGGCCAAGCTCACCATGAGCTTAGCCGGTGGTCCATGACCTCCTTTGTCCTTAGGATAAAACCACCCCCACGGTTTCCTGGCTTCCTTTACACGCCATTGTTCCTTGCTCGCTCTCCCTGTGCTTGTGAGCTCTAGACCACCAAAGTTTCCTTGGCCGCCATTCTTTGGAGCTTGAAGCCCCTCGGTGGGCAAGGGTCGCTGGAGATTTCTTCTCCTCTCCTTGCTTCCATTTGTGCCTTCCCTCCGGGACCAAGACCTAACTTGTTTTGGTTTGGGCATTTACAGAGGTGGACAAAGTGGAATCTGAGTGGAGCTTTGGCCGTGGAGCACCTTTCCTCCCGCACCGGTCCTTCCTTCCTCGACCTCAAAGACCTTAGGACCTCCGGTACTCCTCCTGTTAGTCCCTTAGCTGCTGGCACCCGCTTGAATGATGTCGCGAGCTTTTCTTGGCACACGCTGAATGTCGCATGAGCTTGATTATGCATTTTGGTTTTGGCCGTCTTGGCCTTCATTTTGCCCTCTCCGGCTCGCCAGGCGTTCAAGGCCGCCCGCCGTTGAGAGGAGGTCCGTTGGTGCGCATGGTTATTGCGGACCCAACGGTACCATTGGATGTCGCCGCGAGGTCTACATCGCCGGCGAAACCAAATCCTTGAGCTCGGGTCTTTGTCGGACACGGCGGCACCGTTGTCGTTTTAGGACGAGATCCGCCGTGTTTAATGCGGTCATCAATTGCTCAATCTCGCAATCATTGGTTGTGTCTTGATGTCCTTAAATCCGCCCTTTATCGCGCGCAATTAAGGCCTCCGCGCGACCTCCCGGTGTCCCGCGCATTAAACTCTTGTCCGAAACGCGTGTGTGCGGCGCAAAGCACGTGGTCGCGAGATCTGGGGCGTCCATGACCTCCTCCGAGGAGATCTGAGCGCCCAAGACCTCCCTTGCGCGATCGTGGCCGTCCGGACCTCCCCGGAGGTCTGTGGCGTTAGATCTCTGCGTGGGACCTCCTCGAGGTCATCTCACCGCTGAGGACCTCCCCTTTAGATCTGGTCCGTCCGGACCTCCCCTCATCGTTGTGGTCCGTTGGATTCTCCATCTACGCCACGACCTCCCTCACCTCGCGCAAGTGCGTTGCTAGGAGGTCCAAGACCTCTGGACCTCGTGAGCGCGTGTGCGTTGTTCTCCTGGGAGGTCCTGAGCCGTTAGATCTAAGATCTGTGGCTGTGAACTCTTAAGTATAAACTGAAATAAGGTATAAACTTTAGAATTTCATATCTTTGTCGTTTTAAATCCAAATGAGGTCATTCAAATTGTGTTGGCTCTGTCTTGAACTTGACTTTAATCCAAAAATGATTGTAAGTTGAGTTCAGCTTCAGAGCACAGTTTTGCCATTGGATTTTAAAACTCACTTTAAATATACACTCAAATTAATGCTTAACCTGTAAAATACATAACTAATGCTCTGTAGATTATTTTTGGGTGAGACCAACTTTGTTGGTTTCCTCTATTCGTGAACTCACTGTGAACATTAGTTTTGAGCATGTTGCTATTATGAAAATGAGGACTTGTGCATTATAATTTTGTTCAAGTTCTTGTTTTTGAAAATTTGTAGAAAGTGCATAATAGCTCCAAATGAGGTGAACTCAATTGTGTTATTCATCTCATGAGGTGCTGGTTTTACAGTAAAAATTTCAGCTTCACTTCTGTTCTGGAAAATGTTGCCTCATAATTAAATTAGTGAATAGTGCAGTTTGGTATTTTAGAGGCTGAGCAGAATTGTTTTGCTCATAACTTTTGCATTGAGAAGCCAAATCAATTGGTTCTTGTTGCAAAATTCCCTAAAAATCACCCTCTTGCTGCTGTATAAAATTCAGAGAATTTGGAGTTCGTTTGTTGTGCTGTCTTTGTTGTTTTTCGTCGTTCTTATCGGTTCTTTATCGCTTTTCCGTTAGGTTTCGACATTTGTGGCGATCCCGAGAGTGACCCTCTGCCACAACTTGGCCAGCAACATCAAGGCAAGCAGTTTGATCATTTCCATCATTGTCCCATTACTTTAAAGCTTAATATATTGTTTTACTTCTATGTATGCATGCTACTTTGTGTTAAATGTCGCTAGCAATCCTATAGTTGCATAATCTGTAGGAATTGTTTATCCTCTACTACCATGAGCCTAGGTTATTTGCTGTGGTTTGAGCTCGTTGGATGAGCTCTTATCACTTAGTAGTTTCGATTTAAATTGCTTAGACATGCTTAGTTATCGGTAGTAATGGGCGATCATCGACTTAGTCGATGGTCTTGATCACTCAAAACTGATTATTACTCCTATATGTCCAACACTTGTGCTTTGATTAATTTGTAAAATCAAAAACTGAAAATAAAAGATTGATTTAGACTTGGGTATATTGGATGGATGGTGCGGTTTTTGGAATGTGGTAGTATGCCTGAGTCATTAAGGACCGAGTTACTTGCGCCACCGTTCTGAGCAATTTTTGCGTGCTAACCACACGAGGGGGATATGGGACCTCTCTTGACTAAGTACTTTGGGAGGTGTTAATTATGAGCTGGTCGGTTGGTATGTTTTACAAGAAAATGTGTGTGTGTGGTGTGGGAGGGAGCATTAGCAGACCGGTTAGGCTGTCTAATGTGTCCTTGTCCCCGTGGGATGCGGCTCGTAATTAGCATCGCCCATTGGAAATGTCTCGTAGGACTTAGCCGTGCCGGCATACCAAAGGTAGTGTGCTTAAAGGAAAGGCGGTCTGACGTGTGGGTACATTGGTACACCCCTGCAGGGTTAAAACTATTCAATAGCCTCGCCCTAGGTTATGGACACGCCGAAACGCCTGTGAGAACTAGACTACAGCCTTTAATTAAAACTTGACATGGTTGGTATGAACGGGGAGTTCATGCTATTGTTGTGGTGACTATTGGGTTAGTCACTTCCAGGTTGATCTTGTTGTTGTTACTATGTTATTATCTCGTTGTTATTTCAACAATTAAAATGCTTTACCAAATTGCCTTCAATCTATTATGTTATTGCAAATGAAACTTGCTTTATGCTAAAATGAGTCCAAAGCCTCATCCACTTAAATAAAGCTTGCATGTAGCTATTTATAGTTCTGTTATCTCACACGTAAGTCTTGCGGAGTACTTTATGTACTCATCTGCCCATGGTTGTGGCATTTTTTGTGGCTTTTGTTGCAGAGGAAGAAGGTGAGCTCCAAGAGCCTCTCTTCTGTGCTACGTGTTGCAGCTTCTTCGACGACTAGCTTGGCGGTCCGGTCAGATGCTTAGGGGTTAAGGCACACTGATTGGCTTTGTGTTATAGCCATCTTTATGGCACTTTTGCTTCCGCTGTTATTCCTAGTAGTTCTTGTTGTTAATTGGCCTGAGGGCCCCTCTTTTGTAATAACCTATTCCTTATTAATATTAACTTCTGGTTTGTTGCTTATGTACTATGTGTTGTATGGAATTGATACACTCTTTTGTTGTGAGGTATGTATACTTGCATTCGGGAGTATACATCTCTCGAGACCTGGTTTATTTGGTTGATAATACTAGGGTCAATTGGATGACTAAGTATTATGAGCTTAATAAATCCAGGTGCTCACAAAATGGCCGAGGATAACTTTTTGGAATCATGTAGGTCGTTCATCGAGTATGTTGCCAACAAAGGATTATACAATGGATTGAGCGCGGACTAACACACGGATGCAATTTCGATGCAGCGCTACAACACAATAATCCTATATCATACTTCGTAATAACATGTATCGAAATGACTATACCTATATATGTAATTCTATTTTTGCGAAGGTTGCCAAAGAAAGATGTGATGAGCTATGTGCAGTCTACGTTTGCCATCATATGCAGCTAATCATTAATGCTAGGAAGAAGGATCCCGAGGTTTGTCAATCTCGAAATAATTATTTCCTAATTATAAATTTAAATATATATGCTAACCACTTTACTCTTCTTGCTAGCGACAGGGCTTGGATATAGATTTAGGTGCACTCGTTGCAAAAGAGATCAGGGACATTCGAGGAAAGCTCTGCGAATTTATCAAGGTAGATATCATTAACAACGATGGAGAGTTTCACTCCGTCGCCGACCCAGAGTTTCACCGCGTCGACACTTCTCAACCACCTGTAAACAATTGATTCAATTGTAATCCAATTGTAACTATACCGATAATATTTGAACAAATTCGATCTATTATAATTTATTTTGAGTAATGATCACTTTGAGTTGTCAAAAATTTGATTATCTGTGATGTATCTGTTTGTCTGCATGCTTGTTTTCAGAGGGCATGGCTAGCAATTCCTGAGGCTAGCCAAAAAACAGCAAAAAAGGTTGGTAGGGAAATGAACTATCACAGACGGTTTTTTGTTGAAACCGTCTGTGAAGGTCAGTATCACATACGGTTTTCCAAAAAAACCGTCTGTGATATGTAGGAGATCATAAACGGTTTACATTGAAAACCGTCTGTGATACGTAGAATATCACAAACAGTTCTTAAAAAGAACTGTCTGTGATCTAGTACGTATCACAGACGGTTTTTAACGTAAACCGTCTGTGATCTCCTACGATCATAAACGGTTTTAAGGAAACCGCTCGTGATCTTGCCCTTCCTGAGCGGTTTCAAGAAAAAAACGCTCAATGATAGTGCGATCCTGACGGTTTTGAATCGTCTGTAATAACTGCCTGTTATCATAGACCAACAAATATAGACGGTTTGGAAACCGTCTGTGATGACCGTTCCGAACCGTCTGTGATGTGGATTCCTGTAGTAGTGATAGTAGGTCCCAAGTTCTAAATTTGGGGTATGACAAGTTCTCATGTTGAAAGTTTGTAATTCGAGTTGAAACTTAAAAAAAAATCTAGTACAAATTTGTTTTTTTTAATTCAAAGTTAAAGGTTTTTTAGTTGAAAGTTTTGACATATAAAAAGTTCAAGAGTGGACGCCGTAGAATAGGCGAATATATGCTAGTAGATGCCCGTATAATAGGTGTATATGTATCACTGGGCTAGTGTGTATTAATAGGCTATGACAAAGCTAAAAGCAAGTGGTAATGTAAAAATTGGCTGTTTTAGAGTGGTCTCATCATTTCATTAAGGATAATGCTATCGTCCTGCTGTCCGAGGCGTCATAAAAAAAATTGGACGTTGTCCCTACCATCTATTCCCACAATACATTCATTTCCCTAGTCTTTCTCCGCACCAAACGTTGTCCCTACCATCTATTCCCACGATGCATTCATTTCCCTAGTCTTTCTCCGCACCAAACTTATCTCTTCCTCACCACATAAATCACTCACCTTCCCCACACTATTCCTTTGCTGCCTCCACGATCCCATCCTCCTCATGTCTTACTGGAGCTCACCACCATAGACATGCCCCTCCCTAACCCTCTCTCTGGTCGGCGAGGAGGCGATGTCCGGCGGTGCGCCTGGTAGCAGATAGAGAAGGGGAGGCAACTAGCGAGCATAGAGCTACCTCCTCCTCATTGACCTCACCCTCTGCGGGCCCAACAGCGAGACAACGGAAAGCATCCTTTTTCAACGAGGCTCTGAGTTAGCCGTCTTCTCCCTCTCCAGCAATCTCAGTCATCAAATCTATAGGCATGGACTCTGCCTTCGGTATGCCTTTGTTGCAGACATTTTCTCGAATTGTTGCATAGTTATTTATCAATTGTTGTATGAATCATTGTACTTTCTTACAATGTGGTTTCTCAAATGTTGCAGTAAGATGTGTTTGTTGCAATTGCGTTGTTGGTTTGTTGCACAAGAATAATTTTTTGTCGCAATGTCTCTTCTCAAATATTGCGGCGAAAGGTATTTTGTTGCAATCGTGTTTTTGATTTGTTGCATAAGAGAAAACTTTTGTTATGGTAGGGAAGTCCATTTGTTGCCCCAAGGAATCCGTGCTTGTTGCATCGAGTTGATAATTTATTGTATTTTTGTTGTATCGGATGAGAATTTGTTGTAGGCTCACTGTTTTTTGTTACGCCTTACCGATTTTTATTGTGCGTCACTGATTTTTATTGTGCCCGATCAAATGACTACGATCGAATATTTTAAATTAGATTCAACGATGGAGATGAGTACGTCCGGGGCTGGTTGCTCCTCTCATTAATCGTCGGGAGGGTTACTTGCAATGCAATCGGGGTTCATTGAATCACGAAGACCTTAAAAAGTTACAAAACATATCATCAGATAGAATAAAGGAGGTGTAAGATTGTGGGGCCCACCTCCAATACCAAAATTCGACATACTGGCAGCACCATAGAAAGGCAACTTTTCGAGAACCCTCCTCGTCTTCGACTCGAAACCGTGTCATCTGCCTTTGGCACGAAGGCATTTGACTATGTACAATGGTATGATGCTAATTGTTTATAAATCTTGCTATGTAGGACACAAAACGATGCTATGTAAGACATAAAACGATGTGGAGAAGAGAGAGGGTATATAGAGAATTAGGTCATCTCTTATGTAATAATCGACTATAACACGAGAAACAAGACATATTGTATGTAGAGGAGCTGTTCATAGAGACATGTAAAAAGACAATTCATTATAGAAGCTATCTTTATTACTGTCTATAGATAATATAGAGAAATACTATAGACAGCAGTTATCTGTATTATTGTATATACCTTTAGGGTAGACGAGAGGACAAAAAGACAAAAGGACAGAGGACACAATCTCACTCCTCCCCTCGTCTCCATAAATAAAAGCCCAGGAACCCATCGATTCTTGCATTCCCCATTGATCTTGGATACGCACATACCCTTCTCTGCTGACCAGACACAAACACTAACTAGCCTTTCCAAATTAATGCGCGTGCGGATCGAAGAAGCTGAGCTTCCAATGGACGCTACGGACGATGTTAAGTGTTCCTCGGGCAGCGGCGTGACTGCGAGCGCCATGGCGGCCTCGTACAACGACCAGATTCGCCCGCTCCTGGACGCTGTAGACCGCCTGCGCCACCTGAGGGTGAGCCAGGAGGGCATCCAGCTTCCCACCATCGTCGTCGTCGGCGACCAGTCCAGCGGCAAGTCGAGCGTGCTGGAGTCCCTGGCCGGCATCAGCCTCCCGCGCGGGCAGGGCATCTGCACCCGCGTGCCGCTCGTCATGCGGCTGCAGGACGACCCCGCCGCCAACAAGTCCGTGCTGCAGCTGGAGTACAGCAGCGGCCGCGTGGTGAACACCTCCGAGGCCGAGGTCGCCGACGCCATCAACACCGCGACCGCCGAGATCGCCGGGGCCGGCAAGGGCATCTCGGACGCGCCCATCACCCTCGTCGTGCGGAAGAGGGGCGTGCCCGACCTCACCCTCGTCGACCTGCCCGGCATCACCCGCGTGCCCGTGCAGGGCCAGCCGGATGATATCTACGACCAGATCGCCAAGATCATCAAGGCGTACATCGCGCCCAAGGAGAGCATCATCTTGAACGTGCTCTCGGCCACGGTGGACTTCCCGACGTGCGAGTCCATCCGCATGTCGCAGCAGGTGGACCGCACCGGCGAGCGCACGCTCGCGGTGGTCACCAAGGCCGACAAGGCCCCAGAGGGCCTGCTCGAGAAGGTCACCATGGACGACGTGCACATCGGCCTGGGCTACGTCTGCGTCCGGAACCGCATCGGCGACGAGACGTACGGCGAGGCGCGGGTGGCGGAGGAGCGGCTGTTCGCGCAGCACCCTCTGCTGTCCACGATGGACAAGTCCATGGTGGGTATCCCGATGCTCGCGCGGAGGCTGACGCAGATACAGGCGTCCATCATCGCCAGGTGCCTCCCCGACATCGTCAAGAAGATCAACGAACGGCTTAGCCACAGCAGCGACGAGCTCGACCAGATGCCGCCGGATCTCAAAAACGTCGCCGACGCGGTGAGGGCGTTCTTCCAAATCATCAAGCAGGTGTGCGCTTCGCTGGAGAAGGTGCTCCTGAGAGGCGAGTTCGACGAGTACCCGGACGACCTCCACTTCCATGGCACGGCGCGCATCGCCGAGATGCTAGCCAGCTACGAGCGTAAGCTGCCTGCCCAGAGCCCAACGCAGGACGGCGAGCCGTTCCTGCAGGAGGAGATGCGCGTCCTGCAGGAGACAAAGGGCATCAATCTCCCCAACTTCCTGCCAAGATCGGCGTTCCGGGTTCTGCTCATGAAGAAGGTCCAGACCATCGCGCACGTGCCGCACTGTCTCGTCAACCAGGTGTGGGAGTACGTCGAGGACCTGGTGATGAGGATACTGCTGCACCACTCGCACAACTACCCCCAGGTGCAGCCGTCGTGCCGCCGCGCCATCCAGAACCTCATGGACAAGGCGCGGGCACGCTCGACGCAGCACGTGAACGAGCTGATCGAGATGGAACTGGTGGCCGACTACACGGCGAATCCCGACTACATGAAGACGTGTACCCGCTTAATGGAAGGCCATGGCAGTTTCCTCAGAGCCGTGGAGGACCACTCAATGTACACGGTGGTTACCCTCGAGGGCTTTGGAGAGATGGACGTGTCGCACCTCAGGCTGCAGAATGCTGAGCTCGCTGGGCAGGCCTTCGACCTGAAGGCGCGCCTGACGGCCTACTGGAACTGCGTCGTGCTCCGGCTCGTCGACGGCCTGGCGCTGCACGTCCTTTGCAGCATCAAGCGGCTCGTGGAGAAAGAGTTCGAGGAGAAGGTCGCAGGTGAAGTTCTGGGCGACAGGATAGACGGCGTGGAGCAGATGCTAGTGGCGTCGCCCGGCACCGCCGCAAAGCGTCAGCGCCTCATGAATAGCATCTCACTGCTCCAGGAGTCCAGGGCAGCCGTTGCAAATATCATGGACAGGATTAACGCGGCAAGCGGCGATCACCTCTAGGTCGATCGATCGGCGACAGGTGTACGCTGCCATATACAATTACGCAGGGACCGCCCCCACCCACCCACCCACCCACGCTCGAGTCACTCGGGAAGTCTACTGTAACTGATTTCACTAATTAAAATCGAGGGAGATAAACACCCCTTTAATCAATATATAGAGAGAGAGACACACACACTCAATCGCGTTTCATCAACCGTGTCTTGCAATGGTCTCTTGGAATAATAATTAGTAAAGTGTAATGGGATCAATGCTCGTATTGAGGAATCATTGCTGGTGAATAATGTAAGAACAATTAGTAGATTGAATACAGAGATATAAAAAGACTTCTTACTTCTCTTTATTGCTCTTCTCATGATCAGCCTTTTACAATGACTAACACCCTTTATTCATATTATAGAGTCCTTGCTAGGGTTTGGATGGGGCGTCCACCCATGGACCGGCTGCTGGACAAGTCTATGGTTTCCCGTCTACTATGTTGGGAAACTATGGGCCTGGCCCATAAGCCGACCTATGTATGGACTCCCCATTCCAAACCCTAGTAGGGTCTGTAGCCTATAAATAGGGAGTGCTATTCATTGTAAGCGATTGATCGATTGATGAAGGAATAAAGAGAAGCAAGAAACCCCCTATATCTCTGTGTTCAATCTATTATTCTGTTCTTGTATTCTTGATTTGTTCTAAGCGATTCTACGCTTGTCTGCGAGGTAATCGTTCGGACTGGACTGGCCAGCGATGGTTACTCAATACGTTATCAGCACGATCGACTTCGGCCTACTTCTAGGCCTACTTTACTCGGATCGAAAGGTAACTGTCGATGAACGACACTCGTAGATTGAATCATCTTCTTTCTAGATCGCTTTCAATTCTGCAAATTCGCTTTCTAGATTGATTTTCTACGGTGCAAATCCATTCTAATCTATCGTGAGCCGACTTGAAGTCGCCGACACAATGTCGATGGGTAGATTGCATGAAAGATTGGATGTCGATTGTACCGTAGATTGGAAGTTGCAAATCCGTTCTAATCTGCCGTGAGCCGACTTGAAGTCGCCGACACAATGTCGATGGGTAGATTACACGCAAGAACCGATGTTGATTGCACTGTATTGTATCGCATCGCATTACATCGCATAAACAGTAATTGCATGAACAAAAAATATTTTGCGGCCCGTAGCCGTCTTTGTTAGGCTCGGAGCCGTCTTGCCGCCATCGAGCTCAGACGACAAAGAAGCGCGTCTGCCATTGCCGCCGGTTGACGCCGCCGCCGACGAGCCGCCGCCGCCTCGCCCGAACAGACCACGCACCGCCTCTGCCGCCCGTAGTGACCGCCTCGGATCGGCCCGCACCGGCGATACCACGCCTTCGCCGGTTGACGGCTGTGCCGAAGCGCCGCGCTTCGGCGGCCCGCCCGCCGCTTGGCGCCGCTGTGCCATGGTCGCCTCGCGCCGCGCCTTGCGAGCTACTGCTGCGCCGTGGCGCCTCGCGCCGCTGGTAGGCCGCCGCCACGCCAGAAGCCGCTTGAACCGCTCGCCGCGCCGCCAGGCCTTCGCCTCGCCGCCGCCTCGCGTAAGCGGCACCGCCGTCGCTTCGCCGCCGCGCCAGCTTGCTGCTCGCCTCGCCCACCGCCTCGCATGGCGGCACCGCTGCTTCGCCGCCGACGCGCGCCGCCGAACCGCTTCGTCGACGCCGCTGCCGAACATTGCCGCCATTTCATCGCATAAAAGCGCCGCCGCCCTTAGAGGCGGGGTAGAAACCCTACCCCGTGCATTTTTGGTGCCGGCCGGATGGGCCTAATGGGCCGGCGGCACCGTTTGGGCCGGAAACGGCCCGGTTACATGGAAAAGAAAAAAAATCGGGAAAAGCAAATGAAAATCCAATTTTGCAAAAAGGCCCTCCGAAAATCTCAAAATTACGCGAAAAGTTTTCTCTGAACAGAAATTTCACGATTTAACCCCTGAAAATTGCAGAATTCGCCGAAAATTCATTTTCCAGCAAAAAAAAGGCCTCGGGAATTCAAATTTTGAATCGATTTTTGCATTTGAAGCATGTTTAACTTTGTTATTATTATTTCTATGCAATTTATTTATTGTATTTACTGTTTTGATTATCTGTGATTGTTTATATTGCTTTTAATCATTGAAAATAGCAGTAAATCATGAAAATGCATAGAAAAATACGGGATCACGAACCGGGAGTTCGAAGAGCATTATAAGAATTTTGCAACCATTTTATGTAAATTACTAGCAGTACTCTTATGAACTATTTGCATGAATATGAAGATGGTCGCATCACGAACCGAAGTTCAAGAACTCGACCCAAAGATAGCCACAATTTGTACAAGTCTTCAACTCGTGATAATGTAATCACGGATAAGCGTAAGATTGAGAAGACTCTCTCTACCTTTCACCCAAATACGGTGCAATCCGACGCAACTATCGTCAAAGACGGCTACACGAGTATGCGCATTAATTGACACCATGCAAGTTGCGAAGCTTAAGATAATGTTCTAAGGAAGAACTACATCTCATAGCCACCTAGTAGCAATGTTGGTCATGAAGCCAATGCTAGCAGCTACAAGGTGATAAGGCCTCTCACGAAGGAGAGGAGTAAGAAGGGTAAGGTCGTGAGTCGCACGTTATTGATGCTTTCTAGTCTAAGAAGAAGGGCATAGGACAGCATGAGGCACACCTCGCCATTGCAGGCGTGGAAGATCCACACCCATGAGTTGCACTCATGGATGTGGACAGCCTAGTAGCAGCCCCATTATCCCTCCTTTGGACATCGCAGCGGCCGCAGCTGTAGTTGCCCAAAAAGAGAAGATCTCCATGGAGCAGATTGAGGCAGAAGTTTTTGAATACTTCGCTGATTCGATCTAGTGCACGCATTGCACTTGGATCTTTCATATATAGTAACTTGCAGTTTGTAATTGAAGCAAAATATTGAATTATTTTTTAATAATGGTTGTAAGCTCTAGTAGAGCAAAGCATTAAATTCTTATGACGAGTCCTGCAAAACTTATTCCCGTATTTATAATAACAAGTTATGTTATGATATTTGAAGTATTTTATTTATGTGTTGCTTTTCTGCTACATATTAATAAAGTACATTATATTAGAACGCGTGTGGCGCCCTATTGGAGGAAGTGTGCTTAGCCGGTAGCAGCATAACAAATACCATCTTGAGAGACGAAAATCTTTCGGTCGATCAGCAAGAATGCTGGTAGTTTTACGACAATCGTAAGCAGCGATACTTGTATAATAGGCTCAGGAAGGGCCTCAATTATACCCCTAATGGGCACAACTTTGGTCATTGAAGAAGCCTTGTTGTACCTAGAATCGACTAGAACTCTCAAGGATATTCGCGCAAATGGTTTCCACGTAGAGACTGAAGAAGAGTATGGTAATTAAGAAATACCTGCTCATTATAAAGTGTGAAAAAAGTAGAAAAATGGTATCAGAACGACTTCCTCCATTTGAAACTGGGCTATACTACACTAATATTAAGGCATCTGCAGCCTATACTGCCCTGAAAACCATATTTAGAAGCTCTGAACCTTTTCTATCTCTGGCATGATAGATTATGCCGCCTAGGTCTTAGAATGATGAGAAATATAATTAACAATTCATAGGGACATAATGTCAATGTAAAGAATTTCTCGAATCAGGAAGATTTTGTGTGCCCCGCATGTGCCATCGGGAATTTAATTACTAAACCTTCTGCTCTGAAAGCGAAGGATGAAGTCCCTATATTCTTGGACCGTATCCAGGGAGACCTTTTTTTTGCGGTCCTATACAGCCCCTGTAAGGGCCATTTAGGTATTTTATGGTGCTCATCAATACTTCCCCGAAATGGTCGCATGTATGTTTATTGTCTACGAGAAACTACGCTTTTGCAAAGCTAAATCTCACAGATAATTAAAATTAGAAATAATTTCCCTGATCATCATGTGAAGTCCACCAGAATGGACAACGCTGGAGAATTTACTTCAAAGGCATTTGATGATTAGTGCATGGCAATGGGAATTAACGTTGAGCATGCCGTACCGCATGTCCACATCCAGAATGGACTAGCAGAGGCATTAATTACAAGGAGTAAATTTATTGCCCAATCACCTTTGAAGAATTGTAATTTACCAACTACATGTTGGGGACACGCAGTCCTGCTCGCAGCAACTCTCATCAATTTTAGACCACCGGCATATAACATCCATTCACCTATGCAACTAATACAAGGGTCAGCACAGAAAACTTCTCATCTTTGAAGGTTTGGTTGTAAGGTTTATATATCTATACCATTACCACAGTGAACTGCAAAGGGCCTTCTCCGAAAGTCTGGGATATACGCTGGTTATGTGACAACATCCATAATCAGGTATTTGGAACCTATGATGAGAGATTTGCATACTGCCCGATTCGCTGACAGTATATTAGATGAGGCTAGTTTCCCGTCATTAGGGGGAGGAAATCAACCTCTTGATGAAAATGTCGGGAAATAGAGAAATCCAGAAGATAATAGCAGATAATTGAAGTCCAGAAGATAATTGAAATCCATGCACATGACCTGCGCACTAGTGAAGCAAATAGAGAAGTCCAGAAGATAATTGAAGTCTAGAAGACAAATGAAGTCTAGAAGATAATTGATTTGCAAGTATTAGCGAATCAACTGCCTAACCACTTTAGTGATTTGAAGAGCGTAACCGAGTCGCATATGCCTATACGCAATGCACCGGAGAGGGTTGAAATACCAATGAAGGTATCCCTAATCCCGTCCTAAGGCCTCTGAAAGGACGAGAACTCCGGCCCCTCGAATCCCAAGTAACTGGGGACACCTGGCGAAAAAGGATAAGAAGGACTTGACACAGCCGATCACCGAAGTTCCCCAGAACCAGAAGGGGAGCCAGTTGAGACCTGGCATCAGTATGGAACCTTCAGAAAAAACATACTAGAATTGAACATCCCCATGAAGGGAGACGTCAGCATGGATGTGTGCGCACATGTTGGAGCTGAAACACTAAAGGGACTTGCCCCCGTAATTAAAAGCAACAGTGAGCAAGAAGAAGCATTAGAAGCATTAGAAGAATCGCCCCTTGAAGAAATAGCTATAAACTTTGTGACCTCGGGTGAATCTATGAATAAGACAACAGCCAATGTCGACAATGTTTTTGCAAAGAAAATTGCCACAATCATCGATCTTGATCCAGAGCCTGTATCGCTCGCTAAATGAAAGAAAAGATTAGATTGGAAAGATTGAAAGAAGGCAATAGAAGCAGAATTATTATCTCTGAATAAAAGAAAGGTGTTTGGGCCTGTAAGCCGTTTGCCTTCCCATGTGCACCCTGTAGGGCATAAGTGGGTATTTGTTCGAAAGAAAAATGAAAATAATGAAGTAAAGAAAGGCTTGTTGCATAAGGTTTCACTCAATATCCAGAAGTTGTTTATGAAGAAACCTATTCCCCGGTCATGGGCGAAACCACCCTTTAGATATTTAATCTCAGTGGCAGTAAACTTGAAGTTAAAAGTAAAATTGATGGATGTAGTAAATGTATATCTTTATGAAATATTGGATTCGGACATTTATATGAAGATACCTAAATGTATCCCTATCCCGAACCAAGACAGAGCAAATAGAAATATGTATAGTGTGAAACTCAAAAAGTCACTGTACAGACGTAAGCAATCAGACAGGATGTGGTATAATCGCTTGAAGCGACTTTCTATGCAAGAAAGGCTACATGAACAATGCTAATAATCCCTGTGTATTTATACGATGATCCCAGGATGGATTTTGTATAATCTCAGTATATGAAGATGATCTGAATATCATTGGAACCCTGTAAGGTATTAAGAAAGTAAGCTCTTACTTGGAGTCAAAGTTCGAAATGAAAGATTTGGGTAAAACCAAATATTGTCTAGGCTTGCAGTTTGAGCATGCCCCTGAAGGGATTTTAGAGCATCAGTCAACCTACACTTAGAAGGTGTTAGAAAGGTTTGATTTTGAAAGGCATACCCTTTGAAATTGTCAATGGTCGGGAGATCTTTGCAGCAAGACAAAGACCCGTACAGACCTAAAGAAGAGGGGGAGGAAGTCCTGGGACCAGAATTCCCATACTTAAGTGCGATAGGAGTACTCATGTATTTAGCAAATTGTACTAGATCGGCTATTGCATTTGCCGTTAACCTATTAGTAAGGTATAGTGCAAAACCTACCAAAGGCATTGGCAGGGAATGAAAGACATCTTCCGATACCTCCAAGAAAGCAAAGAATTTGGTCTGTTCTATAGAAAGAACCAAGACTTAACTATGAATGGCTATGCAGATGCCGGGTACCTGTAGAATCCGCATACAGCCAAATCGCAAACATGTTATATATTCCTGTGTGGTGGAACTGCAATTCCATAGAAATCGTCTAAGCAGAGTCTTGTATCGACTTCGACGAACCACTCGGAAATAATAGCACTGTACGAGGCATCACGAGAATGTGCTTGGCTTCGGCGGATGATTCACCACATCCAGTAGTCGTGTGGATTGAGTACCGCGTAAACCCCCACTATTATCTATGAAGATAATACAGCTTGTGTTGCATAAGTGCAGATGGGTTATGTGAAGAGTCATCTCACAAAGCATATCAACCCCACATTCTTCCATGCTCATGAATTGCAAAAGATTGACGAAATTAAAGTACTGCATACTAAGTCATGTGAAAATCTTGTAGATTTATTCACTAAGTTACTTCCAGCATCTAGCTTTGAAGGTGCATACGTGGAATTGTAATGACAAGACTTAGAGAAGTGCAGAATTCAGGGGGAGAATCTTCACGAACTCATTATTGAAACTTGATCACGAAGATCGAGTACCCAAAGAGTAAATCTTGGAGATTAAATGAAATTGGGTGGATTGTACTCTTTTTCCCTTGACGAGTTTTTCTGAAGTTTCTCGGCTAAGGTTTTTAATGAGGCAATTCATGCAACGCAGCAGAACTTGTATCATATGCTCTTTCTCCAAATTTTTCCCACTGGGTTTTTATAGAGTTTTGACGAGGCATGAACATGTGAGGATGGGTGCCCAAGGGGGAGTGTTGGGAAACTATGGGCCCGCCCGTGCTTTACCTATGTATGGGCTCCCATCCCAAACCCTAGCAGGTCTGTAGCCTATAAATAGGGGGTGCTATTCATTGTAAGCGATTGATCAATTGATGAAGGAATAAAGAGAAGCAAGAAACCCCCTATATCTTTGTGTTCAATCTATTATTATGTTCTTGTGTTCTTGATTTGTTCTAAGCGATTCTACGCTTGTCTACAAGGTAATCGTTCGGACTGGACTGGCCAGCGACGGTTACTCAACACGTTATCAGCACGATCGATTCCGGCCTACTTCTAGGCCTACTTTACTCGGATCGAAAGGTAACTGTCGATGAACGACACTCATAGATTGAATCATCTTCTTTCTAGATCGCTTTCAATTCTGCAAATTCGCTTTCTAGATTGATTTTCTACTGTGGAAATCCATTCTAATCTACCGTGAGCCGACTTGAAGTCGCCGACACAATGTCGATGGGTAGATTGCACGAAAGATTGGATATCGATTGTACCGTAGATTGGAAGTTGCAAATCCGTTCTAATCTGCCGTGAGCCGACTTGAAGTCGCCGACACAATGTTGACACCATATATAGCATGCTTTCACTAAGCATACAAATCAGATAGATGGTCCGCTGAGAACAATGAGCATATATAAAATTTGTGGAGCAATATAAAATCAGAATATGGCTAGTCATGAAAAAATTAAATAATACCTGGTGTGTTACATAATGTGATAGTGATCAGGATGATTTGCAAGAAAGAAATGCTCCACAACCACATAAATTGATTCATCTGGATCAGGTGGTATATTCAGCACAAGTACCTAAAAATCATCATTGGTAAAACACATGCAAAGTCATAATCACAATTAACAATAGAAAAATCCTCTTGATCAACAACTTTTAAAATTTTAAGAGATGAGTTCTCACATCAATGTATGTTGGTAAAAAGTACAAATAACAAAAAAAAACCAGGTTCAACTTAGTTAAAGTATTTGGATGGCACCATACTCGAGACTTTGAGAGTTGAGACTTAACTCCACTAAGCTCAAGTGGTATCTGTGTTTCCTGCTATAATTGAAACTTGGCACATAAGTCATATGTGGGAGAATTTTTCAACCTCTTTTTTTTTCAACTCTCCTAGTTTGAACAGGTCACAATTAATGTATACTTCAGTAGTAAAAATAGCTATCTGTACAACTTGCTGCTGCCCTTACATTGTATTGTAATTTCCGAAAGTCAAGTCCCTTTCTTGGGAAACCTAATATAGAGAGGAGAGGGAGAGGCAATTCCCCATATTAACACTTGTCCACATGTGTAAAGAAAGAGCATTTAGATACATTCCTATTGAGTACAATATGATAATTCGGTAAATGTGTGTGTACATATTACTCAAGGTTCTTGTATACCTATAGGCCAAAACAGTACCATCCAAATGCAAGAAAGGCCTATTCTCCAATAGTCCAAATGAGTGGTTTCCTCTGCTCATACTATTCACTTACAGAATGTAGACAAACAGAATGTAGTACTACCACTCATCAAATTAGATGAGATCAGGTTGGGACCTCCAGTAGTCCCTGATTCTTAATAGGTGGAAAACTAAGACAGGCCTATTCTACTCAATGTAATATGTGATTAATGTGAAAGCTATGGTGGTCCAATCAAAGTGACAAAACATTAGTGTTACCCTAGAAGCTAGACAGAGGAGGTCACATATGATGATATCAATCAAAATTTCCACTGTGGTTTCAATTAAACAAAGGCTTATCTATCACGGTTTGTGCAATTCAGGCAACATCTCCTTATGTCAACATCAGGACATAAAGTTCGACTAATTGTTCATACGAGCATGGTTGATTCAACCAAACACATCTTAAGTTATCCATTGTTGCATCCAAAGCTAACTCGTAAGATGTTTCAACACCATGGACTCATGCTCGAACTAAATAAAGTATTGATCTCTCCAATTATATGCACTGGCCTGCCATAAAAAATAGATGACAATGTTTCCTCACAGAGCTTCTTTAGTTCCTTTGTTTTTGTATTTGGTGCTTCCTGTAGCATTATAAAGTTAAATCATCAACATACACTCCTTGGCTACCGAAAGCACAAGGAGATAACAAAAAAATTCTCCAGGGTATATAAGGTAAGTATCTCCTACCAAAAAGAAGAGACCTCAACTTGTTCTGGTTTTTCTTGTTCTGGTTTTTCTTTGGGGACAATGGTGGTGGTGTTGAACAATGATCAGATGGGATAATATCAACAACTATGCGGGTGGTGTCATCCTTCAGTCCACTTGTCTTCAAAGCTTGCTGTACAAGCAAGATGGATCTCAAATACATGATCAAGATAATCAGGCATACCATAGCAAGTGTGGGATGATCTAACAACTGCAGTGACATGCATAATCACCTTAACAACAAGCTTTGCGGCCCGGTTGTGCGAGTAACCCTAAGACGCTTTGAGTCATATCTCTGAGGATAGTGCATCCCATATTCCATCTGATGCAATTATTAGCCTTCCTCCGTCATTTGAGAGCTACAATTACCCAAAACATAGAAGTATGTCTTAGCCAAGATACACTACAATAAGCTACACTCCTTGCATTTCATAAAAACTCCAAAATTCACCTTCACTTGCTTCGCATGTGGAATTGGCACAATGAACTCCCTGACGTCAGTATCCGTAATTGATCTTGAAAGGCACAATCCACCTGGCCAGCATCGGAGAGCACCCACCTAAAACAACAAACAAAACAATTAACACCAAAATCCATATCCAAAAATGCTTCAAAAGCATGCAGCTGTATCCTCGAATTCTTTTCCCACTAGAGCGCTGCCTCCTGTCCACCGCAGAGGTTCAGCCGGCTGACCTCCCCTCCACTCCCTGTGACATGCTCCCGCTCCTCCGCATTCTCCTCTAGCCGGTGGTCCACGGTTAGCAGAGATACCACACCGGCTCAGCGTGGCAGGCCATGAGCCCCGACATCTCGACCTCAGCAAGATCGATCTCGAGGCAGTCGAAGACAGCCTGGGAGACCAGAGGAGGTCTTCTGGACGGAGAGCGCCATGGAGTCAGCGGTGGCGGTGAGCAGGGAGGGGAGGGACGGTAGCTCCAGCCCGTGCTTCCTCTGCTGTGCGCCAGCGGATCGAGGAGCCCGCACGGCCCTGCCGAGGCCCAGCCCGGAAACCACAAACACCGAGCAGGAGTGGGTGGAGGGCAGGGACGCGTGTGTAGAGGGAGACGAGGGAGTTGAGCATGGCTAGGGAGGCGGCGAGGTGGCCGTAGGCGAGGAGGTGGGCGTTGAGCGGCAGGAGGAGGCGCGGGGTGGGGGGCAACGGGTTCGAGAGGATGGTGCGGAGCGGGACACGCAGCGCCGCCCTTCTTTTGGTAGTGTTGGAAAGCGAGGGGGGAAAGCAACCGAAGAATCGAGGATGACGACGGTCGACGCGAAGGCACTGCGGCATGCAGAACAAAAAATTCGAACGGCGAGGACGACGTGCGCGCGGGACCCGGCAGCCAAGGGGAACCAGGGCGACAAGTGACGAGGGAGGCAAAGCGGAGGCGGCCTGGTGCAGCGATGTCGGCGGTGTAGCGTGAGGGAGCCAGGGCCCAACCGCACGCGGGCCGGGCGAGACGGGCCAGATTTGGCACTAGAAGGTATGCAAAAGAAACAAAAGCGTAAGAACAGCATTTACCTTTTGCATTTTGCTACCTGATAGTAATCCCCCTTTTTGTGTTTTTAGCCCGACCTCTCTCTCCATCAAGGATGTTCCTGCCAAGGATTCCACCGTGGTTTCTTTGGCAGGTGAAGGAACATCAGTGGCAGTGGTCGAAGAACCGTCCACTACCCAAGCGGCGGGAGATGCCATTGTTGCTGGCTTGGCTACGACCATTAGAGAGGTCGTAGGGTCAGAAGTGGCTACGACCACCGGGAGGTCGTAGAAACAAGGGCGAAGACGATAGCGGGGGAGACATCCAGCCATGGGGGTGAAACATCCAGTCACCGTGCTGGGAAGGAAGTCACCACGGATGATCCTCCCAGCCTCCAAGGCCAAGCTGTTGATGCCGCTATCCCCGGAGGACAAGAAGAGTTCGAACTCTTCGACCGAACCCTCGGGTTCTTCGCTCTTGCCACCGTTGTGGGCTCCCGTGCATTCAGTTCTCGTGACCGTGTTCCTCACCCTAAGGAAATTCCCAACAGAGGGGACATTTTTGACGACGAGCGCCTCGAAGGGGTATGGTGGAACCTGGTTGACAGGATCGATGAACTGAAGGACCCTACGAAGGTGGTATCTTCGTTTGCTCAGACTTCCATGGATGTATGTGCCTGAGGCTTAGCATTTTCATTCGTTCCTTTTCACGCCTCTTTCTGCCTTTCTTTATGCAGAATGCGTTAGGACAAATGGTTACTGTCACTGAATACCACAAGCAGCTTGTCCAACTGTGACAAGACAAAGCACAACTCTGCGAGTAAGCAGAGAGGTGGTAAGTAACTGCTCTTCGTAGTTTTTCATGTTTTAGCCACTTACCCAATACTTGCGGAGGTTTGTCGTAGAAGAGCTTATGACTAGGTACTGGTCGTAGAAATACTTACGACTAGGATATCGTTGTAAAAGTACTTACAACAAGGAACCGGTCGTAGAAGAACTTACGACCAGGATATTGCCGTAGAAATACTTACGACAAGGAACTGGTCGTAGAAGAACTTACGACCAGGATGTTGTCGTAGAAAGACTTACGACAAAGAACTTGGTCATAGAAGAACTTACGACCAGGATCTATGCTGACGTCTACCCTTTCCCTTCGCAGGTTTAAGAGCGACGAGAAGACCTTAGCTGATTCTCTCGACTTCGAGAGAGCCGAGAAAAAGAAGATGAGTGAGAAGGTTGAAGACCTCCAGAAGCAGCTTCTGGAGGCAAACTCTGCAAACCAGAGGTTGCAGGGATGATTGATCGGTAAGTGTTGAACTTAAAACCGTTTTTGACCTTCTTTTCTTTCTCTGATCCTCATTCCTCTTCAGAGAAAGATCAAGAGGTCCAGACGTGGGAGCAGCGCCATATAAAGGATGCTACTTCTCACACCGAAGAAGTTAAGAAGTTGGATTCCCAACTAGTTGGTAAGCAAATCTTTACCTGCGATTGATTGTGTTTTCTTCTCGTGGTCATTTCTTTTTCTGACTGGTCTTATTCTTTTTAGAACAAATGGTGCAAACTAAATGACTTCGCGAGGCTTCGACTCGCAATCAGGAGGAAATGAAGGCTTTCAAGATCAATCTTCAAGACAACGTTTTACTTCTGAACAAAGTAATCGGTGGGCTTCATGCTGAGGGGATTGCTCCCCGTGATGACACACTGTCTGCCCATTCGAGTGCCATTGGTGAGCAAGCCGGAACTTTGCAAAAGTTGGTGACTACTCTGAAGGCCAACCAATCTGAGTCTATAAAGGATGTGATGCAAGAGGGAGTAAGATTTGTCTTGGCAAAACTTAAAGCCCATAATCCCAACCTTAATCTGCAACTTGTCGTAGATGACTTCGACTGCTCTGAAGCAGAGGCAGAGCAACTGATGACAAGCATGCAGTCAATTGCTGAGTCAGTTACGGAGGGTGCGCAAATAGGATCTCCTTTTCCAGAGTAGTCTGCACCAGAGTCCTGTAAAGACAACTTTTTTGTTGATGTTGATATATAATCCTTCATTTTTCCTGCAAATCATCTTGTCGAGTAGTTAGTAACTCAAAAGATAATTGACGAAAGATAGACTAAGAAATGAAGTCAAGTTAATAACTTTATCCTAGCACCTGACTATTTGCTTGGTTTATTTAGATAAACCGAGTAAATATTGTTCAATGGGTTTTCTGAAAAAAGAGAGGTTTAACTAACTTATAGTTTTTCGGTCGCGATTATCCTGCACTGGTCGAAAGATTAGGAACGAGTCGACACTAGGAAGTTCCTTCTAGTAGGCAAGACCACGTGCAGAGAGGAGAGGCTTCGACTAGGTGATGTTACCATCTCCGACCAGATTAATCAAATCAAGAACGGTCAACTCGAGTTAGATAAACGTCTGGAGTTCCTTAAAAAATTTGTTCAACTTATTTCAACGCACTTAGTAGGTTCGCTCTAGTAGCAAGAGTTAGAAACAGGGCGATGCTAGGAAGTTCCTTCTAGTGGGCAGGACCACGTGCAGAGAGGAAAGCCTTCGACTAGGTGTTGCAACTTTCTCCAACCAGTTAAAACAAACCAAGTTTGTCGAAAGTAGTCGAGCAGATTTGGAAAGTATACTCGACTTAATTTATTTTTCAAAAAGATGTATAAAGAAATAAACAAAGGTACTAAGAGTTGGTTTGACATTTGTTTCAACCATGTTTTGGACCCAAGCTCTTTGTGTTGGTAGAAAATAGAGGAACGAGTCGACTCTAGGAAGTTCCTTCTAGTGGGCGGGACCACATGCAGAGAGAAGAGGTTTCGACTAGGTGATGTTTACCATCCTTTCGACCAGTGTAAAGATGAAGTGGGTACTGGTCGTAGAATGTCTTACGACTAGTGTATTGTCGTAGAAGAGTGTACGACTAAGAACTGGTCGAGGGCAGACCTTCGACCAGGGTATGGTTGAAAGAATTGTCAAAGCGCTACTCGAAGTAAGACAATAAAGATAGAAAGAACCTGATGCTTTATTGAATGGTTGGTCGTTTACACGTAGAATTTGCGTAGCTAGTCGATATTCCAAGAATTTGAGAGAATTCGGCTGTCTTCCATTGCTAGTCGTACCAAACCTGGTCGCATAACTTCGACCACTGTGTAAGGACCTTCCCACTTGGGGGAAAGCTTGTTTCGATTAGACTGGGATTGAATTTTCCTCAATACCAAGTCACCTACAGTAAGGCTGCGAGGTTGGACCTTACGATCGTAGTACTTGCGTAGGGCTTGCTGGTAGACTACTGAATGGATTAAGGCATGATTCCTCTTTTCTTCGAGCAGGTTAATGTCATCCGCTCGAAGTTGTTCTTGGGCTGAGTCTTTTAAACTCTCGACCCTTGTAGACCTGATCTTTAGTTCTGGCGGAAGCATGGCTTCGGCACCAAAAACAAGGAAAAAAGGAGTTTCGCCTGTTACCCGACTAGTGGTCGTGCGAACTGCCCATAATACTGAAGGTAATTCTTGTACCCAAGCCCCTGAGCCCTTGACAAGCTGGTCGAAGACTCGAGTTTTAATTCCCTGTATTATTTGGCCATTCGCTCGTTCGACTGTCCCATTGCTTTGGGGATGGGCGACAGAGGCGTACCAGAGCTTGGTACCCAACTCGTCGCAAAATTCCTAAAATTTTGCGCTCGAAAATTGTTTACCATTATCTGTGATTATTCGACTTAGGACACCAAACCGAGTAATCACGCTTCTCATCATGAACCGTTTTGCGGCTTCCGTTGTTATCCCAGTCACAGGTTCGGCTTCGATCCATTTTGTGAACGTATCAATAGCCACAAAAAGGAACTCGAAGCCTCCTGGAGCCCTTGGGAACGATCCTAGGATATCGAGACCCCAGGTCGCAAAAGGCCAAGATAAAGGGATTCTTTGTAATGCCTGAGCTGGTTGGTGTATTTGCCTGCTATGAAACTAGCATTGTACATATTTCTTAACCAACTCTTTGGTATCGTAGAGGGCTGTTGGCCAGTAAAATCCTTGTCGAAAGGCTTTTCCGACCAACGTTTTGTAGGAAGCATGAGTCCCACAGATGCCCCCGTGAATGTCGTGAAGGAGGTTTAGTCCTTCTCTCTGCGGTATGCATCGCATGAGTACCCCTTGAGTACCTCGTTTATAGAGGACTCCTTCGACCAAAGTATACATTTTGGCCTTTCGGGATAAACGATCTGCTTCGAGATCGTCATCGAGTACGGAACCCGTCTGAAGATACTTGTAGATGGGATCCATCCAAGTGTCCTTGTAATCTAGAGAGGCTGTCTCAATAGGAGATGTCTCTGGTGTGTCCACTAGAGACGGTTTTTGGAGTTGCTCCAAGAAAACTCCTTTTGGTACTTGTGATCGAAAAGAAGCTATCCGAGTAAGCTGGTCTGCGAGGAAATTATCCTTTCGAGGGATAAATTGTATCTCGAAACCGAAAAAATGCTTTTCAAGCTTTCGAACCTCCAATAAGTACCGAGACATGGTCGGATTAGAGCACTGGTACTCTTTTCCGACCTGATTCACGACTAGTTGAGAGTCTCTTCTCACGAGTAGTCGTCGAACCGTGAGCACTTTCGCAGCTCGTATGCCGACTAGTAAACCTTCGTATTCTGCCATGTTGTTAGTGGCTTGAAAGTTTAGCTGTATGGCATACTTTAAGGTCTCTCCATTAAGAGATTCCAAGACCACCTCAGCCCCCAAGCCACTTAAAATAAGTGACCCGTCAAAGTACATCGTCCACTTGTCATGAGTATCGTATTGGGGATCCTGAACAAGTTCAGGATTTGTCCATTCGGCGACAAAGTCTGCCAAGATCTGGGATTTAATGGCCGTTCGGGACACGAAATGAAGGTCGAACTCCCCAAGTTCTACTGACTATTTAGACATGCGTCCCGCTACTTCCCTATTTTAGAGGATTACTCCCAAGGGAAACTCAGACGTCACAATTATTTTGTGCGCTTGAAAATAATGACGCAGTTTCCTCGAAGACATGAAGAGGGCATAGAGAAGCTTTTGGACTTGAGGGTAACGCTCCTTAGGTTTATGAAAAATTTCACTTATGTAGTACACTGGTCGTTGAACGTTTTCACATTCTACGACTAGTACTGCGCTCACTGCCTGTGGCGTGGCAGCTAGATAAATTAAGAGTGTCTCTTCTGGCTTCGGGGAAATTAGAACAGGAGCACTCGTAAGATATCTCTTGACATCCTCGAAGGCAGCGTTTCTCTCTTTCGACCACTCGAAACCCTCATGTTTCCTTAGAAGTTTGAAGAAAGGTAGTCCTTTTTCCCCCAGGTGTGCTATGAAACGACTTAAAGCCGCCATACACCCTGTGAGCTTTTGGACTTCTTTCTTTGTGGTTGGAGAGCGCATTTGAACAATGGCTTTTACCTTTTCGGGATTTACTTCGATCTCTCGTACGGAGACCAGGAATCCAAGCAATTTCCCCGAAGAGACTCCAAACACACACTTCTCAGGATTGAGTTTCAGGTGGTGTTTTCTGAGGTTGTCGAACGTCTCCTGCAAGTCTGAAACATGATCAAGCCGTTTGATGCTTTTTATGACTAGATCGTCAACATAGGTTTCCAAATTTCGGCCTAGCTGAGGTGAAAAAGTCGATTGCATCAAACATTAAAAAGAAGCGCCAGCATTTTTTAGACCAAATGGCATTTTGACATAGCAAAATATACCAAATGGAATAATAAATGTAGTCTTCTCTTCGTCTTATAGACACATATTTATCTAGTAGTGACCAGAATATGCATCTAAAAAACTTAATGTTTCGCAACCAGCAGTAGAGTCAACCAACTGATCGATACGAGGTAAAGGGAAATCATCTTTTGGACAAGGTTTATTAAGATCAGTGAAGTCTACGCACATTCGCCACTTGCCGTTAGACTTCCTAACCATTACAGGGTTGGTCAACCACTCTGGGTGGTCGACTTCTCTTATAAAGCCTGCTTTAAGTAGCTTGTCCAATTCTGACCTTATAGCATCTCGTTGATCAGGGGCAAATCTCCGTAATTTTTGTTTTACGGGTACTTTGTCAGGCCGTAAAGCTAGCCTGTGCTCGATCACTTCCCTAGGGACTCCGGGCATGTCGGATGCTTGCCACGTGAAGACATCTGTGTTTGCTTGGAGGAAAGTGATGAGGGCGTCTTCCTACTTGGGGTCAGAAGTATCCCCGATGCGAACAGTCTTCGAAGGTTCCTCCTGATCCAGGGGAACCTCTTTGACTTGGTCGTTCGGCTTGGACGCAGCTTTAGGCTTCGAGTTCTTGGTCGAAGGCTGCCCTTTTTCTTCCCGAGCTGGTATTTGACCTACCATCTCGAGGGATCGACGGTCACACGTATACGCCATCTTCTTATCATAATGAATTGTGATTACTCCTTTGGGACCTGGCATCTTAAGATATTGATACCCATAATGAGTTGCCATTAAGAATTTTGCCAAAGCTGGTCGTCCGAGTATGGCGTTATATGCCGTATCGAAATCGACCACATCAAAGGAGATCTTCTCTGTCCCAAAATTACTTGGTGAACCAAATGTTAAAGGAAGAGAAACTTGACCAATGGGTTTGGCCGAAGACCCCGGTACAATACCATGGAATGAATATCTTATCGGTCTTTCCTTGGTCCTGGGTACTTGCATTTCGTCCAGGGTACTCGTAAACAGAATGTTTAACAAGCTTCCACCATCAATCAACACTCGATTTACTCGATAGTTGTTGATGGTGGGTTCGACCACGATCGGAAAGTGACCTGGACGTGTTGAAGGGATCGGGCAGTCACCCTTCTCGAAAGAGATGGTGACTTCCGACCACTTCGGTACTTTATTAACAAGAGGAGAGTCAGTGGAGTTTACCTCGCGTTCGACTGCCTTAAGCTGCCTTCTTGACTCGTACACCGATGATCCCCTAAAGATGTGCTCGATGGTGTGCTCGGGATCTTGAAATGGCATGTCCTCGTTGTCGTCCGAGTGCGTACGACCACTGGCTTGCCCCACTTCTTTGAGGGTAGGAAGTGGCCATTTGCCGTTGTAGTAGTCTTCAAGTTTTCATTGGAAAACTCGGTAGTTGCGAAGGTCATGTCCTTCCTTTTTGTGGAAAGGGCACTACCTAGGCTTGTCGTTCTTCCGTTCGGGGCGTTTACCTTTGCCTCGATCAGGGTATTGCTTCGCAGTTCGTGGCTCCTTATCGCTTACGGCCAGGATCTCCTTAGAAGCATTGGCTTGAGGCTTTTGTCCCTTTGCCTTATTTTTGGATTTCTTGGCCTTCTTATCCTTCTTTTTGCTACCTTCGCCAGTCTCCTGAGGGTGCTGGTCATCTCGATCGATGATTTTGGTCCACTCAATCGCTTCATCGCCAGAGAGCGCATCGATCAGCCATCTCGAAGAGTTCAACACTGATGGCGGGGAGGGTTCAAAGCGATGTCCTCCGTGATCCTTCGCTCACGGACTCCTGCTGAAGGCTCGATATGAATCGTCGAAACCTCAGGAATAGAATTGCGAACCTGACTGAAATGCCTGATGAATTGGCGTAGTGTTTCGTGGTCGTTTTGTTGCATCCTGTGTAGGTCGTCCTCCTTTCCGGGGTGATGGTAGGTGCCCTAGAAATTGGCCAGCAATAGATCACAGAGGTGTTGCCACGAGTAGATCGACTCGACCGGTTGGTTTAATAACCACAATCGAGCAGACCCTTCGAGCACAGTCGGAAGGTAATTCGCCATGACGTGCTCTCCTCCTCCTGCTGCTCGAACAGCGGTTGTGTAGATAAACTCGATGGGATTTTGAGACCCATCAAATTTCTCCATGTTCCCTGGTTGAAATCGCGGCGGCTAGTGAACTATTCGGAGATCAGGCGAGAATGCCGGACATCTGGTAATCACGTTGTAACGCCTCCTTTGTAGAAAAGAGGGGTTGACATCGCTAGGTGATCGTATTCGACGATATCAAGCAAGGGGTGAATCCGACTTATAGTAAGTTTTGATCCTACAAGGGTAATACTCCTCGTACCTTGTCTGCTATTGCAGACCTCTCGGTCGGAGTGGTGAGCGGTCACCTCTCCTAGGAGATTTATGATCGTCAGGCATTCGAGGAACTCTTTTCCGGATTGGGGAGCGATGCACCTTGCAGTGATCTCCATGCGGCGAGTTATTCGACTGACTGGAAGCTGATGGAGTCGTACTGCCACGACTTCCAAAATGATGTCGGCGGGGTCGTTCGAGCTTGCTCATCATACTCCGCAGCCTTCGTGCGATCTCTTCGGCGAAGAGGTCATAGCCAGGTGCTCAGGCAAGTTCTCGAGTTGGGTTCTCAAGCAGGTCATTGATATGCTGAAGTTCCTGAGCTTCTTCCGACTGGTATTGAGCGCGTCCAAGCAATTTTCTTTAAGTTGCAACTCGTTTTCGTCGGTTTGTTTCAGAATCATTCATACCTAATCCTTGAGCTTGCCTTAATGGAGTGCGATGATCTCGAGAATTTCCTTCACGCTCATCAGAGTATTGACTCTGGTCGTCGTCGGAGGTGTCTTTGTCATTGCCACGAGTAGTCGTAGGGTGTGATCTTCGGGGAGCATCTGCAGCCTGGTCTCTGGGAGAGTTATGGCTACCTGAGGGCAGGATGAAGACCTCCCGCTGATGATCTCCACTTGCGCTAGGGGCCTCCTCGCTTGAGGAGTCGTCGAATGACACCATTTGGCGACTTGGAGCAAACCCCTCCAGGAAGGGGAATTCCGGGTTATAACCGTCTCCATCGGCAAGCGGGTCCTGCGTTGGGATGGTCGAACTCACAGGAAGAGCATGTTCGATTGCATCCTTCGCTGGGCTAACCGGAGAGAGAGAATCACCCGATGCTAATGAAGATTCAGAATTGTGACTTCTAGGAGTTGTCGCACCAGGTCGGACTGTCTTAGGCGGACTTGGACATTTGGAAAGGGAACCCTCACCGTGTCCTGAGTCTGCCTCGGGACAGCCCTCCTTGTGGTCGGATTGACCTTTGTCCTCTGTGGAAGCTGGTTCCCCATCTGGATGTATAGTTGTGGGGGATAAGGATCCCTCCTCAACTCCATCGATGGTAAGGTCTCCTGGAGAAAGATCTTCGGAGGCGACATCACCATCGGATGATGCATCACTCGGCTCATAGTCGAAACCGGCATCCATGTCGATATCTGCATAATCGGCCAAGTCGAACCAGTTCTCCTCGTTCCACTCTCCTACCATGAAAACATGAGAATTGGAAAGACAAAGGAAAGCTGATGACTTGAAAATCCCCACTGTCGGTGTTTTAGAACCGAACTTATGTAAAGATTGTTTGATTCGGGGGTTCCTTTAGGCTCAAGATCACACAAAGATGGAGACACGGGGATTTTTATACAGGTTTGGGCCTTCTCCTAGGAGAATAACAACCATACTCCTGTGTGTATGTATTGAGTATGCTGGATTACAAGATGGAATCAAAGACTAGAGTATTGTGCTTCTAATCTTCTCTTGCCCGTTGTGTCCGTCCCCTTTGTCCTGTTGATTCTTGCCTTTTATATCATCTCCGAGGTGCACCATTGGATCTTCGGAATAAAAGTCACATTAACGCGCCAGATCGTGGAGCTGTTACCGGGAGTTATTACGGGAATCTTAATATACCCACGTCACCAGGCAATTATCATCATAACAGGGGGTTAAGCGATGCTGTTATTGTAGGGAATGACAGCATAATTGATTACTCATATCCTGAGATATGGCACATGATATTCCTTTATCGACTAGGCCCACATGTCTGTGAATCTTGTCTACTGAGGACTAGTCGTAGAAAGTCTTACGACCAGTTGGTGGTTGTAGGAGAGCCTACGACCACGGATCAATCGTAGTAGAGCTTACGATTATGGGATAGTCGTAGGAGGGCTTACGACTATGGGGTAGTCGCAGGAAGACCCACAACTACATGGTGGTCGTAGTAGAACTTACGACCTCCAGCTTCTCCCTTATGAATGTTAAGGGGTATACTCAAGAGTTGTTTGACGTCATTAATACCTATAATATGAATTATAGATATATAATAAAATAAGGATTGTTATATCCTCATCAAAATTATTTTTAGCTTTGGGAAAAAAGGAAACCCCTTTTTAAAATCCAATAAAATCAAAGAAAATTCTTAAAATAATAATTTTGATTTTAAATCCAAATAAATCCCGAAAACTTAAATAAACCAACTTTGAATTAATTGAAGTTTGATTAATTCAAATTAAATTGCTTTTAAATTCTAAAATTTCAAGTTAAGCTTTAGAAATTCAATAAAACCAAATGGTTATTTTTAAATTTTGAAATTTTTTAAAAAGCCCAAAAAATCAGGATGTTACATACTCTCTCTCTTTTTGAACTATTTGGCCGGTCGGCCTATTTGTGTAAAACTTGGTCGTGTAGACCTATGTGTGGGTACCTATTAATATGTGTCTTTTGAATCATGTTGTATGTATGAAATGTGTATGGATGTGATTATCAATGTTGTGGATCTGTGTACTAGCTACTAATCATGAGACCAGTAGGAGATACATACGAGGATTTCGGGTATTCAACTCTCGGGTTCCACAGCCCAGCATGCCACCGCTTTCAGCCCAAATCCCAACCCAACTCTGTCCTCACTGAAGCCTCCTTCGAAAATCCCTCATAAACAAAAAGGCGATACAAAACGTCGATATGGGCTAAGAATAAATCCTTCTCTGATCCAGCCCTGGCCAAGGCTTAACTAGGAACTTGATTGCTCAGCCTTAAGCTACACAGATCCTTGTCGTAATGGCAAGGAGCACTGCCCATAGGCCATAACCAGACTACATAAACTGTTTGTCGGTGAACCATAATTTAGTCGACGGGCAGCTGACATTCATCAAGAGGCCGGCGGCCTGCCGATCCGGCCATAATTTGGCTCTTTCGAGTTCAATCTGGGGATTGGCTCCTGCATTACGGTTAGTTTCTCTTACATGTGCTTCTATTGAGCTGCATATCAACTGCTAATTTTGTCCCCTGAATTTCACGTCTATAACCCTTCGAAATGGCAATCCGCCCGAGACATAGGGGTTGTTTGGTTTGCTACTCTTGCAAATCAAACCAAATATTGGTAATACCAACGAAAATTGGTTGTTGTTTAGTTTGTTATTAAAATTTGGTAACACCAATGAAATCTAATGTCACACGCGGGCAATCCGAAGGTGAGGAAATCGTCCTCCAAAATTTTGGTAACACCAAAATTTAACTTCCCACAATACAAACAACATTTTTTTCTTTCTAATATTTTTGGTTTTGCCCAGGTTCTAGTCACACCAAAATTTTGGCTTTCTCCATTTTGAAGTAAACAAAATGGCCGCAATTTGTCAATCGGAAGAGCTGCCGTAAGATGCAAATAGTAACGAGACCATCTTTCTAAATTATTCTATTCTATGTTGAGTCAAAATATATATATATTATATTCTGTGTTGGACAAATTAAGAAAGAACAAAACAAGGACATGGGAGCCTTGAAATAAGGAGAACCGCAGTGTTCGAACATGCTACAACAACGGTGCAGTTTGAGAAAGATAAATCAATTTCGTAAAAACATAAATTGAAATTGTGAATGAAATAAACTCAAATATGCTAATTGTAGCTTGGAGATAAAATTCAATCTGGGACAAAATTAAAGTCGTAATGTATAAACTTAATATTTTCAGTTTTAAATGGAAACGACCATTATGCTATAATTACAATCGTACTAAAATAAATAAAATCTCAAATTTTGGACCTGAAAAAACTACAGAATATCCTAATATAGTTATGTTACGATTAAAATTGGAAAATGAAGAATTAAATTATCTAAAAGTAAAGCTGCCATAATTTTGAATTATATATAAATTATATAGGTCGATCCTAATATAGTTATGTTAGGATTCAAATTAGAAAATTAAGAATTAAATTATCTTAAAGTAAAGCTCATAGTTTAGAGTAAAAAATTCCAAACCTTAATATCTTTATTTCAAATTATAAAAACTTTGATTTTTTTTTTTATAATTACATGATGTTCTAAGTCATATGCACAAATTTGAATTTGAGTTTACTGTATGCATTATTTCAGGGGGGCAATGGCTAGATTTGTTAGTGGACTTGCGGGGTGAATGGGTGGTGCAAATCCTGGTCCTTTTCAGCTTCACACTGCAAGTGTTCGGCCTGCTCATCTTCGCGGATATCCGTCGGCACAATGTCTCCCTTGTGCCAAGGATGCTCCTTTGGCTGGCGTACCTGCTGGCTGACTCCACCGCGTTGTTCACCCTCGGCCACATGTTCATAAGCAGCCGGCCGCCTGAGCAGCAGCAGCTCATGGCGCTCTGGGCGCCGTTCCTCCTGGTGCATCTCGGTGGCCAGGACACCATCACCGCCTACTGCTTCGAGGACAACCGGCTCTGGCTGCGCCACCTGCAAACTCTGGTTGTGCAGGTCCTGGGAGCTGCTGCCTCTACAGGTATATCCCCGGCAGCGAGAGGTTGGTCCTGGTGGCCGCCGTCCTGATATTCGTCGTCGGTGTTCTCAAGTACGGGGAGCGGATATGGGCGCTCCGGTGCGCCAGCTTGGAAAGCATCCGGAGCTCCCTTGAGAAGTTGGAGGCCAGCGACCACCAGACATTCCAACTGGCCGCCCATAGTAATTTCATTGATCCAGCAGAGGTGGTTCTGATGGCAGCTCACGCCCTGATGGATGTCTGCAAGGGACTATTTGTGGGATTGCGGAGAGGGCCGTCAGAGTTGGACAAGTTGATGGAGATGGAGCTGTCCCTGATGTATGACATCATGTACACCAAGGCGGTGGTGATCCACACGTGGTATGGATGCTGCGTCCGTGTGGTTTCGTTGGTTGCCACAGCCGCTGCATTCTTGCTGTTTCAGTTTAGTAGCAAAGATGCTCACAAAACAAACGACGTCGCGGTCACTTATATCTTGTTGGTAGGGGCCTTGGTCCTCGACATGGCAGTAGGGTCTACCTGGAGTGCCTTGTACACTAGGAAATTGAAAAGGTTTGCAAGCGATGATCTGTCAACCAAATTATTACGAATAATTGGTATTATTCCTTTTGACTTCTCCTACCGCGGTAATGCTTGTCTCATTGGAGTGAAAGTTGCCACCGCGCTGCTGTCCTACTACAAACAGAGAACTGCAGATGTCATCTTTGGGGTGTGGGTGGAGATGCTGGGCTATGTTGCCGACAACTGCAGTAGGGAGTCCCATGCCAGGCAGCTCGGCAGTGGCTCATGGCAGGACACGCCAACATGTCTGTCGGCTCAGACTACGAGTCACTACTATGAAATCTCTGTATCTAACAGTAATTCCATCCTCATTTATCTCAAATATCCACCAGGAATTAATAAGTAGGAACTATCGGCGCAGTTGCGCGCCTAGACACTACAGTGTTCATTGTAAACTTGTTAAGAATGTTGTATATTCTCTATTCTCTCTTTTATCCTATATAGCCCATGAGACCTATATAACAATATCTATATATATCCTCAATTAATGAATAAGCTGTATAGTTGGGAATAACAAAATCATCATCCCAAAATTCTAACAAAACTTACTATTTGCAGCATAGAACCCCAGCTGGGGTCATCGTGTATTTATGATGTCAGAGGATTACAATAGATTAGTAGATTACATGTTAGGATTACACGCGCTAGTTGCCTTGTTCTCCTTATATGAGGTTCTCGGCCGGGTCTGCTCACGCTACAACGTTTTAAACCGGATGAAGACATTTTTTGAGGAAGTGCAAAAGTTTTGCACAACTTTTCATTAAGGAGGAAAAATAGTAATGAAGAAGATATTGTCATGAAAGACGTCCGAACACCTCTGCAAGCCAGGTCGATCCGACCGGTACAAGTGACAATGGAAGCCCAGTGCTGCAATCAGAGAGTCCATGTACTCTCGATATTGTCATGAGCGACTAGTATTTGCCAACGGCTCCTACGTATTTCGGGGGCCAAGTGGCATCTGGTAAGGATGTCGATGAAGTTATCACCAATCGTAGGCTAAGTGGGCATGGTGAAACTCAGTATACGATCGGCAGTCCGCCAGATCAGGCTAAGTCTACCACAAAGTCCACTGGAGGTGGTAATCTCCGATCGCTCCCCATCGTGGAGGCTCCTTGCAGAAGCACTGGACGCTCTCCCTTAGCTACGACGGGAGTTCCTCGGAAGATCACTGTTGGCGCCATGAAGTTAACACAATCAGAAATACCAATCCGTATACCATGCACGATCCTCCACGGGTTAATTCGCCACCACTTGCTGGTAAAAATGATACGAGCGTTCAAATACCAACTATCGAAGGCAATTGAGCTGATGGATGTGCATCAGTAATAGGAAATCGGCGTGAGGCAGGTTCCCGGCCGAGTCTGCTCACGCTACGACGTTTTAAACCGGATGAAGACACTGATTTGTATGAGTACATTAGGCTGAGCATTGAAGCCATTGATTTCGAGGACAGCATCATCGCCTGGCTCGTCGCCACCGATATCTATCTGTTGGATGTTGGCAGCAGCCAAGGAGCGTCGTCGAAGGTAATCAGGGTGCTATCCAACTACATGATGTTTCTCTTTGTGGTACGCCCCTACATGCTGCCCGGCCCTGTACGGCACAGACGTGTCGCCCAGACCCGCGATGATCTGTACGGAGCATCGAAAAGGTATGCAAGCGATGATCTGTTCCACAAATTAACACCAAAAAAATAATATTCTTCTGTCCCCCAAATTATCACCCAAATTAATCCTAACATTTAACAACAATGAGCACGACGACTCATAAAAAATCAAATCCCAGGCCTAAGTGAGTCCAATCTGATTTTCACCCCACCATCAAAGTTTTATAAATAGAACTAACTCTAGTAAGTTCTTATGTTCGCCTTTGACCATAAGCACAGCTGTTTAAACAGTTTAGACTCTGCAGAGATTGTACACTATACCCATAAGAGATAGTCAACTCGTTGCCCCACTTGATTCCTTAGTCATGTGGTTGAGAGACCATCATAGTAACATTTCAAAATATCTACCCTCTCCCGTCATCTTGTTGAATATATAAGCATTTTTTGAATTACTTTAATCCAGAAAGATGCTAGATAAATCATGAAAATTACTTTAGCCATTTTCACAAGACAGGTAATCAAGAACACTATAGCTATACTAATTTCACTACTACAAAACAGGCTATAGTAGACGCCCCATCACAGACGGTTCCTTTGGAACCGTCTGTGTTGGCCATTGCCGCACCTGCGGGTGGCGCGGGAAGAATATCACAGACGGTATTTTTTAGAACCGTCTGTGATAGTCATCTATCACAGACGGTTTGTAAATAGAACCGTCGTGATATTACCGAGCGGTTCTATTCAAGCAAACCGCCTGTGATAATCACCTAATCACGCAGCGGTTCTATTTAATAACCGTCGTAGCAATATCCTGAGCGGTTCTATTTACAAACCGTGCGTGATTTGGTGATTATCACGCACGGTTTGTGAATAGAACTGTCAGGTAATATCACATACGGTTCTATTTACAAACCGTCTGCGTGATAGTCATCTATCACGAGCGGTTTTATTAAGAACCGCTCGTGATATGCCCATCGCAGATAAATTGAGCGCGACACATCCCTCTGCCGCCTTTCGCCGCTGTG
This sequence comes from Phyllostachys edulis, assembly GCA_036346405.1. Classification (NCBI taxonomy): domain Eukaryota; kingdom Viridiplantae; phylum Streptophyta; class Magnoliopsida; order Poales; family Poaceae; genus Phyllostachys; species Phyllostachys edulis. The sequence continues at coordinate 724,088 of JAYEVD010000764.1, read as the reverse complement.
TCCATTGCCGACTTGCCATTGTGCCTCTGCCACTCTCTCCATGTTTGGATAAATATAATCAACTGCCCTCTCTGCTTTGGGCTCCACTTAGGTCTGGTAGCTAGCTTCTCCTCCCCCAGGTGCCAGGCCACTTCCCTCCCCTAGCTCCTCCAACCTGCGATTTCTCCCCTAATTAAACAGATGAAGTAATACTGATTATCCTTTTTCCACTCTATTGATTAGTGAATTTCCCTGACTTTGCTACTCTGTACATAGACGCTAATGTTTTGTTTTCTTTGTTGTATTCCTTAATCGGAATCATAGGGTTTAGGTTTCAATTAATACTACTTGATGGGAAAAGGCAAAACGTACGTACATCTAGCTCTTAATTTGATGGACCCTATTTGTAGAAAATGAAAAGCAAAACATGTAACCTTTAATTAATCTGGTGTAATTCCTTTGTGCAACGATGAGACAAAACGAGTAAGTACGTGCAAAGAAGTGAAAGTCTTAATCAGAACTAATTTCATGAGTAGTTTTCTAGAACAGATTAAAAAGAAGAATTTATGACACACCAAGATAAGTCACATGTGCAATGATGTATTTTATATTTCCTCCATTTATATCCATGAAGAAACGTCATCACAAAGGTTTATTGTTTCAATTATATGAAAGCGGATACACAAGCAATCGCGCGACCAACTTGCTAGTTATTAATTAGGATCTTACTCTTGTCTTTTGTCTCGTATCTAATCAACAATCATGCAGATAATCAATAATTATCCGCTATGCTAGCTTAGAGAGGAGAAGGTTGGACCCTTGCCCTAAGCGCCTCAACACCCGCCACCTCCTCCCCATTCGCCACCTTAGAGAGGAGAAGGAAAGGAGAGAATCGATTTTCTTCGTGACCTCCGAGGGTAACGATCTATAACCCTTTATATTTGCTATAAATTAATCGCTAATCAATTTTGACACTAATTTGTTACATGCGTAGTGTAGATGGATCAAACCGATGTCAGCAGAACCGTGTGAGTCAAGAGTACATTAATGGCGTGGTTGCTTTTAGAAGAGCCGCCGAAAGGTGATATGTTGAAGAAGGAGATAAATTTTATGTCTTGTCTATGCATTGATTATGTAATTTGAAGATGTTTAACAACGCGCAAATAGAAGCGCACTTGATTCAAGGGTTTCACAAAAGGGTATACATGTTGGACGATCACGGTGAAGAGCGATTATTACACATGAAGTTAGTAATGACGGCACCGCCGAGGAAGTCAACGATCGCGGATGTGGATCTTGCTTTTGATGAGGATATGTCACACGATGACAATCTGGATCGGATGCTACGCGATGCGTAAGAGAACTACTGATGAGAGAGAGTTTTGTAAATTCGAGGGCTTAAGGGAGGACTCGGTGAGACCTTTGTTCCTGGTTGCAAGCCGAATATACAAGGTTGTCAACCGTGCTTGAACCTGCTGAAATTGAAGGCAAGCAATGGTTGGTCCGATAAGAGTTTCACGGCGTTGTTAGGTCTCCTAGCGGACATCCTTCCGAGGGAAACGTGTTGCCCAAAGACCACCTATCAAGCAAAGAAGGTTATTTGTCCATTGGGAATGGAAGTAGAAAGAATACATGCATGTCCGAATGATTGTATCCTCTACCGTAAAGAGTATGCGACATGCATGTATGTCCTGTGCAAAGCATCCCGATACAAGCGTCGAGAATCGCTAAGGTGAAGCAAGGACCTCTGCTAAGATGTTGTGGTATCTGCACGTGATCCCACGCTTGAAGCGTTTATTTGCGAACGCAAAGGACGCAAGATTGCTGCGTTGGCACTTTCGGAGGAGCGTAAGAGAGATGGAAAGCTAAGACACCTGCCGATTACGCCAAAGGAGAAACTTCGATCGGAGCTTGAAGAGTTCGGTGCGAACCGAGGAACATAAGGTTAGGGTTGAGTACAGATGGAATGAATCCTTTCGGTAACATGAGCAACCGACATAGCACCGGCCCGTGAATCTATGTATGTACAACCTTCCTCCTTGGTACGTGTATGAAGCGGAAGTACATTTTGATGTCACTACTTATCCAAGGGCGAAGCAACACAGGAATGATATTGATGTGTACCTAGCACCATTCTTTGGAAGATCTTGTGACACTTGTGGAACGAAGGGTGCAGGTATGGGATGCGTACAAGCGAGAGAACTTCACTTTACGCGCCATGTTGTTCTACACCATCAATGATTTTCCGCCCTTGGTAACTTTGTCAGCCCGAAGACAAAAGGAGCCAAAGCACATCTCGCCTTTGCTTAGATGCTACAGAGAGTGTATGGTGAACAACTCGCAAGAAATCGTATATATCGTCACCGTAGGTTCCTTCGAGAGTCACCCATACCGCAAGATGAAAAAACAATTCGACGGAAATAAGGAGAACGATTCAGCTCCAAGGGCTTTTAGAGGAAAGAGGTCTATGATATGGTTAAGGATATCGATGTTGTGCTTGGGAAGGGGCGTAAATTAAGAACCCGTGAGAAGAACATCCGAAGAAGCGGTCAATTTTTGGGACTTGCCTTATTGGGAGCACTTAGAAGTTCGCCATCGCATCGATGTCATGCGTGAGAAGAATGTATGTGATAGCTTGATTGGTCTCTTCTTTGAACATTAGTGGCAAAACAAAGGATGGTGTTAACGCATCGGCGTGACTTGGTTGATATGAACATAAGGATCGAGTTAGCACCGTAGAGACCGATCTGAGACGACGTACCTTCCCCGACTTGCTACACTCTATCCAAGGCCGAGAGAAATGAATCGTGCGAGCTTGCATGGAGTGAAAGTCCCATCCGTTACTCCGCTAACATTAAGAACCTTGTTTCTATGCAAGATTTGAAATTAATTGGTATGAAGTCTCATGATTGTCATGTCTTGATGACACAAATGCTTCTGTTGCAATTAGAAGTATCTTGCGAACAAGGTCCGAGTGGCAATCTTGAGGTCGTGTTATTTTTCAACTCAATTGCTCGAAAGATCATTGATCCCCAAGGACTAGATGCTCTGCAGGCGAGGTGGTGACCACTCTATGTCATCTTGAGATGTATTTCCCTCCGTCATTTTTCGATATCATGGTCCATCTCATTGTTCACCTTGTGAGAGAGATAAAGATATGCGCCTGTGTTCTTCGCCATATGTACCCGTTCGAGAGGTACATGGGAATTCTCAAGTCCTCGTCTGGAATCGATCTTGACCGAGGGCAAGATCATCGAAGGTTATGCAACCGAAGAGGTCATTGAGTTCTGCGTCGACTACATGGCTCGGTGGAACCGATAGGTGTGCCTCTATCTCGCCATGAGGGGAGATGGATGGTATCGGGACCATCGGAAGGAAATCAATAACTCCCGATCTGGATACATACGCTCAAGCCCATTTCATGGTCTTGCAACACATGACCCAAGTGTCCCGTATATCGACGAGCACAAAGACATGGTGCGCCAATGTAATCCGCACCGGTCGGAGGTTTGGATCACGAGAGAGCACAACCGTCGGTTCAACGAATGGTTAAAGGTGTGAATCACTGGGAGGTCATCAAGTGATGATACGCTGCTATGGTTGGCACGAGGGCCACAATTTACAATTGTCACATGGCAAGGATACGACATCAATGGGTACACATTTTATACGGCAGCTCAGGATAGGAAGAGCACAGTCCAGAATAGCGATGTCCGCATAGATGCATTCAGTACCGATGGGATGAGGAGCTCCTACTATGGGCAAATAGACGAGATATGGGAGCTCGACTACGTGCTTTTCAAGATCCCCCTATTTCGGTGCCGTTGGGTCCATCTCGCACAGGTGAAGGTCGACAAGTACGGTGTCACTACCGTGGACCTCGAACGTGTCGGATATAAAGACGAACCATTCGTACTGGCTAACCAAGTTGTTCAAGTCTTCTATGTAACCGACCCGGCAAATAAGAAGCGCCACGTAGTTCTTCATGGAAAAAGGAGGATTGTCGGAGTTGAGAATGTAGTGGACGAGGAAGAATACAATCAATTTGACGAGTTGCCTCCTTTCGGAAACGGCATTAGGCTCGAGGAAGAACCCAGTGAGGAAGCTAGCTATATGCGCGTCGATCATCATGAAGGCCTATATCTTAATTAAGAATTTACTCCAATGTAATTAATTTATTCCATAACATCATGTGTTATGGACTTGTAATCTCTCATATATTTTGATGTCAACGTGAAATTGTCATGTGTTGATGTGTTATGGACTTGTCATATTTGATATTGATGTCAATGTGGACGTACATTGTAATGTGGAGTATCAAAATTGTCATCATACTTGATTTCGAGTTGAGTTGAATTAGATATGAAATTTTGAAGTCAAATGTGTTATGAACTTGTTATGGACTTGTCATATTTGATATTAATGTCAATGTGTGGGCGTACATTGTAATGTGGAGTATCAAAATTGGTTTCACTTGATTTGGAGTTGAGTTGAATTAGATATGAAATTTTGAAGTCAAATGTGTTATGAACTTGTCATCATACTTGTCACCAAAGTTAGAATTCATATGGACTTGTCATAATTGTCATCATACTTGTCTCAAAGAAGTTCACTATGTTTTCTCGGGATATTTATGTCTCACCGAGTTCAAGATGTTTTGTCGAGGATATCATAAATTGGCCTCGGGTTGTAGGCTATCACAGACGGTTTTATTATACAACCGCTCGTGGGAATATTATCACGAATGAAATGAGAACCGACGGATATCATCACTGAGAAGTTCCGTTTCAACCGTCGGATATACTTTTTATAAGGCGGAAACGCTAGGTTTTCCTCTCACTTCTCACTTCCTCTCCTCGCGCCTTACGCTCTCGCGCTCGTTCGCCTCCTCTAGGGTTTAGGGCTCGCCTTCCGCCGACCACGACCTCGGCGCCGCCGCCCGACATTGGTGCCCCCGACCTCTGCGCGCCGCCCGACCTCGGCGCCCCGTTCACCTCCCAGGTAGTAAGCCCGACGTCGCCGCCGACCTCGGTGCCGCCGCCCGACATTGGCGCCTCCGACCTCGGCGCCGCCCTCCTCCTCCCGTGTCGGCCTCCTCCTCTGCACCGGCCTTCTCCCTCGCCCGTCCTCCTCCCGTGTCAACCTCCTCCCAGCTCCCTCCTCCCGCATCAGCCTCCTCCCCCTGACCTGCCTCCCCAGTTCTTGTCGCATCCTCTCTGTAGTATTGCTCCTCTGTGGCGATTCAGTTGATCTTTGCATATATATATATATATATATATATATATATATATATATATATATATATATATATATATATATATATATATATATATATATATATATATATATATATATATTGCAGTGCTAGTTGCAAATTAATCGATGGGCTTTGTTGACATGCTCGTGATGAACTCCGCCTTATCTTGAGATTGAATGTGATAGTTAGTTCATACTTGAGCTCTATTGTATTACTTACTCTACCGTTAATTGGTTACTTCGGTTCAGCTCATAGTTCTATTGCAAATTGATCAGTTGTATTGACTAGTTTGTGATTCTTCTAGTAGTATGTATGAGCTCATTCAACTTTTCATTTGCCATCTTGATCTCTGTAGTCAACCTCTGTTTGACTGGAAGTTTAATCTGTTTTAGCTAATGTTGAGATCATTTGATTAAGCAAAGTATTGTTTAGAGCTCATAGTTTGAATTTATATTATCATATTCATTTCATGAAGAGTATAGACAATAGGATTGAGATGGCAAAGACTTGTTCTTTAGCTACTCTCCTTCTGAGAGCACATAATATCATCAATTAATATGTTGGAATAGTGTCTGTGCAATCGTGAGTTCTTTTCCGCATCCTCTCTGTGAGTATTGCTCCTCTGTGGCGCTTCGATTCGGTATATATATATATATATATATATATATATATATATATATATATATATATATATATATATATATATATATATATATATATATATATATATTATATGCATGCTAGTTGATACCTTGATCTCGTATTAGTTCTCGATTTTTTAGTCTAGTCTTCAAGATATTGCAAATTGATCGATGGGCTTTGTTGACATGCTCGTGATGAACTCCGTCTTATCTCGAGATTGAATGTGATAGTTAGTTCATACTTGAGCTCTATTGTATTACTTGCTACCGTCAATATGTTGTATCTTGTTAATTGGTTACTTTCGTTCAAATTTCATAGTTCTATTGCAAATTGATCGGTTGTATTGACTAGTTTGTGATTCTTCTAGTAGTATGTATGAGCTCATTCAACTTTTCATTTGCCATCTTGATCTCTGTAGTCAACCTCTGTTTGTGATGGAAGTTTAATCTGTTGCTAGATTAACTTGAGATCATTTGACAGCTACAAAGTATTGTTTAGAGCTCATAGTTTGAATTTATATTATCATATTCATTTCATGAAGAGTATATACAATAGGATTGAGATGGCAAAGACTTGTTCTTTAGCTACTCTCCTTCCGAGAGCACATAATATCATCAATCGCATTTCCTTAGAGAAGTAGGCTCGGGCAAAAGATTTGTATCACTAGTTTCTATCTATACAAAGATCACAAGAGAAGTTGGTGGATTAAGGAGTGTTAGGAGTGTTAGAATAGAAGCTCGTGGATTAAGGAGTGTTAGGAATGTTAGTAGTCTCAGATGAGCTCATTCAACTCTTCATTTGCCATCTTGATCTCTATAGTCAACCTCTGTACTTCTTCACGAGAGCAAGTAAGCGAGATGGCAGAGGCACTGTCTTCGCCATTGCCGTCACCGACGCCAGAGATGGAAGAGGCGCCGAGGAGGCCGCCAACACCGACCCCGAGATGGAAGAGGCGCCGACGAGGCCGCCAACACCGACCCAGCAGATGGAAGAGGCGCCGACGAGGCCAGCCGTCACCGTCGATTTATAATGACACGAGGCGAGATGGCAGAGGACAATCGAAAATGCCTACGGGCGGCCCGGTCATCACGGAGGTCGGTGACTTTGGGGTCCCTCTGAGTCCCAAGAGATCGTGGCGAGATTCCTGACCATCTGCGGGATACTTGGAAGGCACGGTCCTCATCACCACACCAAGGTGGAAGGACTGACGAAAAGAAGCGAAAAGCGCTGTGTGGATGTAACTTTCGAGAAGTTCACTATTCCGCATATGTGGCACGCGTCTGACGGACGGCGATGCTCACGATGGGTAAATCGTGGAGGACCTTCAAGAGCATTCTTGTCACGGCATGCGTGAACACGGGTCGACGCCTTTCAGCGCAAATAGATTCTTGGCGGGAAGCATGGGACACCTTTGTGGCTATGAAAACATCGGCGAATTTAAGGAGCAAAGTCGCGGCGCACAAAGCTCTCGGACACGAAACACTCACCAAGACAGACTCGGCACCGCTGGTGCGCGGGTAAATACGAGGAATGGGCGGCGGAGAAGGAGAACCCGCTTCTGATGTCACAGACCAGCGCTCCCTAAGCCGTTAAAAGCGAGGGCACAAGTCTCGTCTTGAGCATCTCCTTCACAAACCCGCGCACCGTGAAGTGTCCCAACGTGTGGTAAGTATATCGAACTACTAAGTTGTTAATAAGTCCATAACTTCATAGTGTCTATAATAACGTGATGACTTCTTGCGGCGTGACTTGATCGCCCAAGCTTCCCAAGGCTCCTTCCGTGCGAGCGAGGAGAAGGATATACTATCTACGACCTTGGGAAACAAGGAGCACCGGTCGCACGCGAGGCCTTGGGGTTAACGTGCCTTGGATTCATGGATTCGCGGGACGACTACTACACGATAGGACTAGGAAGAGATCCAAGGCGAGCACGACAACCGGTTGGTACAGATGATTACTAACCAATTTCAAGTAGAGATGGCAAGATTGCGAGTCAAATGGATATACTCATGAGCGGTGATCGCAAGTCGCCCGCTAATTTGGAAGACAGGTCCTCCTCGACGTCGGAGTGGCGTCGCGTCAAGATAATTGTGAACATGACGACGTCCGATTACCGATAGACGACATCAAGGTAACGTACATCTATGGAATGCACCAAAGATAGACCCTAACGACGCCTTAGCTAATTGCGTGTCGTTTTGTAGGAGCCGACGCTCAGAAGCTCCAAGTGAGGATGGATGGGTCCTTTGTATTGAGGTCGCGCAGGGATGGTGTATCCATACGAGGAAGGCGGTCAAAGACGGTGCCCACCGGTGCAGTTACGCCAAGGTCCGTGGATATGGTACATGTCAATTTCGAGCCATCCCGCCGACATTTGCCCGAACGAAGAGATCACAACACTAGGGATGCCGTCCTCTCTTTTATCCAATGGCCCAAGAAGAACATCGCCTCGAACCCGGCGAAGCCGCGATCCGACACGACCATTCCTCTCCAACGGACCTCGATGACTCCACCTCATGTTTAGCCTCAAAAGGCCACCTCTTGATTCCCGTGGAGAAGACGCCAAGGAACGACAAAAGCGTGCCGACGTGTCGGTTCCCGAAGTCGTCTCACAAAAAGACGATGCCAATCGCTAAGGCCAAATCGAAATCAACGAACGCATAGCGCCTCCCAAGTCCGGAAGTCCGAGAAGTCCGGAAGTCCGCGATACCGAAGTCCGCGATACCCGAAAATACATCATCGGAAAACCGTTGTGTTCGTGCGATATTAATGCACGCCGACATGCTTGTCGCTTTGCATGCACGGTACTTGGACAAGACCCAAAAGAAGGGTCCGATCTTCGAATCACCGCCGAATCGAGGACAAGCATTTCTTCAGCGGACGAGGTACTTCGTCGTGGGCTTCAATGATTTATTTGAACTATTCAACCTCGTTGGCCTCGGCGTCTCGCTTCTCGATGTTGGACATCGTAAGTCGCGTACAATCAAGTTCTACATTCATCTAATACCGATAAATATCACAACTCATTGCTTATGTATAGATACATGCTGCAAAATGTCCGGGAATGGAAAGAACCGGTGGGTTTCCTCGACCCACACGTGGTATCGTTGCAAACCATCCTACAAGACTCGTCCTTCGTCGAGAAATACATAACGAGGTCATTGCTTCTCTGAGAGGAACATGAAGTACATAGTGGTGCCCTACAACCAGGGGTAAGTGTCACTACTTGCTATACAAATTTCATTTGTACATTATACGCAGCACGAACTTAGGTTTAATGACTATAGCGACATACATGAGTAGGTACCATTGGATCCTTTTAGTTATTATACCCAAGAGGAACCATGTGATATACCTTGATTCCCTAAACCGCAACAAGCACGACTTCAGCACTCTAAGAGGAATACTTGAGAGGTATGCTCATTTCCTCCTTACATAACTCTATTGTAGTCTTCATTCGTTTGAAATGGCCGAGGATAACTTTTTGAATCATGTAGGTCGTTCATCAATTATGTTGCTAACAAAGGAATATCACGATGGAAAGAGCGCCTAACTAACACACAGATGGATTTTCGAAAGACGTGCTACAACACAATAATACTATATCATACTTCATAATAACGCGTCTCGAACCGACTATACCTATATATGTAATTCTATTTTTGCAAAGCATTGACAAAAAGATGATGAGTTATGTGCAATCTCGTCTCGCTATCATATGCGCCTAATCCTTCAAACTAAGAAGAAGGATCCCGAGGTTTGTCAATCTCAAAATAATTATTTCCTAATTATAAATTTAAATATATATAGCTTACCACTTTACTCTTAATTGGTAGCGGCAGGTCTTGGATTTACAATGTGATTCACTTTCGTTGAAGAGATCAAGGACATTCGAGGAAGCTCTGCGCCTTTATCAACTAAGAAATCATTAACGACAACGGAGAGTTTCACTCGTCGCCAACCCGAGCATCACCCCACTAAAACCTCTCAACGCAAACAATTGTAATCTAGTTGTAACTATAGCGACAATACTTGAACAAATGCGATCTTTTGTAATTTATTTTGAGTAATGATCACTTTGAGTTGTCATGGCATTTTGCTTGAATCTGTTATTGTGAAATCTTTGTTTTGTGATTGCTTGAATCTGCTTCGTGAATGCTTGTTTTCAGAGGGCATGGCTAGCAATTCCCGAGGCTAGCCAGAAAATAGCAAATTGTGGGCGGGTATGAGCTATCACGCAGCGGTTTTTGTTAAAACCGTCAGCGAAGCAAAATCACGACGGTTTCATCGCAAACCGTCGATAGAGAATATCCTGACGGTTCTATATAAAAGCCGTGCGTGATAGTCACAAATCACGACGGATTTTATTTAGAACCGCTCGTGATATTCTTAGATCACGAGCGGTTTTATTTAGAACCGCTCGCGATATTCTCGAATCACGAGCGGTTGTCGCTTGAAACCGCTCAGGATATTGACTTCGCTGAGCGGTTTTTAATAAAACCGTCGTGATATTAAATATCACGAGCGGTTTTGTACCGCTGCGTGATAATATCTGTTATCACAGACCAACAAACATAGATGGTTCGGAAACCGTCTGTGATGACGGTTCCGAACCGTCTATGATGTCGGTTCCTGTAGTAGTGTTTCTAGAAGAACAGAAACTAGCTAGTTCAAGACAATAACAGATAATAAAGCTAACCAAACAACAAGTGCGAGATAACCATACCCAGATTCAGTAAAAGAAGAAGCAGCTGCAGAATTCTTAATGAGAACGTCATTCGTCATGGGGTAGTAGACGTCGTGGTAGTAGTCGTGCAGTTGATGTAGATGTAGCAGAGAATCGGATGAAGAGGGAGCAACGAGCAGTCGCGCGAACGCTCCCCAAAAATCTTATTCATCCTCATTCGTATAAGCCTTCAAGGACGAAGGTTCCGGAGGCCTGCTCTCCCGGTGGGGCCGTACACGCGCCTCGCCGAGATGGAGATCGCCAAAGACAGCAACAAAACTGTAGAGTTCTGTATTATGGAAGATTGAAGAAGAACCAGTCCTCTGTTCTTTTTTAATAGCCAAAAACAAAGAGGCCAGAGATAAACGGTCGACATTGATTCGCCATCAACCAGTGTTAACCGTAGCCATTACTCACTAGTAATTAAACCGTTACTACCAGCCAACATTCGTTAATATGTCGGTGTGTCGGTGCGTTTCGATTTTTGAATAGATAAAGAAAAACACGCCACTTTTACCCGACGCTAAGCGCAAGACGGCAGCTTTCGGCTCGGCGGCGGCGAACAAGCAGCAAGACATGTGTTGGCTCTCTCTAATTCCACAAGGAGGGCTACCACTTTCCACCTTATAAAATGGCGTAACTCCCCTTCATCCCTCCGTGTGGGACTAAACAGTTTTAGCACGTGCACATGGGCCTTTGAGATTTTCCAAGAATTAATTAGAATTAAAGTTGGGCCTAGCCCGTATTAATTCCAACAATCCCCCACCAGATCCCAAGGGCACATGTCAAATGCCTTGATCCTCAGTATTGTTTTAATATACTAGTGTTTTGATGGAGACCGGTTAAGATTGAACATCCACCTAGAACAGAAACTACACTTATCCACAACTGCACAATGGACTAAGCCTTGAATTGGCAGTTTTGTGTGAATAAGTTTCACTTAAGTCCTTAACTGATACTAGGCTGCCAAGCATCCCCGCGGGAAGTCATACTCCTGGCCTATTCATGAGCTTCTTAGAAATTACCATATTTCACAGACTGTGACTAGCAGTCGGGCTCATATAGGTGTGCTCTTTTAAGACTGCTCTGTAGGACAGCATCTTTGCTTAAACAAGTCACAGAACACATTAAGATAAAAATCAACCTGCCATACAGATTTAAGAGAGAATTGCATCTCCAATGGAGTGGGTCTATAAAGGTGCTCTCCTCCCAGTTAACCAATAGCTTGTTTCGCCAATCCTACTTCAAGGGATCTCCGATCACATAGGATGGGTTACCACTATGGTATAACTCACGTGGGTCTCAAACCCATCTCCCTCGATGCATTGTCTATCACATTCCGTGATAAACCCTTTGTGAAGGGATCTGCCAGATTCTTAGCTGTTTGGATATAATCCAAAGCTATTACTCCGAAGTTTCTCATTTTCCTGATAGACTTCAGTCTTCTCTTCACATGTCTTGATGACTTCATATTATCCTTAAAACTGTTCACTTTGACGATCACAGTCTGATTGTCACAGTTCATCAGAATAGCCGGTACCGGTTTTTCAACCACCGGCAAATCCATCAAAGCTCACGGCCATTAAAGCTTCAACAATGGGCGATATCTAATGTTGTGAGTTCTGCTTCCATTGTTGACCTCGTTAAGATGGTCTGCTTGCAAAACTTCCATGAAACAACGTCACCTCCAAGTATGAAAACATATCCACTTGTGGCATTAATCTCATCAGCATCAGATATCCAGTTTGAATCGCTATAACCCTCCAGTACCCTGGGGTACCCAGTATAATGAATGCCATAGCTCATAGTACCCTTTAGATAGTGCATTACCCTCTCAAGAGCATGCCAATGATCATCTCCCGGATTGGAAACAAAATGGCTTAGTTTGCTCACAGCAAACGAGATGTCAGGCCTGGTACCGCTAGCTAAATACATGAGTAAACCAATTATCTGAGAATATCTCAATTGGTCTCTGGCTATTCTCCGATTCTTCCTAAGCAACACGCTAGGATCATAAGGTGTTGGAGAAGATTTGTAGTCGCTATAACCAAAACGACTCAGAACCTTTTCCACATAATGGGATTGCAACAATGTAATCCCACCATCATCACCTCTCAACAGCTTGATGTTCAAGATAACATCAGCTACTCCCAGATCTTTCATCTCAAAATTCTGAGACAAGAAATCCTTGACCTCCTTAATCACATTAAGGTTGGTCCCAAAGATCAGTATGTCATCAACATACAGACATAGAATGACTCCCTCGCCCCCACCATGGCGATAATACACACATCTGTCAGCTTCATTCACAATAAAGCCTGCAGATGTTAAAGTTCTGCCGAACTTTTCATGCCACTGCTTAGGTGCTTGTTTAAGACCATACAAAGATTTCAATAACTTGCACACCTTTCCTTCTTGACCATCTACTACAAATCCATCTGGCTGTTCCATGTAAATTTCCTCGTCCAACTCTCCATTTAGGAAAGTCGTCTGAACGTCCATCTGATGAACGAGAAGACCGTGTGAGGCAGCCAGAGATAGTAGTACTCGAATAGTGGTCAATCTAGCCACAGGTGAATAAGTATCAAAGAAATCTTCGCCTTCTTTTTGGGTATAACCCTTGGCCACAAACCGTGCCTTGTACTTCTCAATAGTACCACAAGCCTAAGCTTCTTTTTGAACACCTACTTACATCCTACAGGTTTACAACCATAAGGACGCTCAGTGATCTCCCAAGTTCCATTAGAGATAATGGAATCCATTTCATTACGGACTGCTTCCTTCCAGTATTCTGCATCTGGAGAAGCATATGCTTCAGAAATGGTACTTGGAGTATCATCCATAAGGTACATAATGAAATCAAGACCAAAAGACTTTGCAGTTCTTTGTCTTTTACTCTTCCTCAGAGTTTCATTATCTTCCTCCTCAGAAATATGCTCAAGGGTTTGCTCAAAATATTCCATTGGAATGGCAGATTCAGGAGTTGTATCAGGCTCCTGACTCGATAAACTAGGCATATCTTTCATCGAAAAAATATCCTCAAAGAATGTAGCATCTCTAGACTCCATAATTGTACTGACAAGCACGTCAGGTACTCCAAATTTCACCACTACAAATCTATATCCAACGCTATGGTGAGCATAGCCTAGAAAGACACAATCCACGGTTTTTGGTCCAAGCTTACGCTTTTTTGGAATTGGCACATTGACTTTCGCCAAACAACCCCAAGTGCGTAAGTATGAAAGTGATAGTCTTTTCTTCTCCCATTGTTCATATGGGGTTATCTCTTTATTCTTTGTGGGAATCCTGTTTAGGACATGACATGAAGTCAATATAGCCTCCCCCCACCATGCTTTCGAAAGACCCGCTGTGTCTAACATGGCGTTAACCAAATCAGTTAGAGTGCGGTTCTTTCTTTCAGCAACCCCGTTTGACTGAGGTGAATAGGGAGGCGTCCTCTCATGGATTATACCAAGTTCCTCACAGAATAAATTGAACTCATTAGAAAAATACTCGCCGCCACGATCAGACCTAATCCTTTTGATTTTTCTTTCAAGTTGGTTCTCAGCTTCTGCCTTATAGATTTTAAAGTGGTGAAGAGTTTCATCTTTAGTTTTCAAAAGATACACATAGCAGAACCTAGTAGAGTCATCAATCAAAGTCATGAAATATCTTTTACCACCTTTTGTCAACACACCATTCATCTCACACATATCTGAATGTATGAGTTCTAATGGTGCCAAGTTTCTTACCTCCGCGGCCTTATGAGGCTTACGAGGTTGCTTTGATTGCACACAAACTTGACACTTAGAACCTTTGGCAAGGGTGAATTTCGAGATTAACTCTAAACTGGCTAAACGCGTCATGCAACCAAAATTTATGTGACAAAGTCGTGAATGCCAAATAGTAGTCTCATTACCACTGCAAACATGGTTCACAACATTATTACACAAATCTGAAAGAGATAGGCGGAACAAGCCTCCGCACACATAGCCTTTACCAACAACAAATACCAGTCTAAAGCCATCTCTACACAGAAGAGATCCGCTGACGAGATTCTTATTGATAGATGGCACATGATGCACGTTCTTCAGTTGCACAATCTTCCCCGAAGTAAACTTCAGATAGACCGTGCCAACACCATGAACAATGGCATGTGACTCGTTCCCCCATTAGAACGGCTGAATCCCGAGTGACCTGGTAAGAAGAGAACAATGAAATATCAGCACACACATGTATATTAGCACCAGTGTCTATCCACCAATCGGTAGATTGACATACGGAAAGAACAATAGGTAAATTACCATACCCTGATGTTCCCGTCTCAGTAGTACCAACAACAATATTAGCAGACTTGGAATTCAGCCCTTGCTGATTCTTCCCACCCTTGCGTTGGTTGCAATCCTTGGCCCAATGACCAGGTTCGCCACACACAAAGCAAAGGCCATCCTTTGTGTTCTTCTTCTTCTTGAAGCTAGTTGTTTATGCAGTCTTGTTCTTGCCTTTAAACTTTTGAGCTTGGTCATTCTTCTTCTGCACCACATTGGCACTAGAATGTCCCTCATTTCCTCTAGTGTGTGTATCTTTTGCCCTCGCCTTCTCTTCAACATCAAGAGACCCAATGAGATTTTCAATAGAAAACTCTTGTCTCTTGTGTTTCAGAGAAGTAGCAAAATTCCTCCAAGAAGGAGGAAGCTTGGCAGTAATGCCTCCCGCAACAAACTTGTCCGGTAACATACACTTAAAGTGCTCAAGTTCTGTAGCCATGGATTGTATCTCATGAGCCTGTTCAACTACAGAACGGCTATCAACCATTCTATAGTCATGGTATTGCTCCATGAGATACAATTCACTGCCTGCATCCGAAACCCCAAACTTGGCCTCGTGTGCATCCCACATCTCTTTCCCAGTTTTAATCACCATGTATGCATCAACTAACTTCTCACCAAGAATACTAACCACGGCACCTTTAAGGAGGTTATCAATAGCCTCGAACGCTTGCTCCTGTTCAGGAGTAAGTGTTCATTCAGGCTTGCCATTTGCCACATAGAAAACGTTCACGGCAGTTAGCTAAAGCACCATCTTGGTACGCCACCTCTTGTAATTCGCACCATCGAACTCAGAGGGTTTGAGCGCAGCAGCAAAGCCAGTTGACGAAAAATGCCTATGCGTAGAATAAGATTTTTGGATTGTTGAATATATATAAGCATTTTTCGAATTACTTTAATCCAGAAAGATGCTAGATAAATCATGGAAATTACTTTAGCCATTTTCACAAGACAGGTAATCAAGAACACTATAGCCATACTAATTTCTAGAAGGACAGAAACTAACATACCTATCTCAGTGTTCAAGACAATAACAGATAATAAAGCTAACCAAACAACAAGTGCGAGATAACCATACCCAGATTCAGTAGAAGAAGAAGTAGCAGCAGAATTCTTGATGAGAACATCGTTCGTCATGGAGTAGTGGACGTCGTGGTAGTAGTCGTGCAGTTGATATAGATGTAGCAGAGAATCGGATGAAGAGGGAGCAACGAGCAGTCGCGCGAACGCTCCCCAAAAACCTTATTCATCCTCGCTCGTGCAAGCCTTCATGGATGAAGGTTCCGGAGGCCTGCTCTCCCGGTGCGGCCGTACACGCGCCTCGCCGGGATGGAGATCGCTAGAGACAACAACAAAACTGTAGAGTTCTGTATTGTGGAAGATTGAAGAAGAACCAGTCCTCTGTTCTTTTTTAATAGCCAAAAACAAAGAGGCCAGAGACAAACGGTCGCCATTGATTCGCCATCAACCAGTGTTAACCGTAGCCATTACTCACTAGTAACTGAACTGTTACTACCAGCCATTCGTTAATGTGTCGGTGCGTTTCGATTTTCGAATAGATAATGAAAAACGCGCCCGCACCCAACACGCCTGCGCACGCACGACACGGCACGGCTCGACGAGCAAGCAAGCGAGAGCGCGCGTGTGTTGGCTCTCTCCAATTCCACAAGGGGGGCTACCACGTTCCACCTTATAAAATGGTGTAACTCCCCTTCATCCCTCCATGTGGGACTAAACAGTTTTAGCACGTGCACATGGGCCTTTGAGATTTTCCAGGAATTAATTAGAATTAAAGTTGGGCCTAGCCCATATTAATTCCAACACATCTCACCCATATGGGTTGCACCCATAAGTTGTGCGGGATGTTCACCTTAGCGACTAGCGTAGCTGGATTACACACAACGTCTAGCGCGACTAGCAACTTCACCTTGCATTGGTGTCCCATTCAAGCCGGACGTATCCAGTGCTTGCACTATCCCGTTACCCCTCCAGCGAGATGACATTCAGAGTTTAATAAATTTACTAAGCCAAGTTGTACTTTACAGACTTGTGGTTGTACATGTTTTACAAGGGAGGTCATGCCAAGATTAAGTTCTTAAGCCATCCGGGCGGTTCATGCCACATTCCACATATTATCGTGCTACGTCAACACCCACCATCATGCCATCCGCCCAGATGTGGTAATAGCAGTTTAATAGGGTTTTGGAGAGTAAAACAAAATTATCTCAAATACTTCAGTCATGTACCCCTAATGACTTTCCAAAACCATTTGATATTTTAAGAGATGATGATTAGGACATTTTAATGCCCCAATACTTAAGCAAGACTAGCATGTCGCTTAAGTACAACCTATAACTAGTAATTACCATATAGTTACTAGGGTGACATGAAATAATGGATTCAATTGCCAAAGGATGGTATAATAATTAATTAATCATCAAATGGGTGCTTAACTACCTTAAGATTTAATATACATTTGCTTAAAGAATTAAATCATGCAATTTTTTTACTTTAAAGGAATATAATTTGCATAAAATGTAGGCTCAAAATGATCAAAGTATTGACTCGTCTGGATTAAAGGTAAGAGAGTCTTGGTAGTCCTATGCTTGATCAAACTGGAGATCTCCCGCGTCTCCGAATTCTACTTGGACGAACGTACCGGAAAAAGGAACAACAAGCAAAAGAGAACAAATAAATACTAAAGAAATAATAAATGAACTACAAATTAAATAAGACCAATGCCATTAGCAACATCTAGAATTTAGACAAATTTAGAAACAAATTTCATAATTTTTTGAGTTATAACGGGGGAGAACGGAGCTTCCGAAGTTTGAAATTGAATTAAATCGAGAAAATAAAGAGAGGAAAGAGACTCATCTCTCTGACATGCGGGCCCGCCTACACAGTGGTGCGGTGCATCATGAATAGTGTGTGGACCGAATCCATGTGTGGGCGCGCACGGGCGCGCGTGGACCAAGCCACGGTCGGGCACACTTCGTAGTGATTCAAGGGAGTAAATAAACCAGGGTTTTAATTAAGGCTAATCATTACTTAGCATTAATCGCTGAGGATTTTCCCTAATGACAAGGGAACAGTGCCTATCCAAACGTGCCAGCATGGGGGGCTCCCGGGAGTTGGTGGCTCCGGCTCACCGCTGGCGGAGGGTGGGATGGCGGCGCTGGGGAACGACAAAAATGGAATGCCCAGAGCAAGGCAATCCTGATGGTGGCGGTGGCGGTGGCGGTGGTGTGGCCGAAGCGGTGACGCGGCGGTGTGACAATGGCAGCGGCGCATGGCTTTAAAGCCAACAAGAAGTCCGGCGGGGCTCCAAGCAAGAGGGGGAGAGCACCGGCTAGGGGAGGGCTTAGGGAGCTTACCAAGCCCAAGATGGGGTCTAGAGGTGGGCTGGTGAGGGAGATCGTCGGCGGGGAGTGCTTTGACCAGAAGCGAGGAAGATGGGAAAATGTGGCGGTGACGGTGAACCAAAATCAAGATGGCTTGGGGGAAAAGCTCCTTGGTCCCGGGGACGCTTTGTGATGGGGTCGGCGCGGCGGTGGCATCACTGGGGCGATGAAACGCCGGTGAGGATGGTGCGGCTGAAGATGGAGTGCAGTGGTTCGTTCGGTTTTTCTTGGGTGGGACTTACCAAGAGAGGAGGGAGCGAAGTGGGGAGGCACAAGGGGAGCTCCAAGGCTCTTTATAGCCGACGAAAGGGGATGGAGCCATTGAAGGCGCGGTGGAGAGCGCACGGTCCAGAGGTGGCGCGGCATAGGCTCTGGCATCATGGCGCGTGCGCGGCGACCTTGGAGGCCGAGGCAGGTGAGGATGGCTGGGGGCAACTGCTTAGTGACGGAACAAGGCAGGGCAGTCGCGGGTGCAGGCGAGCAGGTGTGGGCGCGCATGCGCAACGTAGCGCGTAGGCTGGGAGCTGAGGTGCACGGCGCTTGCGCGGCAATGACGTGCTGGAGCAGGTGACGGCAGAGGCGAGCTGGTGACGGGACCAGGCAGTGGAGGGCACCGGAGTCAAGAAATTATTCTATTTTGTGTTGGACAAATTAAGAAAGAACAAAACAACAAGCATTAGAGAGAGAGAAATTAGTTTTTGCACTTAAGCATCCAAGAGAGATTAGGTTTTGGTTGAGAGAGCTAAGTGTTGCCCTTAGGTTTTTGTCCTCCAAGTGGAGTGGTTGTGTAACATCTCGTTTTCGGATGAGTAATAGTGTTTACTATTTCAGTTTTTGTTTTCCGTCGTATTTCAAATTAGCAAGTATTTTCGAAAATCTTCTAGCTTCCTTTAAGCTCAGATTTGTGTTTCAAATATCTTTGATCTCTGAAATTCAAATTCAAGTTTGAATTTTCTCGCTTTAGAATTCCGGGCCTTTTTCTCTTTTGGCCTTTTATCTTTCTTGGGCCAGCCCACCTCCCTTGGGCCCCCTTTTTCCTTTCTTTCTCGGCCTGCTCAGCCCAGCAGCCTTCCCGGCCCAGCAGCCCCTCCGGCCTTTTTCTCTCTGGCCTGGCTTCCCCTCCTTTTCTTCTTCCTTCGCCTGGTCATCTTCTTCACTCAGCCGGATGTCATGCCCGAGCTGCTCTCCCCCTCGTGTGCCTCTGGCTCCCTCTGCCACGCCTCATGCTTCCCCTCCGGCGACACCCACAAGCTCCTGCCACCACCTACTCTCGTTGCCACCGAAGACCTTCGGCACCCTCCTTCTGCCTTGTCCTCTCCACCGTGCACAGCCAGCTCCGCGCCTGCGTCAGTGAGCCACTCAAATCACCATAGCGCCCTCGTCAAGTCCCCTCCTCTCGCTGCGCACGCACCTGCCCGTGCCAGTGCGCCCACACCGATGCCGCATCGGGACCGCGCAGCCACCACCTCCCCCAACGACCCTCCGCCCTCCCTTGGCCTATAAAGAGGTCGCTGTGCTCCCTTATCTCCCCCACGCCTCCCCCTTCTTCTTCGGGTAAGTCCACCAAAAACCGCCGCTTCTTCTTTTCGGCCAACGCCGCCTCCACCACCGCCTAGCCGCCTCCGGTGTCGCCTCCGCGTCGCCACCCCATCACCGTGAGCCCCCCGCCATTAGAAGCATTTTGCCCCAACCCATTCCATCTCCGGACCACCACAGCCGCCGCATTTGCCTGTCTTCACCGTCTCCGGCCACCTTCTTCTTCCCCATCGATCTCCCTCCTCCGTTCTTCTCCAACGCCCATTCTTGGATTGGTGAGTTCCCCTTCGCCCCCTCTTGCCCGTGCTCTCACCCACTTTTGCTAGGAGTCACCGATGTGCCACTTGACCTTGGAGCCGTGCGCCGCCGCCGCCTTCTCACCTCAGCACCGCCGCTCCAGTGACTTTCCAGCACCGCCAACGCTGTCGTCACCTTCGCCTTGCATCAAGCCACCCGTTTTGGTCCTTCCCCTGCACCGCCGCGCCCTCCTTCACCGGCGGTGAGCCGAAGCCACCAGCGCCCAGGAGCTCCCATGCTGGCCCATTCGGACTGGGCTGTGCGCGTGCGTGTGACCAAATCCCGGTCGAGATTTAAGGCAAGTGGCAATTAGCCGCATTAAATGTGGCTCTAACCCATCATTAACCATTAAATGGTGTCTTAAGTCCCGTTTTGATTCACTGTCGGTGGGCCCATGAACAGTAACGACCCTTTTAAATGTTAGTTCATCCTTCCCCTTTGACCGACAGTGGGCCCCACCGCATACTGTTCCCGTGGACTAGCGTCTCATGCGCATGAACTCAGTCCATGCACTGTGCCGTGCACCATTTCTCCTTCTCTCTCTTTTAATTTCAATTCAATCTTCGTAAATTCCGTTCTCCTCCGTTATAGCTCCAAAAATTATGAAATTTATTTGTAAAATTTTGTAAATTCAAGATATTGCTAATAGCATAGGTCTTGTTTAATTTGGAGTTCATTTGTTTATTCCTTTTGTATTTATTTACTCTTTTTACCTGTTTATGCCTTTTTCTGGTACGTTCGTCCGATTAAGATTCGAAGACGCAGAAGACCTCCAAGTTGATCAAGCACAAGAATATCAAGATTCTCTTACCAATAACTAAGGCGAGTCAATACTTTGATCATTTTGATCCTACATTTTATGAAAATTATATTCATTTAAATTAGCAAAATTTCATGCCTTAATTCTTTAATCAAATGTATGTTAAAACTTAAGGTAGTTAAACACTCATTTGATGATTAATTAATTAATATGCCATCCATTGACATTTGAATCCATTATTCTATGTCACCCTAGTAACTATGTGGTAAATACTAGTTATAGGTTGTACTTAAGTGACATGCTAGTCTTGCTTAAGTACCGGGGTATTAAATATCCCAATCATCATTCTTCAAACATGAAATGATTTTGGGTAGTCATTGGTGGTCCATGACTGAAGTGAATGAAATAATTTGATTTTACTCCTCGAAACCCTAATAACTTGCTATTACCACATCTGGTCGGATGGAATGGTGGTAGGTGCCGTCGAGCACGAGAGTGATTGGTTTGTGGTACGAACCGCCTGGATGGATTAAGAACTTAATCTTGTCATGACCACTCGTGTAAAACAAGTACAACCACAAGTCTGCAAACTGCAACTTGGCTTAGTAAAATTATCAAACCCTGAATGTATCTCGCTGGATGGATAATGGGAATGTGCAAGCACGTGATGGTTCCGGCTTGAATGGGACACTGGTACATGGTGAAGTTGCCAGCTGCGCTAGTCAATGTGGAACGTCGTATTCCAGCTGCGATAGTGTTGTGGTGAACATCCCGCACAACATATGGGTGAAACCCCACATGGGTGAGATGACGGAAGAGGCAAGGTAGTTTGAAAGGTTACTGTGACGGTCGGTCAACTACTTGACTAAGGAATCGTGTGGGGTAATGAGTATGACTATCTCTTGTGGGTACAGTGTACAACTTCTACAGAGTCTAAACTGTTTAAACAGCCGTGCCTACGGTCAAAAGCGGACATGGGAACTTGCTAGAGTTAGTTCTATTTCAAAAACCATTGTGGGTGGTATGAAAATGTGGCGGGCTCACTTGGCCCTGAATTTGGTTTTCCCTGGGTGGATGTAACCCAGTGATTTTATATTGAGGTGGATGTAACCTCAATTAAAAAGAAGCATAGTGTAGAGTTTCCGACGGAGGGAACCTTTACTGTTATTAAATATTACACAATTACTCTCTTTAATAAAATGCAATTTGTTAAAATGCTAAGTGATAAGACTTTGTAATTATGATATTTGGAAATGTTGCTTTAGCAAATAAAAGAAACCGAGCCATCCTTGTTTAGCCTTGCATGTATATTATTGCATTGTGTGTTGGTCGCGAGCATGGAAGTTGTGCTCATTCTCGCTCTCCCCCAAACCCTTCAGATAATATGGATCAAGGAGACTATGTGTATTATGAAGACCCTGAAGTCGACGGACAAGGAAACGATAATGAGTAGTCTAGATTCTGTAGTCTAGGTCTCGCCTCAGTCTAGTGGACTCGTTGGTACTTGCGTACGACCGATATTATCCAACCCCTTGGTTAATATCCGTCGTACACAAGTCGCCCTAATCGCTTACCTGTGGAGAGATGAGCTCTACCCCTTTTGCTTCTACTGTAGTTTACATTGCTTTCTTGTAATGTAATCAATTTGGCCTGATCGCCCCCTTTTGTAAAACTCGACCCGATGTGATCTATGTCACTCTGATGGTTGTAATATATTTAATGTTTTAATTCACGTCATGTTTGAATGATTTAGCAATATGCCTGTGAGTGCTATCTACTGATCTAGGGAATAGCACTGTAACATTCCAAAATTCTAATCTTGGGATTAAGTAATATAAATGAATTAGGAAAAATTCCTTTGAACATTTGCATTTAAACTTTGCCTTTTTGAAAATCTTGTGTTGGTTTTAAAATTTAAAACTTGAACTACAATTAGGTGCTAAAAAGGAAATAGATAAAACAAAGAAAAATTTTCTAAGTGAGAGAATGGTTTCGGGCTATTTATCCCAGGAATCATTCAACAAAATTTCTATATGAAATTTTGTTTAGAAAAATAATTAAAAACTCTTAGGAACAGCACCTTGTTTGAATTTTGTAGACATTCAAGTAAGGTGTTAACTTTTGGAAAATTTACTGTAGAAACTAATTGAGCCCAGTAGTCTACACAAAAATTTTCATAATTTTTGGACTTCGTTTGGTTGGTGAATTAAATCGGCAAAGAAATCAGCTATTAATTCAAAAATCAAAAGCCCGCACTGTTCCTCGGGCTTGAGTCCAAACCTCCCAGTTGAACCCAACCAACTTCCTGATCGGACCAAGTCCGAATTAGCCGAGCGATTCTGAGCCGTTGGATTCAAAATCAACCGCTGGGATCGAACGTGCCGTTCGGACCATCCAAGCGTGCACACACGCGCGCACCATCAGATCTTGACCAGACTATCCAGATCGAACGTGCCGTTCAGACCATCCAGTTAGCGCAATTCATCTGAGCCGTTCATTCTTGATCGGACCACCCAAATCAAGTAAGCCGTTCGGACAATTCGAACGATACGCTCAATCAAGACCGTCCATTTCAGATCGAACTGTTGAAATACTCCAACTCGTACCGCTTTGTTGTTTCACTAACTAGTGGGCTCCGTGAGCAGGACTCGTCGTCCACCTCATGCTCGGCCGTGCCAGCGCACGCCCGCGCGCGTGAGCTCCGCTGTGCCCCTGGTTTCTTCTCACCGCCATGTTTCGACCGTCAACCACCTCCATTAACTCCGCGTCGCCTCCCCGGTCGCCTCCGCACCCAATCCTGCCCAGTTGAAGCCCATGCTTGCCTGTATACCGCCGAAACAACCGAGAGCTCCGCTGCCCTTGCCTGAGCTTTACCTCGCTCTACTCCACCGCTCAAGCTATAAAACCGCATCCCCGAGCTGCATTTCATCTTTTCCAAGCTTATGCGCTCACTCACTCCACCTCTCCTTCGCCCATTCGAGCTCTAGAGCTCGGAGAACTAAAAACCTAAAACAGCAATGCGCCACCGCCTCCATTAATGGCCAACTGAAGGGTTCCTAGTCAATCCTATCGCGTCATCTCTTGTCTTAGTGCACAAGCTTTCTTTTCCCTCACTCAATTCGGCCTTTGATTCACAGGAGATCCTGAATCAGGTCGTCTTCCTCATCTCCAGCCGAAACGCCGCCTCGAGCCTCGCCGGAGCTTCAAGACACTTTGGACCAATCGGCTGTACCTGGAGCATCGCCTAAGCACCAGGAAGCTTCTCCGACCTTTGGATTTCAAGCTCTTCCATCCAATCGTCTTCTCCACGCGCGACCGACCTCGCCGCCGCAGCTCACCATCAACAGCTCACCTCCGACCA
This sequence comes from Phyllostachys edulis, assembly GCA_036346405.1. NCBI lineage: Eukaryota > Viridiplantae > Streptophyta > Magnoliopsida > Poales > Poaceae > Phyllostachys > Phyllostachys edulis. The sequence goes on along the minus strand of JAYEVD010000764.1, from coordinate 699,798 downwards.
CCTCAGCCCCTCTGCATCCTTCCGGTATAACCCTGGTAGTCCCTAGATGCTTATGTGCGCGCTCATTTGCCGAGGGCATTGCTTGTTTGCTTTGTTGGCCATTCCCATACCTGCTCCTCCGCTCACCGCCGGCGCGCCACCGCGTTGAGCCACCCCAGGCCACGCCATCGGTGCCGGCAGGTGCGCAATACTATGTAGAACCCGTTTTGACCACTCACTGGCCTCGCCAAGCCCCACATCGCCGGCAAGTAGCGCGGGCATGAGCACTACCGCGCGGCACGGCGATTACGACACTATAGTTCGTCATCACTGTGTCAAACCACAGTCATTAGGGCCTAATCAAGGTTTAGTTATTAGTTTAGTTCTAATAGGTCACTGATGTGTGGGACCGCTTCACTAATTTAACTCAAAACATTAACTCCTTTTGAGTCTATGACATGCGGGCCCCACGGCTTAAGTGCACAGTGAAAACCCCATGGACCCGTGCACCCAGCACGTATAGACATTCGGTCTATACACTGTGCTCATGGACCTAGTCACTGACAGTGGGCCCAACCTGTCAGTTTTAACCAGAAATCCAATGGAAAATAGAAAATACGCTTTCAGTTATAGTTGGAATACGTTTTCCATTAGTGAAGGCGTAAACTCCGATATAACAGACGCGAGAATACGCTTTCTCCGTTAGAAAACATATTTTTCATTTATTCTGGATTTATCAAACCGATTGTAGTAAAAGCTTAATAACTTTTGCTACACAACTCCAAATTGAGTGAAATCGGTCTCTAAATTCGTCTAAAATCATGATCTACCTGAATATGTAAAAATATTTATTTTTGGTTACTGTTTATCTTGGTTGGTTGTTGTTTAATTCTTTTCCAACTCTTTTTAGATATTGATAATTCGGGTTTTTCTTGCGACGATCAATCCATTATACCTTCTAAACATCAAGAGCAAGGCAAGCACCCCTTTTGATCATATTTATCCCAGTATTTTAATTATTGTACTTTGTTTTGCAAATCCTATTATACATGCGTGTATTTCTTGTATGAAAATACTATTATTGGGAAATTGGTAGTTGTAAATCCTACTTGCTGCATATGTCTCCTTGAAATATTGATCCCTTACTATTGTAACCTTTAGAATATGGGTTTGACAATAGATAATGTCAAATGGGAATTTTTTTAGTACGATTGTCGTACAAATGCAATTGGAGCAGTAGAATTTCCAAAAATTGATTAAAAAAACAATATGATAATTTGTGAATTTGGGATTATTTTGGAAATGTCCAGAGGAGTTACCTCTATTATTTTTATAAAAATGACATGAAAACTTTAGTTTTTAGACACGGGCGAGTTATGTTGTATTCTGAAAGAGTGAGGATTGTAACTCACTAGTAGATAGGGTGGAGTTCTTGCCCGTAGTCGATTAAGGACTGAAGCTAGCAAATTCGGGACTAAGATCTAAACGTACGACCGTATGTGCTAGGGTGGGGTATCCGTAGCTAACTAAGTTGTTGAAATCCTAGCCTTGCATGACAATAGGCAGAAGTAGTGTCCGCATTGCCGATGAACCGGCATGCTGACACAATTGCGGATGCCTCACTTCGTCGGGTTTCCATCCGTGCGAAGTGAGGGACTTGCTCAACGGGTTTCCATCCGGATGAGTAAGGCTCCTCATTCGATATGTTACCTTGTTACTATCAGTGTTATTATTATTATTGTTCTGACGGATGAGGATAATGATTCACAGGGCTAATGCAGGGTTAGGACTAGATAATGTAAAGGCTGCGTCGCGAACTCTAGGCTGCTTACCTTCGGCAGTGAGCAGTGATATAGAGATGTTCCAGGCAACTGGAATACCACGTACTATGGGTAAAGTTGTACACCTCTGCAGAGTGATAAACTATTCGAATAGCCGCGCTCGCGGTCATGAGCATGCTTAGTGCGGCTGGTATGGCGGTAGCTTTGTTTTTCAAACTGTTTTGTCACAAAAGATTGGGGTAATGACATGGGGTTTTTCCTTTGTTGAGTTAACTACCATTTCTATAGCTTTGTTGCTATGTCAATAGCGGATTGTCATTCTATGATCGATTTGCTATTTCCATAGCAGGACTGCCATTTCTATGGTTGAACGTGAACTTGTCAGTGCCATTTCTATGGCGGAATATTGATTATATTTTTTGCTTACAACTGCGTAGGGTTGTGAGTGTTTGTTGTTACTGATTCAATTACTTTACTTACTATCCTGTACTTACTTTTTCATAAACTGCTCTTTCAAATTCCGTTGCAAATTATTACTTGTGATTATTGCAAATAAACTTGGCTTTGAGCAAAAGAACTTGTAAGAATAGAGCCATACATTTGACAGCCTTGCATCTAATATAACATTTGCGATACACTACAAGTCTTGCTGAGTACACAAGTACTCAATCTTGCTATTGTTGTTGGTTTAGAGTTTGCAGATGAGCCTCGCCTGACGATTTAGTTTCTTGCACCGACAGAGGGTTCAAAGGATCGGTCTATTATGCCTTGTTTCATTGTCGGTTGCCTGAGGGATCAGATGGGCATACCGCTGGAGTTTTGCTACTACTACTACTATTTTGTCTTCCGCTGTGACTTTATTTTCTCTGATGACTACTTTTATTTGGCTGGTCGGCCGTGGATTGTAATAACTGTTGTAATAACTTAAGTAGAATGTCCCTTTTGCTTTACTATAGATTATGAATGTATGATTGTGATGCCAAATGTTGTGAATGTGTGTGCTAGCCTTTATTCCTGGGACTAGCACAGTATACACATAAGATCCACGGGTATTCCATGCCCAGAGGTTTGACAAGCACAGTGTTTTCACAGAGCATTTGGATTCTCGGAATCCGGGTCCGATTGGTTGTAATCCTTTCTTTTCAAGTGGTAATAGAAGATCAAATTTAGTTCATCATGTCTTATTTGTGTTCTTGCTTGATTCTCTTGCCTTCTTAAGGTGTTCTTGGTGATTCTTGCTTCCATCTTGTTCTAGTGTGATTTGTGTTGAGATATAGCTTGCTTGGGCTTGTAGGAACCCACCTAGAATCATTTTGGCTGCCTAGATCTTACGAGCTTGAGCAGATCATGTTTTTCCTCTTTTGTTCGGTTCTTGAGCACTCTTCCCTACAATGGATAAAGGTGAAAACCTTAACAAAAAAACTCTTGAAATTGTTGGTTGGAATAGGTGTCAAACATCCTAGGTAGTTGTGTTTCAAATTTAGTGTGATTTAAACGAGTAGATCAAAAGTTAGATAAAATCTCCGTTCGGAGATCATGTTGTTTTCAGACTGCCTGCAGGGTAGTGATCAGACCGTTTTGAGTATTCGTCTGCACTACGAACTGTCTGCTGAGGCCTTTTTTGGTCTTTCGTGTTAAAGTGTTGAAGTTAATAGTTGGCGCTCTGCATAATAGGCTCTAGAGATCAAGCGCAAGGTTTGTTGATCCTTCTGGTTGATTGTATACACTTGCGCCTTAAACTTACGGGTCATGTATTCGAAGATGAAATTTTGTGGTTGGAATACTAATCATCGTCTTTTTCTGCAAATTGGAGTGCTCCGTTTCGTCAGTAATCTGCCGGGCCATAATTTTGGTACAAAGTTTGGTCCACCTGTGACTTCGAATGAATTGTTCTCTCAAAAACCAAGTAACCAAGAGAACCTGACGTGAGTTGCTATGAAGGGCTTAAATGCATTGATCTTCGAATACATTTGGGCATTTGGCACGATGATGTTTGGCACCACGCAATCAGCCGACGGGCCAACCTGATGGTGCGAGGCCCAGGCAAACGCCCAGCCTCGGAGCCTCGTGGGATGCATCCCCGTCGCCGCCGTCGTGTGGGCGTACGCGCCGGAGCCGTGGCTGCGCTCCATCGCCGTCAGGACGACACGAAGTACCCAAGCGAAGTCAGCACGGCGCATTTTCCCCTCAACGTTGCGGTTGATCGTCCGATGGAATGGATTCACTCGTCTAGTGCATTGCATTGAGTTGAGAGAGAAACAACAACGCCACCGTGACACACGACTGCTATGTGCTGCCGTGGCAGGTACTGACTGGGCCGTAGTGCAGGGTATGGCCATTTACACGGGCTCCAACCTTCTTTCTGCTCACGCCTCCCCTGACTTGCCTCCGGTAACATCTTGTCAAAACTTCAGAGTTCAGTTCAGTGTTCACTCCCTTGCTATCTCCCTGGCGCCGCCATTCCTGCAGTTTTCGCCCTCGTTGTTGCAATTTACTAGTGCATCTTCAGAAACTATATATTCTCATATTTGCTGATGAACGACAAGAGCAAAATTGGAGCGAACGATCAGCTATGATTCTCACTCACATGATTCTTTTTTTTTCTTGTCAGACGAATATGAGCATGCCCGGGAGCGCGCCGCACTACTACTGTCCTGGATTTACATATTTCTCGTTGCATTCGTTTCTTAGCAGACTCTCACAAGCAACATGGGCAGAGCAAGGCAGATGCTTTTCCCTCATAAAGAAAAAAGCGATACAAAACGTCGATATGGGATTAAGAATAAATCCTTCTCTGATCCAGCCCTGGGCCAGGGCCCAACTACGAACTTGATTGCTCAACCTTAAGCTACAGATCGGGGCTCTACCAATATCACTGCCCATAACCAGACTACAGAAACTGTTTGTCGGTGAACCATAATTTAGTCGACTGGCAGCTGACATTCGTCAAGAGGCCGGCCATAATTTAGCTCTTTCGAGTTCAATCTGGGGATCTGCTCCTGCATTACGGTTAGTTTCTCTTACATGTTGTGCTTCTATTGAGCTGCATATCAACTGCTAATTGTGTCACCTGAATTTGATTTTTCTCTGACATGTTGTGCATCTATTGAGCTGCATATCAACTGCTAATTGTGTACCCGGAATTTGATTTTTCTTTCGAAGAAAAACAGTAGGAAAGGATCTTAATAAATTGCGTTGACGGTAGCGGTTTGTTTTTTAATATACATCGTAGAACAAATAATATTCGGGCTGTCCCACCTTAAAAACATTTCTCAAAATTATACCACTGTGATTCATTTAAAAAGCAGTTTGCCTAATTTCACATCTATAACCCTTCAAAAGGGCAATCCGCCCGAGACTTAGGGGTTGTTTGGTCTGCTACTCTTGTAGACCAAAACAAATATTGGTAATGTCAACGAACATTTGTGGTTGTTTTGTTTGCTACCAAAATTTGGTAAATATCACACGTGGGTAATTTAAGGATGAGTAAATCGCTCATCAAAATTTTGGTAACGCTAAAATTTGGCTTGGCCACAATGCAAACAACGTTTTTTTTCAATATTTGGTTTTGCCTAAGTTTTGGCTACACCAAAATTTTGGCTTTCCCCATTGTGAAGTAAACAAAACGGCCGCAATTTATCAATCGGAAGAGCTGCCGTAAGATGCAAATAGTAGAGACCATCTTTCCAAATTATTCTATTATGTGTTGAGTCAAAAAAAAAAATCTATTATGTGTTGGACAAATTAAGAAGGAACAAAACAAGGACATGGAAGCCTTGAAATAAGGAGAGCCGCAGTGTCCGAATATGCTACAACAACGGTGCAGTTTGAGAAAGATAAATCAATTTCATAAATATATTAATTGAAATTGTGAATGAAATAAACTCAAATATGTAAATTGTAATTTGGAGATATAATTCAATCTCAGACAAAATTAAAGTCGAAAGTATAAACTTAATATTTTGAATTTTAAATGGAAACGACCATTATGCTATAATTACAATCGTACTAAAAATAAATAAAATCTCAATTTTTGGACCTGAAAAACTATAGAATATCCTAATATAGTTATGTTAGGATTAAAATTGGAAAATTAAGAATTAAATTATCTAAAAGTAAAGCTGCCATAATTTTGAATTATATATAAATTATATAGATCGATCCTAACATAGTTATGTTAGGATTAAAAATAGAAAACTAGGAATTAAATTATCTTAAAGTAAAGCTCATAGTTTAGAGTAAAAATTCCAAACCTTAATATCTTTATTTCAAATTATAAAAAATTGAATTTTTTAATAATTACATGATGTTCTAAGTTATATTCACAAATTTGAATTTGAGTTTACTGTACATGATATGTAAAAATCTAAAATTTGGGATTACAATTCTAAAAATATTACCGAACATATAAACATTCTACTTTCTAATTGGAATGACATGGTGCAAACTTTTAAACATGGATATTGTAAAGCTTTTCATTTTTATAAAAGCACATTTTTAATATAAAAATCTTTATATATATATATATAGGAAACTAAGTGATACGCTTCTACAAGTTTTTTGTCGTCTAATCCAATTTTCTCTATTATATAGACTAGTCATCAACCCGTGCGGATGCACGAGATATATATGTATATATCTATATATCTATATATGTATTAGGTTCCTAATTTTGAAAAATAACTTGGTAAACCTTTAAACATGCAGATTGTGTCACTTATAAGTTAGACCCGGCCCTAAACATGCAGATTATGTCATTTATATCATTATGACTTCTTAACTTGCCATAACTGACACGGATAGTTGGATTATGTAAATTTAAAACTCGTGTAGTGGAATTGATGTTAATGTATGCATATTTCAGGGGAGCAATGGATAGACTGTTAGTTGACTTGCGGGATGAATGGGTGGTGCAAATCCTGGTCCTTTTCAGCTTCACATTGCAAGTGTTCCTGCTCATCTTCGCGGATATCCGTCGGCACAGTGTCTCCCTTGCGCCAAGGATGCTCCTTTGGCTGGCGTACCTGCTGGCTGACTCCACCGCGTTGTTCACCCTCGGCCACATGTTCATAAGCAGCCGGCCGCCTCAGCAGCAGCAGCTCATGGCGCTCTGGGCGCCGTTCCTCCTGGTGCATCTCGGTGGCCAGGACACCATCACCGCCTACTCCTTCGAGGACAACCGGCTCTGGCTGCGCCACCTGCAAACTCTGGTTGTGCAGGTCCTGGGAGCTGCCTATGTCCTCTACAGGTATATCCCCGTCAGCGAGAGCTTGGTCCTGGCGGCCGCCGTCCTGATATTCGTCGTCGGTGTTCTCAAGTACGGGGAGAGGATATGGGCGCTCCGGTGCGCCAGCTTGGAAAGCATCTGGAGCTCCCTTGAGAAGTCGGAGCCGGAGGACAGCGATCGCCGCCAGACATTCCAACTGGCCGCCCATAGTAATTTCATTGATCCAGCAGAGGTGGTTCTGATGGCAGCTCACGCCCTGATGGATGTCTGCAAGGGACTGTTTGTGGGATTGCGGAGAGGGCAGTCAGAGTATGTAAGTCGTGTCATGCGGTTTTTTGTCGCGCGCGGTAACTTGGACAAGTTGATGGAGATGGAGCTGTCCCTGATGTATGACATCATGTACACCAAGGCGGTGGTGATCCACACGTGGTATGGATGCTGCATCCGTGTGGTTTCGCTGGTTGCCACAGCCGCTGCATTCTTGCTGTTTCAGTTTAGTAGCAAAGATGCTCACAAAACAAACGACGTCGCAGTCACTTATGTCTTGTTGGTAGGGGCCTTGGTCCTGGAGATGGCATCCCTGTTGAGGGCAGTAGGGTCGACCTGGAGTGCCTTGTACACTAGGAAATGGCGCTGGCTTCACGAGGTGTATCTATCTTGTCGCCGGCTTGTCAGGGCTGAAAGAAGCAGAAAGTGGTCCGGCTCTGTTGGGCAGTTTAGCTTGTTACAGTCCTGGGAACCAACACCAACCAGAAGAATGGCGAGGTTAGTGGGGCTCGAGGAATGGTGGTGGCAAGTGCGTAACTCAAGGTCCGTGAAGATTCGAGATTCTACAAAGGAGTTGGTGTCGAGAGAGATCCTAGTAACGGGGAATCGGCGTGAGGCAGGTTCCCGGCCGGGTCTGCTACTCTGCTCACGCTACAACGTTTTAAACCGGATGAAGAGACTGATTTGGATGAGTATATCAGGTGGAGCATTGAAGACATTTATTTCGAGGACAGCATCATCGCCTGGCACATCGCCACCGATATCTATCTGTCCGAGGTTGGCAGCAGCCAAGGAGAGTTGTCGGAGGCAATCAGGGTGCTATCCAACTACATGATGTCTCTCTTTGTGGTACGCCCCTACATGCTGCCCGGCCCTGTACGGCACAGACGTGTCGCCCAGACCCTCGATGATCTGTACGGAGCATTGAAAAGGTATGCAAACATTGATCTGTCCCACAAATTATCACGAAAAATTGGAATTGATCTGTCCCACGAATTATCACGAATGATCGGTATTATTCCTTTTGACTTGTCCGGCCGCCGTCCTACTTGTCTCACTGGAGTGCAACTTGCCACCGTGCTGCTGTCCTGCTACAAACAGAGAACTGCAGCAGTCATCTTTGGGGTGTGGGTGGAGATGCTGGGCTATGTTGCCGACAACTGCAGTAGGGAGTCCCATGCCAGGCAGCTCGGCAGTGGCAGCGAATTCCTCACCATCATGTGGCTTATGGCAGGGCACGCCAACATGTCTATCGACTTAGACTACGAGTCACTACTATGAAATCTGTATCTAACAGTAATTCCCTCCTCATTTATCTCAAATTTCCACCAGGAATTAATAAGTAGTAACAAGCTGCGCAGTTGCGCGCCTAGACACTACAGTGTGTTCATTGTAAAGCTTGTTAAGAGTGTTGTATATTCTCCATTCTCTCTTATACCGTGTGGCTCATGTAGCCCATGAGGCCCATCTAACAATGTCTATATATACTCTCAATTAATGAATAAGTTGTATAGTTGTGAATAGCAAAATCATCATCCCAAAATTCTAACAAAACTTACTGTTTGCCGCATAGAACCCCAGCTCGGGTCATCGTGTATTTATAATGTCAGAGGATTACAATATATTAGTAGATTACATGTTAGGATTACACGTGCTGGTTGCCTTGTTCTCCTTATATGATGAGGGGTTGAGTATCCTTTTATCCCAACTTTAAAGTTTAAAATTCAAGTTTGATTCAAACCTTTTGAGTGGAGTTCGGTCTGCAATCACCGGAATTTCTGAATTTCATTGATTCCAGTCGGTAGCGACAAAAACAAAAAACGAAAACGAAATTCAAAACCCTAGTTGTGTGTAGATATGTAGATAGATATATTGAACACTTTGCTACCGGTGGACGGGTGGAGGATACTGATGCCAAGCAGGTACAGTTTGTAGCGGCAGATGAAATAGTTCAAGAGGTCGGTCAATCTATAAAGCTACGCAAGCAATACAGATGGTCCAAATCATTGGTTACTTTGTTGCTGTAACAACTCGCAGACTCGCGGTAGCACATTTCAGTTTTTCAAGTGATGGCCTAAAACTATCGCGAAAGCCAAGACAGCTGCCATTATTGACACTGCTGAGGGTGTTTTTTTCAATTAATTCTCCGTTGCTGAAATATGTATTGAAAACCTTTGGAGGCTGAAACAACAAAAAGTGCCACATTTTTACGTTGCTTTGATACAATTCCGCCGCGTTGGTTTTGTATCTTGTGCAAATCATGGTTTGCATAGCTACTCAATATTTTTTTGGGAAATTATGCATATCGATGTGGTGCTCAAATAAAAGCGGCTTGCATGCGTATATCAGCTTTGAACTTGTTGGATCCGGATTTCACAAATCCAAATCCTCTGTGAAAACACTACGCTATTCTCTGGATCGATGATAGCACGCACACACACATTGCTGAATCAATTGATACAAGTTGTAAACCCCAAACCATTCATTAATTTAGCACATCAGAGTTTACATAGACCACATTGGGTCAGGTTTTACAATGAAGGCCGAACAGGCCAGATGATTACATCACAAAAACAGCGGAAACTATAGCTAGCGGAAGCAAGATGTGAGGTAGAGCGTATCTCTCCACAGGCAGCGACTGAGGTAGCCCATGTATGACCGATATTACCCAAGGAGTTGGATAATATTGGTTATACGCAAGCACCGACTAAACCAGCTAGACTGGAGTGAGATTTAGACTACTTGAAACTAGACTACTCTTTATCATTGTCTTATCCATCGACTTCGAGGTCCTCGTAGTAGTCTAGTAGCCGCCGATCTCTATCTGTCCGAGGTTGGCAGCAGCCAAGGAGAGTTGTCGAAGGCAATCAGGGTGCTAACCAACTACATGATGTTTCTCTTTGTGGTACGCCCCTACATGCTGCCCGGCCCTGTACGGCACAGACGTGTCGCCCAGACCCGCGATGATCTGTACGGAGCATCAAAAAGGTATGCATGTCCACAAATTATCACCAAAAAATGCTATTGCTGTCCCACCATTTTATCACCAAAAAATGGTATTGATCTGTCCCACAAATTATCACGCATAATTTGTATTATTCCTTTTGACTTGTGCGACCGCCGTCGTACTCGTTTCATTGGAGTGCAACTTGCCACCGTGCTGCTGTGCTGCTACAGAGAACTGCAGCAGTCATCTTTGGGTTGTGGGCGGAGATGCTGGGCTATGTTGCCGACAACTGCAGTAGGGAGCCCCATGCCAGGCAGCTCGGCAGTGGCGACGAATTCGTCACCACCATGTGGCTTATGGCAGGGCACGCCAACATGTATACCGGGAGGCGAAGCTGGACCTCCGAGGCAATGGTCCGAGGCCTAGTGTGAGAACTACACAGAGGTCTTCAGCAATTGCAAATGTGAAGGGTGACTTTGGGCCAAAAGTGGCTGGACCGGCCCAAGTTCTGACCCAGCGCCAGCTCCGCTCCTAATTTTCGGCTGAGACTACGAGTCATAATTATGAAATCTGTATCTAACAGTAATTCCCTCATTTATCTGAAGCTAGCTGCGCAGTTGCGCGCCTAGACCACTACTACAGAACAGACTTTTGGTCGAACTGCCAAATGGGCAATAGTCTCGGAGAAAATTGCGTCCGGGACCAAAAAGATCTTTAGTCCCGGTTGGTAACACCAACCGACTAAAAGTCCCTCGCCCAACGGCTCGGTGGCGAGGCTTTTGCGGGAGGACATTTAGTCGGTTGGTGTTACCAACCGACTAAATGTCAACCTTTAGTCCCGGTTGGTACTACAATCCGGACTAAATCTTTAGTCCCGGATTGTAGTACCAACCGGGACTAAAGTTGACATTTAGTCCCGGTGCAGAACACCAACCGACTAAATGTCCTTCTATTTAAACTCTGTTTGGCGTTTGTCACAGAGCGGAACGCCGTCGTCGCCGCCAGGGACGACATGCCACGCTTGTCACCACCATGAGCCGTTCATTCACTCAACCGTATTCACCGGCGTGTTCATGTAAGCTCCTGATGCTAACCCTGCCGTCCATTATGAAAAATATGAAATGTGAAATTTGAATAATTTTTATATGTTATAAAATTGCCAATTAATTCATAAATGGAACTTTCATGATTTTTGTAGGCCACAATAAATTTCCAAAAATCATGAAATTTGTTTTTCCACTAAGTTACACTGTGAACAGTCCATATAAAAATTTTAAGACTATTTGGACAAAGTTGAATTTATACCTATTTTATGCTTATTTATTTAATTATTATTCCATGAATTTTGTAGGCTAAATTAATGATCCAAAAATTCTGAAAATTGTTTTGCCATCTAATTAGGCTATGAACTATCTGTACAAAAATTTTGGGATCAATCTGAAGACTTTTATTTTTCACCTTATTTAATAATTATTTAAATAAATGAAAAATGACTTTTACATGTGTTAGTTAGGTTAAGCTTTGAGGGGTGTTTGATGAGATAAGTCTTATCTTATCAGATCCAACCTCTTGGGTAAAAATAATAAATATTAATTTTGTTTTAATAAATAAGTTTAATATTTAATTATTAAGTAATTAGTTAATCTCTTAATTAGCTTAATCACTTAGTTATTGTTTGCCTTTTGGATTGATTGTTGACCTAGGGTCATTCACCCTTAATGACTTTGGGCAATTTAGTTAATTATTAATTATCATTTAACTTGATGTCCCTTCTCCTTAAGCTTGCTGCTTTTGTTAAATCACAGAGTCGAACACTGTCATGCCGCCGACACTCCATACTCTAGCAAGGCGAAGCTCTAGTGCAAACGCCAAATAGTACTGATTCTTTGAAAATTCAAAATAAATTCATCTTAATTTCAAAAATTCTAAAAAATTTTGGGTAGCCTCTCTATCATGTGTACTATCTGGGAAAAATTTGAAACTTGAAATTTAATTATGTGATATGTCATATAATGCAGACGATGACACGCCATTGGATGTACAATGCCGATCGCCGCTCAAAGAGTTCATTGATGGCGTGCATTATTTCTTAAGAGTGGCCAAGGCAAACAAGCGGGATGGTTTCATGTCTTTGTCCATGTGCCTGTTTAAGAATTTGAAGGAATATTACGCTCAAGGAGTCTTCACTCACACTTGTTGAAGTCGGGTTTCATGCCAAACTATATTTGTTGGACCAAGCACGGAGAAACCAGGTTATAATGGAAGAAGGTGAAGAAGAACAATTGGACCCTAACGACATTATTGCTCAATACGGTGACTTCGATGATACTTGCAATGGGCGTCAAGAAGAGAAGAAGCGTAAGACACACTTTCGTGAAGATGATGCTCTTGGTGATGTCATTCGTGATGCACAAAGAGATTGCGAAAGTGAAAAGGAGAAGGCTAAGTTTGACCGCATGCTAGAGGATCACAAGAAATTACTATACCCGTCCGTAGAAGATGGGCAAAAAAGTTGGGTACAACATCGAGTTGCTACAATGGAAGGCATGAATGGTGTATCCGACAAGGCATTTGGGCAATTATCAAGATCCAAAAAGATGCTTCCGGCCTAACGAATTGCACGCCACTACGTCTGAAGCAAAGCAGTCGTGCGCCCTTTGGGATTAGAAATCCGGAAGATACATGCATGTCCTAATGATCGCATCTGTATATCGTGGCAAGGACTACGAAATTTGGATGAATGCCCCGTATGCAAAGCGTCATGTATAAGATCGGCGAGATGACCTGGCGATGTTGAGGGCGAAGAACGTCCCAGAAGAAAATCCTCGCCAAGGTTATGTGGTATGCTCCTATAATACCACGCTGAAACGTCTGTTCATAAACAAGGACCATGCAAAGTTGTCGCGATGGCACAAAGAAGACCGTAAGGTAGACAACATGTTGAGACACCTGGCGATGGGTCCCGTGGAGAGCAATAGATGAGAGAATTCCGGAGTTTGCAGATGACGCAAGAAACCTAAGGTTAAGCTTTAAATACGGATGGTATGAATCCTTTTGGGGACGAGCACTAGTCATAGCACTTGGCACATTACTCTATGTATCTACAACCTTCCTCCATGGTTATGCATGAAGCGGAAGTTCATTATGATGCCGGTGCTCATCCAAGGCCCGAGGCAACCTTTGCAACGACATCGATGTCTACTTGAGGCCATTAGTTGAGGAACTCCTGCTTTTATGGAGCAAACCAGTGTATGCGTGTGTGGGATGAGTACAAGCAGAACACTTCGACCTGCGAGCATTGTTGTTCGTAACAATCAATGATTGGCCCGCTCTAAGTAATCTTCGGAGACGGACAAACAAGGGATATAATGCATGCACACAATGTTTTGATGACATTGACGGTATATATTTGAAAAAATGTCGAAAGGTCGTGTACCTTGGCCATCGTCGTTTTCTTCCTATGAATCACCAACTAAGAAAGAAAGGCAAGCATTTTAACGGTAAGGCGAGAACACGAACCAAGCCTCGCGCTTGAATCGGGAGGATGTACTTGATATGGTCAAGGATGTGCAAGTAGTCTTTGGAAAGGGACAAGGCAAATAACTTGTTAGAAAGATGCTAAGGGACACGCACCCATGTGGAAGAAGAAGTCCATATTTTGGGAGCTACCCTATTGGCAAGTCCTAGAGGTCCGCAACGCGATCGGCGTGATGCACCGACAAAGAATCTTTGTGTGAACTCTGCTAGGATTCATGGATGTGTATGGAAAGTCTAAGGATTCACTCGGCACGAGCAGACTTGCGGCGCATGAAAGAACGAGACAAGCCGCATCCGAGAAAGATGACGATGGGCGCCATTACTTAAGACACACTAGCTTCACTCTTAGCAAAGAAGAGAAGGAAAGCATGTTTGAATGCCTAAACAAAGATCAAGGTCCCATCTGGATTCTCCTCCAATATAAAGCGTATAATAAATGTGCGGAGAAGAAATTCCTACACTTAAAGTCCCATGATCGCCACGTGCTTATGACGCAATTGCTTCCGTTGCTTTAAGAGGAATTCTACCTCCACATGTACGTCTGCCACCGTGAAGCTATGTGCATTCCTCAATGCAATTTCTCGAAGGCAATCAATCCAATGGAACTAGCTACTCTCTGAATGATGTGGTTCAATGTCTTGTCGACTTTGAGTTGGTGTTCCCTCCATCCTTCTTTAATATCATGACACACCTCCTAATTCACACGGTCAAGGAGATTAATATTCTCGGTCTGTGTTCCTACACAACATGTTCCCCTTTGAGAGGTTCATGGGAGTCCTGAAGAAATATGTTCACCGGCGTGCTCGGCAGAAGGAAGCATCGCCAAGGGCTACGGATAGAGGAGGTCATTGAGTTCGTGTTGACTTCATTCCCGACCTTGACCCGATTGGTGTTCTGAATCGCGACATGAGGGGAGACTTAGTGGAAAGGAACACTAGGGAAGAAAACATATATCGGTAAGGGGACGATTATTTCAATAAAGCGCACTACACAGTTCTTCAAAACTCCTCCGTGGTGGAGCCGTATGTCGAGTACACAAGGAGTTCCTACGATCCCGTTTCGAGGAAGAATGAAGCTTGGATTAGGCGTCATCACATGGAAACTTTCAGCGGTTGGTTGCGAAAAGAATGTCGAGGTGATGACAATATTGATGAGCAAGCTGTATTTGTTGGCTAGGCAACCATTGTGGCACATCCTCACGTACAAAGTGCGAGATAAATGGAAATACATTTTACACCGTAGCCCAAGATAAAAGGAGCACGAACCAAAAGCAGTGGTGTCGCGAGATGCCACAGACCCAAATGGAAAGAGGCAAACATATTATGGCCGCATAGAGGAGATTTGGGAACTAGACTACGCACCTAATTTTAAAGTCCCTTTGTTCCAAAGGTGCCAATGGGTGAAGATGACCGGAGGCGGGGTAACAATGACAAGGAGTATGGAATGACAACGAAGGACCTCAACAATATTGGGTACAAAGACGAACCATTCGTCGCTTCTGGCGATGTGAATCGGTGTTCTATGTGAAAGACATGTCTACAAAACCCAAGAGAGGGAAAACGACGACAAATCAACCAATGAGCCAAAACGCCACATAGTTCTTTCAGGAAAAGAAACATCGTGGGAATTGAGGACAAGTCGGACAAGTCAAGATTATGAAAGGGATGACCGAATCCCGCCTTCAAGTGTGACCAAAGACCCAAGCATCTGCTAAATGCCGAGGACACTCCATGGTTACGGCATGATCATAACCAAGGGTCATCGTCAAGAAGAAGTTCACCACTGTGCCCGCTTGATATATAGTGATGTTTAATAAATAGTGTGTATTAGAGATTTTATGTAATAATTGTAACTTCAGATGTTTCTATTATATTTTTCTTGTTTTTATCGTTTCAAATGAAATTCCTATTCGATAAAGGACACATGTACCTCTGTGAAGCATGTCTTCTCCACCGGTGTAAAAATGACTTGAAATTTTTTAGCAAGTATTTATGCCTTCAAATGAAATTCTACTTGTGGTTTGAGCCCTTCATTTTGTTTATAGTTGGCTCTTCACTTCCTAGCTTGTGGTCACTATAAAAGTCGTTTGAAATGTCAATAAGATAAAAGGAAATGCAACTATTATTTTTAAAAAATTTATGCCTAGTATTTAATTTACTATGCATTTAACAAGAATTAGCATATTTATACAAATAAACTTAATACAAAACCCAAATCTGTAAAATCGTGGCGGAACTGAATACCTTTAGTCCCGGTCAGTATTCGCTTGGGACTAAAGGTCACTGACCCGGGACTAAAGGTTCTCTGGAAAATATGTCCTCACAAAAACCTTTAGTCCCGTCAGTGGCACCACCCGGGACTAAGGTCAGACCTTTAGTCCCAAGGCAGATACCACCCGGGACTAAAGGTCTTTAGTCCGGTTGGTATCTACTTGGACTAAAGGTCCCCTCAATATTTACAACAACGGCTTCTTCCTTCTTCCACCCCTTCCGTCTCCCTCGCCTCGTCTCCTCAAGCGCTTCTCCCGTGGCGCCCCACTCCCGCCACCACCTCCACTCGGCTCCTCCTCCGCCGCTCCAGCTCGCCCGGCTCCTCCTCCGCCGCTCCAGCTCGCCCGGCTCCTCCCTCCTTCAGCCGGATCCGGCCACCGACTCACTTGCCGCGACTCGCCACCAGTGCCGAGCCGCTCCTCCACGCCGGTGAGCTCAGAGGTCAAGAGGTTTACGTTGTTTCTAAAAGTTTATCTCAGAGGTCAAGTATCCTTAATTAGATGTCAACTTGCACCATGAAGAGTCACTCAAACCATGGTCAAAGGAGCAAAACTTTGTTTACTGAGATAGGCTTGGAGTCACCATCGAGAGTGTTTAGGGTACAAGCTAGATGTGCGATCGAGTAACACGGTAATTAACGTCACATTAGAGTTTTTGCTACTTTGTCTCCTTGCTAGAACCAATTAGGCTTTGTTCGGTGGCAATGTGGTATAGACGGCGACACAAAGACTAACCCGTGGCGAGCCCTCTTTTGTGACCGCCATCGAGCCGAGAAATCATTTTTGCAGGTAATTTAATTGAATGTATATGTTGTTTTTCTTTTGTCGATGCATGTCACGAACCGCACGCCACTTGATGCGAAATCATAACCCGATCACTAGGGGTGGAAAAAAAGCCCGAACTTCGCGAGCCACTCGGCTCGTTAAGGGTTCGGCTCGACTCGACTTCGAACTCGGTCCCTTAACGAGCCGAGCCGAGCCAAAGAAAAACTCGTTTTGTTAACGAGCCGAGTTGAGTGGCTCGCGAGTAACTCGGTTAACTCGTTAAGCTCGCTTCGATTCACTTCTAAGATTAAGCTCTAGTGGGCAGTTTGCCACCTTTTATGAACGGTATTCTCTTGACATTCTAGATTGTCTTGGAAGCCGATGGTTATCAACCATATCTGATATCTCCAGAGAAAGGGTTGAGATCATTGATAAAAATAGTACTCAAAATGGCAATGGTTATGTATGGATCTGCATGCATGTTGCATGATTTGTGATATGGATTGCATGGATATGATTTATGAATGCTATAAATGTTTATCGATGATTGTGATTTGTGAACTTGTGATGATGATTTGTGATATGGACCTTTGCATGGATGTTCATGGCATCTATAATCATTTATTTTTGGGTTTAGTTCAAAGAACACTTGCTCTCATGAATTGCCATGCATGTGTTTGGTTGAATAAGGCATGTTTGGGTGGTCAATGATTGTTCTTTACATCTGCTTTCTGAAAATTTCATGAAATTTTAAGATGTTCACCATGTTTATCGCTAACGAGCCTAACGAGTCGAGTTCGAGTTTTTAACGAGCCGAGCCGAGCCTGGGTTTTTGCTCGTTATCTTAACGAGCCGAGCCAGCCGAGCTCGTTTTCTTAACGAGCCTTAACGAGTCAAGCCGAGCCGAGCCGAGTCAGCTCGTTATCCACCCCTACCGATCACGAACCGTTCTAACGTCCTACACATATATTTGCAGAAATGGCCGACCCGAATGACAACATGGACGATGCCATGATGGATATTATCAACAATGACGCCTTACAAGGTGCCCAATTCGAAGGTGATGACAACAATCAAGAAGTAGATGACGGGAGTCAGTACTTTGCCGATTATGAAGATGAGCAAGACAATCTCATGCGAGGTCTATCTACAATCTCTTATGTATACATGAAATTGAGAATAATTTCATTTGTCGTATAAATATATTTATTTAAATCTTTGTGTTTCTACATTCGTAGCCCTCTCGGATCGACGACAACAACGGGAAGAGTACAAATGTACGAGGCAGAAGAAGCCGTTGGAGGGTCGGTTCATTCTCTCGAATTCGAGGAGGATCTGAGCAAAGTACTTGGACCACATGCACGTAAATTTGTCACCATTTGTGGGTACCTTGTAAGGGACAGGATCCCGATCAATGCTCGTGAATGGAAGCAAAAGAAAGTTGCTCCTCATATTAGTTTTGTCTCTGATCGTGACAAGGCACTAGTTTGGCAAGATGTCCTTCAACATTTCGCGCTCGATACAGAAGATGAAGCTTTGAAGGAGAGAGTTAGGAACTGGGCTATGAAGAAGATGGCCACACAATTCCAGTGTTGGAAGAAGAAATTGTACAACACATTTATCAGTAAGAACCTGACGCCAGATTTCAACACTAAGGCCTACGTCAAGTTGAGGCCGTTTTGGGATGAGTTTGTACAGTTCAAGACATCGGAAGAATGATATTTGTGAAGCTATTGATGATTTTGATGAAGTAGAAAAGTTAGGACAAGGTTTCTCATCGGCTGACCCATTAGAAGAGGTTGATATAGGTGATGGAACTATTCCTAGGCCGACGTTTCTAAACAAAAATGCGTCTGCTGAGTACAAGAGCAAAGTGATAAAGTTGCTTAGAGAGTATGTTGATTGCTTTGCTTGGGAGTATCATGAGATGTTGGGACTCAGTGAGAATTAGTTGAGCATCGGTTGCCTATCAAGTCTGGTTTTAGGCCTCATAAGCAGTCACCTAGAAGATTTAATCCTAATATATATGATCGAATCAAAGAAGAAATAGGCCGATTGTTGAAAGCTGGTTTTATTAGGCTATGTAGGTATGCTGAATGGATTTCTAACATTGTCCCAGTTGAGAAGAAAAATACTGGTAAGTTGAGGGTATGCATTGATTTTAGAGATTTAAATAAAGCTACCCCCAAAGATGAGTATCCTATGCTTATAGCCGACATGTTAATCAATGATGCTTCAGGACACAAAGTAATTAGTTTCTTAGATGGTAATGCTGGTTATAATCAGATTTTTATGGCCGAAGAAGATATGTCTAAAATGGCTTTTCGATGTCCTGGTTTTGTTGGTTTGTTTGAGTGGGTTGTCATGACCTTTGGTTTAAAGAATGCTGGTGCTACTTATCAAAGGGCTATGAATTTGATTTTTCATGATCTACTTGGTGTTATCCTAAAGGTATACATTGATGATATAGTTGTTAAATCGGATGGTATGGATCATCACTTAGCCGATTTATGTCTAGCCTTTGAACGAATGTGTCGGTATAGTTTGAAAATGAACCCACTCAAGTGTGCTTTTGGCGTGTCGGCTAGAAAATTCTTAGGATTTATAATACATGAGAGAGGCATAGAGATAGATCCTAGCAAAATAGAGGCTGTTAAGAAGGTAAAGGCGTCACAGTGTAAAAGGGATATGCAAAAGTTTCTAGGAAAAGTGAATTATTTGAGGAGGTTTATATCTAATTTGTCTAGTAAAGTTAGTGCATTCACTCCTATACTTCAGTTGAAGAAAGAGACCGAATTTACTTAGGGGCAGAACAGCAACAAGCATTTGAGGGAATTAAAAGGTATTGGTCTACACCTCCCGTGTTGAGGGCGCCTCAAGCCAGGACGCCGTTTCAGCTATATATTGCTGCAGAAGAAAGTGTCATTGGCGTTGTTTTGACACAAGTAATAAATGGCAAGGAATATGTGATTACTTACTTGAGTCGACGTCTCTTGGGAGCTGAGACAAGGTATGTATTTATAGAAAGATTATGTTTATCCTTGTATTATGTTTATACCAAGTTGAGGCATTATTTGCTATCGAGTAATTGTGTTGTTGCATGTCAAACCGATGTTTTTAGATATATGTTGCAACAGCCGATTTTAAGTGGTAGGATCGGAAAGTGGGCTTATGCATTAATAAAGTATGATTTGGCTTATGAATCTTTAAAATCTATGAAAGGCCAAGTTGTAGCTAATTTCATTGTTGATCATAGGATTGATAATGAGGTAGAGCTGGTTGATTGTTTATCTATGCGTCCATGGAAATTCTATTTTGATGGCTCGGCTTGTAGAGAAGGACAAGTTGTTGGCATTGTTTTAGTTTCGCCTAGAGATGTTATTTTTGAAACATCGGTTTGCTTAGAATATTTTTGTACCAATAATCAGGCCGAGTATGAAGCCCTTCTGTTAGGATTACAAATTTTAGGGTCCATGGGTGTAAAGAATATAGATGCTTTTGGTGATTCATTGTTAGTTGTGCAGCAGATTTCTAAAGTTTATCAATGCTTTGATGGATCACTAAACAGCTATTTAGAAAAGTGTTTAGAGATCATAGCAACTTTGGACGATTTTACCATCATTCATATATTTAGAGAAAAGAATATTAGAGCAAATGATTTAGCACAACAAGCATCTGGTTATCAAGTTAGAAGAGGTAAATTGTTCATGATAGAAAAACCGATGCTAGAAGGTGCTACGATTTGTGTAGCTGAACAGCATAATGGCAGTTTGGATGCTTTGAAAACATCAAGTTTTGCCGAACCTAATGACTGGAGAAAGCCTCTAATTAGCTATTTAGAAAACCCCAGTCAATCTGTTGATAGAAAGCTTCGGTGACAAGCATTAAAGTATACATTGCTTGATGGAGAGTTGTATCGCTGAACTATAGATGGGCTACTTTTAAAATGCTTGGGTTCGGATCAATCTAAAGTTGCTATTGGTGAATTACATGAAGGTATATGTGGTACACATCAATCAGCCCGTAAGATGAAGTGGTTATTAAGAAGAGCTAGTTTCTATTGGCCGATTATGTTGGAAGATTGTTTTAGATATTATAAAGGGTACGAGTCATGTCAAAAGTTTGGCGATGTGCAATTGGCACTTGCTGCTATGTTGCATCCTATTATTAAACCATGGCCGTTCCGTGGTTGGGGTTTAGATTTCATCGGCCAAATACACCCTGCATCTTCTAAAGGTCATCATTTTGTTTTAGTAGCAACTGATTATTTTACAAAGTGGACAGAAGTTGTTCCTCTTAAAAACATGACACATAAGGATGTGATTAGTTTTATTTTGGAGTATATTGTTCATAGATTCGGCATACCACAGACTTTAACTACTGATCAATGTTCATCTTTTATGTCTCATCAAGTACATGAATTTGCCGAATCGCTTAGAATCAAGTTCCTTAATTCCTCGCCCTATTATGCTCAGGCCAACGGTCAGGCCGAGTCAAGTAATAAGACCTTAATTAAGCTCATTAAGAAAAAGATAGAGGAGCATCCAAAGAGATGGCATGAAGTGTTATCTGAGGCATTATGGGCCCATCGTATATCTAAGCATAGTGCTACAAAGATGACACCGTTCGAGTTAGTGTATGGGCAAGAGGCCGTTTTACCTATTGAGGTAAATCTGAGTGCCCTTAGATTGGCCGGGCAAAATGATTTGTCAGCCGTAGATTACCATAACTTGATGATGGATAGGATAGATGAAGTTGTCGATGAGAGATTAAAAGCTTTGAGGGAGATTGAAAAGGATAACGTAAGGGTAGCCAAGGCCAACAATAAGAAAGTGAAGGTAAAATCGTTTCAAATAGGAGACATAGTTTGAAAGACGATTTTACCTGTTGGGTCTAAAGATAATAAGTTTAGGAAGTGGTCTCCGAATTGGGAAGGTCCATATAAGGTGGTAGAGATTGTTCCTGGAAATTCTTATATGGTGCAATGTTTACAGAAGATAGGCTGCCTAAAACCCTTAATGGCAAGTATTTGAAAAAGTACTATCCGAGTATTTGGCAAGATGCTTAAGAAGCACGCATGGCCGATGAGTTGTTTATCATTGTCCCGAGAAACGTACATAGGGCCAGTGTTTAATCATCGTCCTAAAAGGCAATTGAAGATATCATTGTTTCATGGCAAACATGTTTGTTTACCAAAAAAACAGGGGGCATGTGTTGATGACAAGATTTGGCATTTAAAATGGTCGTTGCAATGTTGATTGGTCTAACGACAAGGATTTAAAGCTACCGCAGATCCAACTAATGTCGGTTTTGAATCGGAAGGCAGAATGGCCTAAAAGACCTCCTGAGGTCCTGGACGACCTCTTCGAAGACCTCCTGGGAGGTCCTAACTTCAAAAACGACCTCTTCAAGACTCGGAAGACCACCTTGCTACAAAGGCCGAAGACCTCCTTGCTCACTGATCTCGAAGACCACCTTGCTCAAATCTTTGAAGACCCCACAGCTCTGATCTTTGGAAGACCACCTTGCTACTGATCTTTGAAGACCTCCTCGCTCTGATCCCTCGGTGAACAGTACTTAGAGCGACAGTACCTCGGTGAACAAGATTTAAAGTCAGCCGGAAGACCTCCTCGCATCTGATGATTGGGTGAACAGCCCAGGAGGTCCTGAACGATCTCTTCAAAAGACCTCCTTGGAGGTTCTAGAGAATGTCTTGGGTGGTCCTGGAAAACATCCACAAAGACCTCCTAGGAGGACCTGGAGGGTGGTCTTTGTAAAATGACCAAAAGGGTGGTCTTCGTAAAACAGGAGGTCTTGGTTCAAAAGGGTGGTCCTTGCAAAACGTCCAAGAGGTTGTCTTTGCAAAGAAGAAGGTCGTGAGGACAAAGAAAAGCACGCCCAAGACATCCCAGGAGCATTCACGTGGCCTCATCAAGACTGCCCAAGACCTCCCCAGAAGCACTCACGTGGTCTCATCAGTACCTCCCAAGACCTCCTTCGGAGTGCTGCGTGACTTCACCAGAACCTCCCAGAACCTCCTCAGGAGCGCTCGTGCGCCTTCATTAGGGCTGCTCAAGACCTCCTCAAGAGCGCTATGCGTCTTCATCACGGCCGTTCAGGACTTCCTCAGAAGCACTCGCGCGCCTTCATCAGGGCCGCTCAGGACCTCCTCTGGAGTGCTACGAGTCTTCATCAAGGCCGTTCAAGACCTCCTTCGGAGTGCTACAAGGTTCATCAGGACCGCCCAAGATATCCTTAGGAGCACTACGCGGCTTCATCAGGGCCGTTTAATACCTCCTCAGTAGCGCTCGCACGCATTCATTAGGGCCGCTCAAGACCTCCTCAGGGGCATTACGCGGCTGCATCAGGACCGTTCAAGACATTCTCAAGAGCGCTCGCGCGCCTTCATCAGGGCCGCTCAAGACCTCCTCAGGAGCGCTACGCGGCTTCATTAGGGCTATTCAGGACCTCCTCAGGAGCGCTCGCGCGCCTTCATCAGGGCCGCTCAAAGACCTCCTCCGGAGTGCTACAAGGTTCATCAGGGACATTCAGGACCGCCTCAGGAGCACTCGCACGCCTTCATCAGGGCCGCTCAAGACCTCCTCAGGAGCGCTACGTGGCTTCGTCAGGGCCGTTCAGGACCTCCTCAGGAGCGCTTCGCGCCTTCGTCAGGGCCGCTTAGGACCTCCTCCAGAGTGCTACACGGTTCATTAGGGCCGCTCAAGACCTCCTCAGGAGCGCTACGTGGCTTCATCAGGACCGTTCAGGACCTCCTCAGGAGCACTCACATGCCTTCATCTGGGCCGCTCAAGGCCAACTTAGGAGCGCTACGTGGCTTTGTCAGGGCCATTCGGGACCTCCACAAGAGCGCTCGCATGCCTTCATCAGAGCCGCCTAGGATCTCCTCAGGAGTGCTACGCGGCTTCATCAGGGCCGTTCAAGACTTCCTCAGGAGCGATCACATGCCTTCATCAAAGTCGCCCAGGACCTCCTCAAGGGCGCTCACGTGGCTTCATCGGGACCACCCAAGACCTCTCCAGGAACACTCACGCGCCTTCATTAGAGCCGCCCAAGACCTCTTCAGGGAGTTCACATGGCTTCATCAGAGCTGCACAGGACCTCCTCAGGAGCACTCGCGCGCTTTCATCAGGGCTACTCAAGACCTCCTCCGGATTGTTACGTGGTTTCATCAGGACCGTTCAAAACCTCTTCCGGAGATCCCGCGCGGCTTCATCAGGACTTTCCGCGAAGACCTCGGGACCTCCCACGAAGACTTCCTTAAGGAAACTTACGTGATTGAATAGGAAAGATTTATCAATTATAGAAAGTTTGGAGATTAGATGGTATAACCGAATCATATCTATAAATCTTGTTCGGTTTTAGGAATCCTGATCTCTTACGGCTAAGACCTGCTGCCCTTTAAATAGAAGAGGATCATGGCCCATTGAAATCATCACCAATCGATCAATACAATTTGCATCTATTATTTTTTCTATCATAGCTTCCCTGTAGTCCCGTCTTGTTTTCCATCTATTTTGCTTTCCTGGCCAGGTTCAAGGATCTTGTCAAGACATCGCCGCCGCTTCAACACCACGACTAGCTCCGCCTAGGTGTTGTGTGATGTGGTTCTCAGCGAAGCTGAATTCTAACGTCGCCTGGGTTCAATTTTGCTGGTATTTATCAAATCATGTGTTGGTGCTTCTTCGTGTCATATTTTTGGGCCAACAAGTTTCTCAGTTGAGTTTGTTGACCGAAGTTCATTTAACCTCCAGTTTAAACTTTCCTTCACAATGTGGAGCGATCTCACATACTTGCGCAGGAAACAACCATGAACTTACTAATACTCCCACCGATCTTATATACTTGACGTCAATCTTTCAAAACTGCCAAGCATTTGTGCTATGTATGCAATCTGAAACGTCAACTAATCATAACCGGAGGGAGTACAATTTAGTCGCATTTAGGGTCCACCAGAATGAGGACGGACCGGACGTATTTTTTTTCTTTTTTGTGAGAATTTCTATCATACTCTGTTTAGCAACTGTAAAACACATCATCTTCTTTTCTTTTCTTTTTTTGCATTTGCATTTATCATTTTTTATAGAGTGGCACTTTTTTTTCTTTTTTCCTCACGCATGGTTTATATATCTCTAAATTAAAGCATCCAGTGGATAATATAGTTCAATCGTAATAAGGGTCTACCAAGATTGAGGGCTAGATGCATTTTTTTATTTTGATAATTTCTAGGTTTTTTAGAATTGTTTATTTTACCGAGTGGCACTTTTTCTCATGGTCTTTCACCTTTTTTTTTCCTTTTGAAATCACCCGTTTCTGTTTTTAGCTGCACATGCGTTTCCTTTTGTGCCTCCGTACGTGACTATTAGCTCTCTTTATTTTCCAAGCGGCACTTTTTTCTATTGGTCTTTTGCTCGTTTCTTTCTCTCTTTTTTTAATTCTAAACAGTTTCTTTTTTAATTGCACCCTGTTTACTTTTTTCATCTTGTACATTACTGTTAGTGTGGGCCATATAAAATTCTTCTTAATCTCAAGGATTTTCTAGAATTCTACAATGAGTAGTCTTATCCTATACGATTATTTGTTTTATCTCATAACATCTAATGGTTATAGTTTATTGGACCCACCGAATTAAGAGATGTATGTTTTTATTTTTTGTGAGAATTTCTAACTTATTTCTCTTTTTTTAGTGTAACATTCCAAATTTTTTAGCTTTTAAAATTCTTTTGAGTAGTTTAGCATCTGGCAAATTTCTCAAATTTTATTTGAAATAATTCAGCTTAATTGGAACTTTGATAAATAAAACTGATTTAATTTGAATAATCTGAACATTAATAAATTCCAAAACTATTTTATTTCGGTTCTTTCTACTTGGAAGTATTTTCCAGATTTTTCTAGAAATTTTTTGAGTGCATATGCTATTTTTTCTTGGTTATTTTATTTTCCTGTATTTTCTAAAAATAAAAACTATTTAAAATCCTAGAAGGCTAAGTGGGCCAAATCCTATCCGTCGGCCCACTCTCTTTTCTCTCTCTCTTGGCCTAGCTTCCCGTCCACGTGGCCCAGTCCACTAGCTTGTTTCTTCCCCATCACGCTAGCCCACCCGTACGTCAGCCCACCCGTAGTCGCTGCCATCGCCGCGTCACCCGTGTCCAAGCCGGACTCTACCATCGCCTCTAAATCTCTCGATGAGTGTGCCACAAAACCCTAGGTACCCCCCTATAAAAGCCTAGGCCCTCTTGAGCATCGCTAGCTCCTCGTTCCGCAAACCCTAGCATTCGTTCCGCGCTAAAGCCACCGTCACCCATAGTCTTCTTCATCTTCAGAGGAGCCACTACGCCCACCGCTTTGATTTGTCATTCCCCGTCACACCTGTGAGCTAATCAAGATTCTAGCCTTGTCACATCCTATTCCATGTTCCAATCTACCCATCCCTCAAGCTTATTTGAGATTGGTTCATCGTACACAGAGATCGAGCCAATCCAAGCTTTTTCGCTGCCATCCCTTCACCGTTGAGTTCTACTACCAGATGAGTTTCTACCGTCACCATGCACGCCATCGGGATCGTCGTTCGCGTTCTACCCGATGCATGCCTTCTCGTTGCTACTAGAAATCCCCATTTTCCCTACGGTTTAAAACGTTCCCTAGTAGTGCAATTGTAATACAAAGGAAAGTATCTATCCTTGGGGTGAGGTAAAAATAACCTAGGGAACAAAATCGTTCCTTTAAAAATAACCTAGGGAACAAAATCGTTCCTTACTATTTACATAAATTACTAGAGAATGACTATGGAGAGAGAAATGGACTATACCCTGTCAGCGTCTTGGTGGCAACTTTCCCTGCGTAGATGGACAAAACCGTAGGTAATTTTAATTTTGTTTTTGCCGCTAGTTTTTTTAGCTCCCACTAGTTTTTTTTTTTGCTGTGCGAGCTACTTTCTTAGGGCGCTGCTAGTTTTTTTTGCTGTGCTCTACTTGCCTCACTGCGAATTATGCAAACCACCGCACACAGTTCGACTGCCTCCCAAAATTCCCCAAGCCATCTCCACAACCTCCCAGACAACTTCGCCACCATGTCGCCATGGACTTCACCTCTGCGACCGCCTCTTTGTGCTATAAGCATCACGCTCGAGGTTCAGATCTGCACCCCAAGCTGCCCCGACCTAAAAACCCTAGAAAGCACCCTCGGTTTTTGCATTGAAGTCGCTGAATTGATGTCAAAGTCCACGCCTCCTCGGCTGCCTTTGTCGCCAAATCCTTCCTACCGCCGATGAGCTCCGAGCCTTGCCATCACCTTTGTTGCCTTCATCTCGTCGAGATCTACCTTGCCCTTTCCTTGGTTTTGTTGGGAACCCGCCGTCTCCACCGATGCCCTAGCGTCACCACCACATAAATCTCACTACCGTCCACATCCAACACCATCAATCCCCGTGCCCCGCTTCATGGGCTCACATCTCCTTACTCTTCTAGATCCACAGCTCCATGTCCCTCCAAGATCCGAGCTGGTTCCTCTCCTCCCAAAGATCCCCTTGTTCCTGCTCTCTTCCCCACGTTCCTCTCCTCCCTGCAACCACCACTGCCCCCTGCCCCCACAACCACCACCTCCCCATCCTACTTGCTCTCCGACGAATCAGCCACCACCACCACCGGCTCCCTTCTGCTCCAGCAACTCTAGGTAAGCCTAAGAAATATTCTTTCTTTGATCAATTTTGGGCTACTTGTTGACCAATTTCGGGCTTCTGAATTCACCATTCGATTTTAGGATGGATTAGATACTTTCTACCTTGTGAAAGGGATCCAAGAAAGGTCTGAGCAAGCTAATTTGTGGTTTGGGCCATGTCTGTTCTTCTCTGTGGAACTGGATGCTAGAGAGGGATCTCTCAAAGAAAGGAATAAAATGATGAAAAAAGAAGAGTTGATAATTTTGGTGTTCATTGTTGCATACAGTGCAATCTTTTGTCTTTGGAAGGCCAAGTCGACAGGTAATTTTCTACCTTATGAAAACCCGGATGCAATAAAGGCATACCCCATTTTTGTATTAAAACAACAGGATAGGAAGTATGTCAGATGCTAGATGACTAAGAATAATTCTTGAACCATGTCAGCTTGCTTTACTGGGCAACTATTCTAAATGCTGAAATAAGTGTTGTTTAATAACATGCATGATGTTCTTGATCCAATTGCTAGCATGATAGGTCAAGAATCGCCCAGATGTCTTTGGATCAAAAGTAAATGTGACTAAGGGTAGCATCCTCATATTTAATTATCACATCATTACTGTGCCAAATTGAGTACTGTGGTGGCAAAGAGCATTTTCATTTGGCAACACAGGCACACACCATACACTCAACTGTAATGTAACTTCTCCTTTGCATAAAAAAATCGGCTTTTTTTCTTAGGTTAGAAGTGCATTAGTACATTGATATGCAAATGAGGTGGAGATGGGGCTTTCAGGACACTCTTTAGCCGGTTGTTCATTATTGTACTAATTCCATTATGCCATTTAGTTTTTGTGCTTTCTTTGTTTGGCTCTGGTTTTGTGCCACATGCTTCGTAGACGAAGAAAAAGCTATTATGTTAGGTTGACTAAGTAATTATGACTGTGGTGTAATTGGGGATTTTACTTACAATATAGGTAATTCAATTTATGCATAATTGTTACTCTAGTTCGAGTGATTGTGTGTGCTTGGATATCGGTGATCTATCTGCTAATTCACTTTATGCATATTGGTGAGGTACCTGTCAATTAGAGGTTTTATGTGACCTTGTAGTTATACGAAATAATGAAATTATCATCAAATAATTTCAGTTCCTCTTTGGGAAAAAATGATTTTTTTTCTTGACAAAGTTCTTAAGATCATAAGTCTATTTATTTAAAGTTAAGCTGATCATTTGTGTAGATCATAAGTCTATTTATTTAAAGTTAAGCTGATCATTTGTGTATCACCATTTTGCCAACAGATTAGGCCATTGTGGAGGCACTACTTCCAAATACAAATTACCTTAAGAGTATAGTTTTGCTTGCACTGATCCATGTTTGATTGCTGACAATTGGTTTACTTGAATGCTATGGATGACCAGGGAGCAATCGATTTTTAATTGTATGATCTTGAATCTGTTTGAAGAATACAAGTCCTTCTGAGGTATCCTGGTAAGTGTATCTTCACTTTGCTACACCTTCATAGGCTAGTTGATGTATACAATTGCAACTTGAGTTTACCTTTCTCTTTAAAAATATTTTTCGGTTCTATGTCAGGTGAACTTGTATGCTAATTTTCAGTCTTGTGCTTAAAAAGCTCATGGCTTATGAACTTGTATACAAAGTCTGTTTTGCTACACTATTATTGTTGAACCGATCCACTATCCAATTTAGCAAACTACAGCTCAAGTGAGGATGATGTGTTCATTTTATGTTTTTACTATGTTGGATTGGGTTAGAACAATGGCACACTTCTCCTTGATGCCTTACGCAAATCTATTGATTCAAAGGTTAGTTGTAATTGCTTTTATGTTGGCGTCTCCATTTGTCGACTGATCTGTAAAATTTGTAATGTTAATGGTGTTAATGGTGTTATTGGCTGTAGATGTTTATGCTTGGTACAATAGAACTGTTTATGGATCATGTAATAGAGTAGCCGTAGTATTGCAATCACATATTGCAGATTTCACATTTTCGGGGAACAAATACTGGAATGGTCTCTGCAATTGAGCTAGCCCTTGCCAGGATTTCATCAAGTCAAAACGAGCCCAATGTTGGCAACTTGCTTTCTGCAGAGCAACATGTTTCTGGCTCATCATCTATTGAAACCATGGAGGTAACTCATCATAAAAACTTAAAGAAAAGGGGGGAAATCTTTGGGGGCAAAGTTTGAATTGGAACTGAAGGTCGAATGGTTCTTGCAATGTAGTGTTTGACATCTTGTTATGACAACAAGATTGTGTCGCATGTTTTCTGATTTCATATGTTGTTACTATGACACACTCCATTTCCTGAATGACATGGTTGGATTTATGTAGGCTTCTGAACCATCATGGCAGGTGATGGGTACATCCCCACCTCAGCTAGGAAGGACACTTTCTTCTTTTCCATTGCAGCAAAGGCAACAGAGTCCTCTTGGGGACAGGTCCAAGGTCTCTATTGGCATCCATCATAATAAAAGCATTTTATCCGGTCAACCTTTAGTTGCTTTGGCACCTGTTGATAGCCATATTATGCCATGAACTATTCTTTTCATCAAATTGTTGTACAGTCCATGATTATGTATTTGATCCATGAATCTTTAGGCTATACATACATGCCTTCATATGTTTCTTGGTTAATTGTCATGTGCAACACTTTATGCTTGTTCTACGCAACTTTTACAGTAGTTGCAGAAATTGCTACACTTGAAAAATCATGTCAGCATAACCGTATTTCTTTTCTAATTTTTTTTATTGAACTTTGAACTATTTTTTTGTATAGCCTCGTACCAGCGGTTTAGCTATTGTAGTAGAAAACCCGGATGATACATCGAATAGGATTGCTCGAGGAATGTTTGGAGGTTATGTCAACACATATGTTAGTGCTGATGGGAACTACTCTTCTCCACTGGATGATGATCTTACACTATTTTAATGTCAATCATGGTCCAATTACATGTGGAAGCATACTTTTGTTGCAAGTGGTGCATGTTGCCTTCTTTTATGGAATGACTAACATGTAAGGGTTGCATGTTGATGTCTGTGAAACCTTGCTTGTCATTTGTACTTCAGTATGCATGTGTGTTGTGCACTTGTGGTACAAGTGTGAGTGTTGTTTTTTAGACTTTCTGGTAGTATGATGTTTACACTTGGATATGTTGGTGGAAATGTGCCTCAAATAGTACTTGATGGTCTATTGGAAATACAAGATATTGTTATGTTTATCTCCTACATAAACTTTGTTTTGAGTGATAATGTGAATTTAGTTTCTTTTGATTGTAACAGGGCATATAAATAAGTATTTGAATAATGTATGTATATTTAGAGAAAAAAACAATAATTTTAGTACCCCTAGTGTTCATGCCAAACTGTAGGGGATGATTTTCCAATTAGCAGTAGAAAAATCATGTTTATATAAAAATGTTCCCTAGGGCATACAAGAAATAATGTAGAGAATTTGTTCGATTCTTTCCCTATGCTAGCATAAAGGTAACGTAGGGAAATAATCTTTCCACGTCAGATGGCAATGCCATGTGGACGAGATTTCCCTACCGTTTAAAATCCTAGGGAATGATTATTTCCCTAGGTTTTCCCAAAAAAACCGTAGGGAATGTTTTCTTTCCCCACATTCTTTCCCCTAGTAGTCATTCCCTACGAATGCCACTAGGGAAACCAATTCCCTACCAATTTTTGCATGTTCCCTAGTATATTACTCACTAGGGAAAACAGGGATGTCTAGTAGCATCGCCCATCGTCATTGCTATTGTACGCCATCGATCTTGTCGAGTGTGTCACCGCGTTTGCCTTGCCACCCTCATCCGAACGAATACCTCCGCACGCCATTGTGAATTGTATTGCCATCATCATTTGTCACCTTAGGTTGGTTAAATTACTAGTTGGTATTATCATAGCATCAACATGGGTTGGTTAGACACGATTAGTATGCTTAGCCTTATAATGGGTTATTGATATCATTTTGAAATAGTAAACTCATAATTGACTAAGTGATTATGGAACATTTTTTGTGAAAAGTTGTGTGTTGTATGTTGTCACCTATTGATGGCATGTATTGCACTTAATCAACAGGGTAGGAAAGGATTTAGACTAGAGTGAGTGGAAAGGTCTTTGTGACATGGTGGGCTTTGTGCTTGAGAGCTATGTAAATCTTTGTGACTTAGTGTAGTTTGGCAGTCTCGTCTTGGTCAATTAAGGATTAACTTTGTAAGTCATTGAATTGAGTCATATCATACTACCACAAGCCTGGTTTGGGACGGGCCTAGCTTATTAAGCCATAGAGTCTAAATGTTGGCTACTCAGATAGTAGGTTAAGTTTTGTGTCAGGGTGGAGGTGTGGACTTTTACTTAGTGATGTGTCACATCTATGGGTGGTCCACCGTCTCTAGGTCCAATGGTGTGCGTTGGGCCAATGAGCTGAGTGCAGTTTGATGCTGCCTGTATGCACATCGGGAGAGTCAATTGTTGAGATAATGTTTTAGAAAGGTTTTGTTACGAATGGTGTTGGCCGCACTGGTTATATCTTGTGGGTAAAGCTGTACAACCTCCGAAAGGTAGGTTTCATATAAAAAACAATGTGGAAGGGAAGCTGTGTGCAATAATTGGTCTAAGCTTTGTGAACTTTGTGAAAACTCTTGTTACTTATTATTATTACTATTTTAACTTATGCTTTCAATCTATTACTCATATTCAATTGCAACTTTTGTTTTTTGTAAAATAACCATAGAAGTCATTTCTTTTGGAATAAGTCATCATCTATAATTGCATTCTGTGGTATAACTTGCTGAGTACTTCATGTGCTCTCTTGCTATAATCAACATTTAGAAGAAGAATTGGAGGAGTCAATTTTTGCAATGGAGGAGTTATTTGATGACGTTGATCGTTAGGTCTTATTCCTCGTCGATTGCTTGTGGTAAGTGATGGGTTCTGCTGAAGTTGCTTTTCATTCCACTGTTGTTATTTATCTTTATTTGCTTAAGCCTTGCGTGGCTGAATAAGTATAAACTTGACCATAAGGTCAAAACCCTTATACGCTTATCAAATTTAGTCATTTATCCCTTTTAATCACTTGTATGGAATGATGTTCATCGATATTGCCACTATATCCACTAGTGTGATCTTGGACTAGTGTAGTACACACAAGGTCCGGATTTGCATATTTGGGTCCCGACACAAATGCAAATGTCGATTTGTAGAAAATAAACTTAGTAGCCATCACTACACCATGGCATAGCATTAAGGGCAATGCAACTACCGGGAAAAACTGCGTTTCCCGACAATTTATCTGCCGGGAATGTGTATTCCCGGCACTTATTGCCTGCTCGATAAAGTGCTGCCGAGAAAAACATTTCCCGGCAGATATGTGCATTCTAGGCAGTTAACTGCCCTAGAAAAGTGGTTTTTCTCCGGCAGTTAGAGTTTCCCCAGTAGTTAGAGTTTTATCGGCAATTAGACGTATTGCCGGCAGTTAAACTACCATCGATTATCAGTTTTTCCCAAGAGTTAGATGTATTCTTTGGCGCTTAAACTACCCTCGATTATCGATTTTCGGCGATTAGACGTATTGTTGGCGATTAAACGCCCTCGATTATCGATTTTTCTGGCGATTAGACGTATTGCGGCGATTAAGCGCCCTCGATTATCGATTTTCTGGCGTTAGACGTATTGTCGAAAGTTAAACTGCCCTCAATTATCTTTTGCACCATTTAACCATAAGCAGCTCCATGGCTTATCAAGCACTTAACAACAATATCAAATGCTAGCTGCACCTAGCCATCCATACTCTTTCAAGGATACACGAAGCTTAAAGTGAGCAATCAAGAGGAAATAAGCTATAATATTTGTAGGAAATGCCTACGATTAGTGTAAAGAAATGTAGAAAGATGTCCATTGATGTTTAGGGATAACTGTATGTTGGAGCTCTAACAAATGAATAAATTAAGTGAAGTCAATAAAAAGTGCATTGAGATCTCCAAGTATCCTTATCATAATATAATAACACCAATCTATTTTACATACCAAAATCTTGTAGCTAGAACAGTAACAGCTAAGTATCATTATCATAATACGATAACACCAATCTATTTTACATACGAAAATATGCTTTTATTTGAGTAACACTCCAAGAAATGCGCTCTCCTCTAGATTCTTTAACCGCTTGCTCCAAGAGAGCGCATGCTGTGATATGTGCTCCTGCTGATTGACCCATCAAGTAGATCCTGCAAGTTGGTGATAAATTAGCTTATTAATGTAGTGAAAGCTAAAAAGTGACTAAACCTTCTAGTGCACTTAAAAGACAACATCTAAAGCCGAGCAATTGTTTAACAAGTAGCCAGCCTGATTGCAGTGTATAACAAGCAGCCAGCCTCCTTGCTAGACAAGAGCGCAAATATTACTAAATCATCAAGAGATAAGTATCCACAGCTGTTCTAATCAGTATAAGTTATTCTTGCATCGCATGTTTAAAATGATGCAAGGTGAAAAAATGATGCTATTCCCTCATGACCAGATCACAAGGACATATTTGCAGAAAGAGATTGGCATATCAGATTTTCGCTAGCTCTACAAGAAAACAGTAGAATCAAGTAAAAATTGCACACTACACCATGAGGCCAATAAGATTGTTAATTTAACCTTGTCTCCACCAGTACATAGATATATATATTTGGCGTGCTTGGTTATTGTTTCTAGGGAGACTGCCTCTCTCTAGATGTCCATATGATCCATCTCACTTGTTCTTTTGTGACAGCATCTTTGGGAAACTAAATCATCAAGAGATAAGTATCCACAGCTGTTCATCAGGATAAGTTATTCTTGCATCGCATGTTTAAATTAAGATGCATGGTCATATGGACCACAGTATTTCTAAAAAATGGTATACATTCACCTCATTCAAAAATTAAAATGTGTGCACAGGAGACTAACGGTAAGAAACAATGCAAAGAAAAACTCACCAAAAACACAGGGCCTTGTTGGCGCTGGGAGGAAGGGGGTGGCCACCCTCCACCCTGGCCGCCCTATCTTGTAAGCTCAAGTTGTATGCTCAGGAGTCAACCTCCCAACTTCTATCCATAGGTTTATTGTAAGTGAAAGTAAATTGTGTAGGAAACTCTCCATTAATCGGAAAGGAAACAGATTGTATAGGAAACAAACTCTAGTCTTTAAGGCTGCTCTGCTAGGTGAAAACAATTCCAGTCAACATATTCAGCAACATGCGTGGCCTAGACGCGGAGCTCCTCCTCTATCTACCTTGAAAGTGCCTAGCCTTTGCCGTCTATCACACCCAAAGTGGGCCCATTCACGCACAACCCACAGTTCACCCAATCACCGAGCGCTCTTCGGAAGTACATAAAAAGAACATGTTAGATTCAATCGATATAGAAAAGACCATGACAACAGACATACTAAAAAAAATCACATCCTCAAACTGTGGCAAAGCAAGCAACATTCCCCATCGACATCATCATGTGAAAGTTCATATTCCAACGGTATGTCTCATAATGTCTTTTTAGCGTGTTTCCAACGCCCTATAAGTGAATGCAAAAGCGTGTGCACGATTAGGCGCATTTAGCATCTCATAATCATAAGTAGGCAAATGAACGAGATGGCGGATAAAAGCTAACTTTCAAAAGGAAACAAATAATTGCGAGATAGCATAACTTCCCGAAAAATAAATTTCAAAAGGAAATAAGTAATCAGTACCCCATATCTTAGTTGAATTAGTGCCAAAATCAAAATGTGTTTCTTACAAATGAGCAATAGCGATGCGTCTTGTCATTTTGTTTGTAACGATATGGTTAAGCATCTTTGAAAAGACTTGACCTTTCCAATTTATACCGTTGCCTACATAAAAGCCACCTCTGGATACCATCTGAATGATCAATCATCATATTTGTCAGGGAAATGATTATATCACAATTTTTTTGGCTCCATAGCCAATTCATGACAATAGCAGAACTAGAGAACCACCTCTATGTACAAGTTATATAAATCAAGGCGCTTTGCATTTAGGATTGCATCAGGAAATTCGGCTAGTCCTCCTTGAGGTACGAGTCGGTGTGGCCCCTCTGAAGTACAAACTATTACTGTTTCCAAATACATGTCATTCTAACCTTATTTTTCATAAAAAAGGCATCATCTAGATTTACTAATAAATCCAAAGTGCAGAAGATAGCAGAGGAAGAACTGGGACTCCATTTATGCTAAAGCATTACAGTAACTAACATAACTAGTACCCACAGGAAAGCAGGCACCTAAACAATCAACTCCCTAATTTAATATAGAAAGCCTCCCAATACTCCAGGACAAATCTAGAAGCTGAAACAAAAGGACAAGGTTCTACAATTTTGATGTACATTCATAACATTTTTCCCTACATACCACTCCCTCAATAATAACCTCAAACGAAGTTTACTTTGCTAAGAGGAAGGTAGCCACTCTAGGAATGGGGTATTAAACAAATTTCGGTAGTACAAAATACAAGAGCATTATATAAGGCTACCATGCTCATTTTCCTTCAAGTCCTATTTCTAATGCTAGATGCTAAAACAACATATTTGGAAACATAGGGAATATAATTTATCATCCATAAAAATGGAACTTGATATAAAAAAAAAGGTTTGCACCAAATGATAATGGAATGTTAGAAACAGAATTGGGTAAAATTTCACACATTAGAACAAATGTTAGTCTATTTATCTTCTGAAATTTTTGAAGAAAAATAACTTGTGCTGCCCACTTAGGGAGGGTCATCCAGACTTCAAAAGTAGAAGCTCCACATGCCATGGACATGGAAGTCAGTGGCTTAGCTGAAGATGGCTTGTTATCCTCACTATTTGAGAGAGCATGAACTAACTGGCTCTTCTCAATAATTTCATTCTTGACTAGTAGGGTGCCCGTGCATTGCAACGGAACCTCAAAAGAGAGATGCATATTAGCAAACAAGATCTTAAACCTCACAATAAATATCAATTTTCTTTCACACATATAAACAAAAACAATAACTCCGCCTATTGCATCACTTGTGTACAGAATGAAGTTGACCTTGCATCCACAATAAAGGTAATAGTGGTGTTGATCGCGTAGCTTGGCCAATATGTTTTGCAAATCCTGCAGGACAAAAAAATGACATGTTAATCTTGTTCCTTTATCAACACTTGCACAAGATTTCCTTAGATAAAAAAGAAGTCCAGATGAGAACACCCTTGTTCCAAATCAATAAACTTAATAAAAAGATCAAAAATATCATCACTCCTTAATTTCTAGTTTGGTCACCTTCGGCCATTCAGGAAGTTCTTATACTGTGTTCCCTTCAAAGTATTATTAACATCAACCCAATTATCAATATGATCACACAAACGTTTAGTATGAATTTTCACATGCCAACAGGACATATTTGTTTTAGGAAATTTCAAAAAATCCAGGACATCCATGAGCTTCTGAAGAAAGCAAGCAAAACAGATATTATTTAGAGAAATAAAGGTTGATTAATCCCCAAACAAGGATATAAAGCAATAGGGACTCACAATCCGATTGCTGACAACACCTTCGTAGCATAGAATAATATTCTAGGTCCTCTTGAAATTCACCAAAGCATCAGTTGCCAACTTATCGGACCGCTTTAGTTTAGTTTGGCGATCAACAATTTTGTGTCTAGTCAAATTCAGCACATATAACTGAACATAGACTCATCTATACTTTAGCTACTCATTTACCATGCAGGATGGCCAACCAAAACGATTACCAACTTACCATTATAATTTACAAAAACATCTTTGCCAAACAAAGCTAATTTTATCTTGAGCAGTCATCGATTACCTGACATAGCACTTTTTAAGCTTTGTTTATAATTCTGATTTCATACGCAATAGAGCAAATCGATTGCATAGGTACCTGCCTACTATCCTCATGAGCCGTGCGGTTAAATTACAACTATGATTTTCTGAGACAAAATAACTACCTCACCATATAGATGACAACCTTGGTTGGTTGATGATGCACAACACTTTACTATTGTCTAAAAAAAAGGCTTTAGTTGTTTCTTCATGTACAGAATGATGCTGATAGTGCCTTGGAGCCACGTCAATCAATCATCTTGCCACCAGCCCATGTCGTCGTAAAGCTATCCTATGAAAATTCCTGCAAGTAGGCCATGAGTTTAGCAAATAGGGGGGGGTATTAACATGTAACATAACTGGTGATGGTTCAAGACTTCAGAATCGTACAATTTGGCTCAGTCAAAATTCAGTTGTGTTTTCAAGCTCATGATTTGCACCATCTAAGGGATCCAACGTCTGACATTCTTCCAAATCCTTCTTCAAGTCTTCTACTGGCAATTGGGCATAAACAGCCAGGCGAGCCTTGGTCATATTGGGTTCATCTCCACCGCCGCATGAGGACTGGCTCTGACTCTGAAGGAACTCAGCGCAAATTGCTAGGCCTTCTGCCAGTTGCTGAGAGTCTAATAGAAACTGGGATTCACCTTCCCACCATTTTGGATCTTGTGATGAGGGATTATCTCCATCCTCAGGTTTTTCAGAGGATAGATGGACGGCATTTTCTTCAATAGCATGTTCTTCCATGTTTATTTCAGAATTCCCATTTTCCTGCACATCAGTTAAAGAAAAAGTCACTACTTTGATTGACTTCCTTTTTCAATTATTGTAAACAAGTTTATATGCTTTCTTCGCAAATTCAAACTTGCCTATGAAAGTGTGATGCACATAGAAAGAAAGAAAAAGAAACAGGAGCAAAAATAAAGCAAACATATGCAACTTCCTGGACAGAGTTATGTTCATTGTTCTGAAAAATTTCTTGATTAGAACTATCGCTAACATGTTCTTCGAGGGGCAATAAAGGGTTAGGAAGATCTGGTTCAATAGCTATAGTTTCCAAAGCATCTCGGTAAACCCTTGTGCATTCTTTTCCCCTATTGTAGTTCAATAGGGCAAGAGGCTCAACCCTCCCTAAGGTTAAAAAAAGTGATGATATATCATGCAGCCTGTTATATCATAGCGTCATACCATGAAACTTCCCACTATTGTTCATACTCCCCTTCTCTTCAAATAGTGCCATCATCGGATACAGTAAATCATGCTCAAGGTTCTTGTTGAGTTTCTTCATAAAGAATACCCTTGCTTTTGACAAAACTCTTACCGGATCAATTACATCTCATATTTTTTCGAATTTTATATACCATAGTTACATGCTTGCACTTAAATTACAATGAACAAAGAAAAATTTCAATTATCTACCAGTCTGAATCACATGCAATTAAAAAAGAGCAGCATGAACAATTGAACCTACTATGACAAAGCATTGATCCGTCTCTAACCATAAGAAATTCATCATGTGACAATTGTGGAGATAGCAAAGGATATGACCACTTAATAAGTGACAAAGTCACAGCCTTGCAAGAGTGTATCAAATTGTTAAGCAAATGCAAGCTTTTCCAAAAAAAAAACTCAAAATAGGAAAAATAAAAGTAGTGCATTAGCACAAATGACCATAGTTGCCTACTTACTCTCTCCACCTTTGCATTCACTCTTGCACCTTCTTCTTTGTGTGCCATGACCCTAGCCTCGAGTCACTTTTTGTTGTTTTGTGATGCAATATCCTTCTTGAGCGAAAGATCGAAACCACAATTTCCTAATTGTTACACTCAAGTTCATGAAATTACATGTATCCACTACCCTTCTCAAGCTCAATAGCCCTGGCATTGGCCTTGCTGCTCCTCGGCAGGTTATAGATCCCTTTACTGTATATGCAATAGTAAATGAGCATAATTACTTCAGCAGGGTACAAAATAAAATGCTAAAAAGTATTGTCTTATTTAATGGATCACACGGAGGAAGTTATCTCACTCTCTGCAGAGTAGCAAACTTCGTGACTTCTCCCCAATAACATTTTCCACTTTTCAATGCCGTCATCCTTGCTCTTCAACACAGGTGTGCTCTCTGCAATGCTCAATTCTGTAGGATAAAAATAATCAAGCTCCTCTTTGGTCAATTGATATGCTTGACTCTGCAGGATGAAATCACTACTACAGGAAGGCACATCATAGACGGTTTCTGAACCGTCTATGTTTGTTGGTCTATGATAACAGGATATTATCACAGACGGTAAAAAAACCGTCTGTGATACTAAATATCACAGACGGTTTTACTAAAA
The DNA here is from genome assembly GCA_036346405.1 of Phyllostachys edulis. Classification (NCBI taxonomy): domain Eukaryota; kingdom Viridiplantae; phylum Streptophyta; class Magnoliopsida; order Poales; family Poaceae; genus Phyllostachys; species Phyllostachys edulis. The sequence continues at coordinate 660,149 of JAYEVD010000764.1, read as the reverse complement.
AACCGTCTGTGAAGGCTAGTATCACAGACGGTTCTAAATAAAACCGGTACGTGATCTCGAGAATATCACGAGCGGTTCAACTAAAACCGTCGATGATTTGTGAATATCATAGACGGCTTTTTTTATAACCGTCTGTGATATTCTTGGATCACAGACGGTTTTTGTTTATAACCGTCTGTGATATTATAGTATCATAGACGGTTTTCGAGAGAAACCGCTCGTGATACTTGCCTTCCTGAGCGGTTTTAACAAAAACCGTCTGTGATAGCTCATACCGACCACAATTTTCTTTGTTTTTTTGGCTAGCCTCAGAATTGCTAGCCATGCCCTTTGAAAACAAGCATGCACAAAAATAGATTCATTAGAATTGTTGACAACTCAAAGTGATCATTACTCAAAATAAATTACAAAAGATCGCATTTGTTCAAGTATTGTCGCTATAGTTACAAGCGGATTACAATTGTTTACGTTGAGAGGTGTCGGCGGGGTGATGCTCTCGGTTGGCGGGAGTGAAACTCTCCATTGTCGTTAATGATTTACGTGTTGATAAAGGTGCGAGCTTCCCTCGAATGTCCTTGATCTCTTCCGCAGCGAGTGAATCACATTGTAAATCCGGGACTGCCGCTACCAATTAAGAGTAAAGTGGTAAGCTATATATATTTAAATTTATAATTAGGAAATAATTATTTAGACATTGACAAACCTCGGGATCCTTCTTCCTAGCTCTAAGGATTAGTTGCATATGATAGCGCATTTAGATTGCACATAACTCATCATCTTTTCTTTGGCGGCCTTTGCAAAAATAGAATTACACATATAGGTATAGTCGGTTCGAGACGCGTTATTATGAAGTATGATATAGGATTATTGTGTTGTAGCGTCATCGAAAAATCCATCTGTGTGTTGGTTATGCGCTCTTTCCATCGTATATTCCTTTGTTGGCAACATAATTGATGAGCGACCTACATGATTGAAAAAGTTATCCTTGGCCATTTCAAGCGAATGAAGACTACAATAGAGTTATGTAAGGAGGAAATGAGCATACCTCTCGAGTATTCCTCTTAGAGTCTTTGAAGTCGTGCTTGTTGCGGTTTAGGGAATCAAGGTATATCACATGGTTCCTCTTGGGTATAATAACTAAAAGGATCGATGGTACCTACTCATGTATATCGCTATAGTCATTAAACCTAAGTTAAGTCTTTGCAGATAAAGTACAAATGAAATTTGTATAGCAAGTAGTGACACTTACCCTGGTTGTAGGGCACCACTATGTACTTCATGTTAAATCGACAAAGCAATGACGTCGTTATGTATTTCTCGACAAAGGGCGAGTCTTGTTGGATGGTTTGCAACGATACCACATGTGGGTCGAGAAACCCACCTGTTCTTTCCATTCCTGACATTTTTCAAAGATGTATCTATACATAAGTAATGAGTTGTGATATTTATCGGTATTACATGAATGTAGAACTTGATTATGCGCACTTACGATTGTCCAACATCGTAGAAGCGAGGCGTCGAGGCCAACGAGGTTGAATAGGTCATATAGGTCGTTGAAGCCCACAACGAAGTACCTCGTCCCGTTGAAGAAATGCTTGTCCTCGTATCTGACGATGATTCTAGTATCGCACCCCTTCTTTTGGGTCTTGTCCAAGTACCAAGCATGCAAAGCTTGACAAGCATATCCAGCGTGCATTAATACTACGTCGGAGCACAATGGTTTTCCGATGATGTAGTTCCCGGGTATCGCGGACTTCCCGGACTTGGGAGGCGCCTTAACGTTCGTTGATTTCGATTTGGCCTTAGCGATTGTTAGCGTCTTTTTGTGAGACGACTCGGGAACCGACACGTCGGCACGCTTTTGTTTGTTCCTTGGCGTCTTCTCCACGGGAATCGAAGAGGTGGCCTTCGAGGCGAAACATGAGGTGGAGTCATCGAGGGTCCGTTGGAGAGGAATGGTCATGTCGGATCAGCGGCGATCTTTGGGTCGAGCGATGTTCTTCTTGGGCCATTGGATAAAAGAGAGGACGGCATCCCTAGTGTTGTGATCTCTTCGTTGGGCAAATATCGGCGGGATGGCTTGAAATTGACATGTACCATATCCACTGGACCTGGCGTAATCGTCTTTGCCCTTCCTCGTATGGATACACCATCCTCGCAAATTTCAATACAAAGAGACCCATGCATCCTCACTTGGAGCTTACAGGCGTCGGCTCCTACAAAGCGATCGCAATTAGCTAAAAGCGTCCTATAGGTCTATCTTTGGTGCATTCCATAGATGTACGTTACCTTGATGTCATCTATCGATAATCGGACGTCGTCATGTTCACAATTATCTTGTGACGCGATGCTACTCGACGTCGAGGAGGACCGCTCCCAATTAGCGGGCGACTTATGATCACCGCTCATGAGTATATCCATTTGACTCTGCAATGCCGCCATCTGTACTTGAAATTGGTTAGTAATCATCTGCACTGGCCGGTTTATCGTGCTCGACCTTGGATCTCTTCCTAGTCCTATATGTGCGAGTCGTCCATGAATCCATGACTCCAAGGCACGTTAACCCCAAGGCCTCGCGTGCGGCGCTGGTGCTCCTTGTTTCCCAAGGTAGTAGATAGTATATCCTTCTCCCTATCTCGCATGGAAGGAGCCTTGGGAAGCTTGGGCGATCAAGTCACGCCGCAAGAGGTCATCATGTTATTATAAGCACTATGAAGTTATGGACTTATTAACAACTTAGTAGTTCGACATATTTACCACATGTTGGGACACTTCACAGTGCTGTCGGGTTTGTGAAGGAGATCTTGCCGAAGACGAGACTTGTGCCCTCGCTTTTAACGGCTTAGGGAACGTGGGTGCGTGACATCGAAGCGGGTTCTCCTTCTCCGCCGCCCATTCTCGTGTTACCCACGTACCCAGTGCCGAGTTTGTCTTGGTGAGTGTTTACGTGTCCGAGAGCTTTGTGCGCTGCACTTTGGTCCTAAATTCGGTAGTCGTTTTCATAGCCACAAAGGTGTCTCATGCTTCCCGCGTCAAGAATCTATACTGCGCGAAGGGCGTCTGACCCGTGTTCACGTACTTCGTGACAAGAATGCTCTTGAAGGTCCTCCACGATTTACCCATCATGAGCATCGCCATCCGTCGCACGCGTGCCACATGTGCTTCTGGAATAGTGAACTTCTCTGAAAGTTCTGTCCACAGTAGCGCCTTTCGCTTCTTTCGTCAGGTCCTTCCACCTTGGTGTGGTGATGAGGACCCGTTCCCTTGCAAGTATCCCGCAGATGGTCCGAATCTCGCCACGATCTCTTGGGACTCGAGAGGGACCCCAAAGTCACCGACCTCTGTGATGACCATCGGCCCGTAGGCATTTTCGATTGTCCTCTGCCATCTCGCTTAGTGTCATTATAAATGCCGACGATGACGGCGGCCTCGTCGGCGCCTCTTCCATCTCGCTGGGTCGGTGTTGGCGGCCTCGTCGGCGCCTCTTCCATCTGCTGGCGTCGGTGGCGGCGAAAACGATGCCTCTGCCATCTCACTTACTTGCTCTCGGGAAGAAGTACAGAGGTTGACTATAGAGATCAAGATGGCAAATGAAAAGTTGAATGAGCTCATCTGAGACTACTAAGATTCCAAAGATAAATATGAAATAATTAATCTCGTGAAGAAGTGCGAGAGGTTGACTATAGAGATCAAGATGGCAAATGAAAAGTTGAATGAGCTCATACAGACTACTAACATTCCTAACATTCCTTAATCCACGAGCTTCTATTCTAACACTCCTAACACTCCTTAATCCACCAGCTTCTCTTGTGATCTATGTATAGATAGAAACTAGTGATATAAATCTTTTGCCCGAGCCTATATTTGCCCGAGCCTACATCATCGAGCCCAACACACTGGAGTGTACCATCTGCTTCATGCCGTGGAGGATTGGCATGAAGCAAAGGTACACTCAAGTGTGTCAGGATCGACGAAGAAAATGCTAAGCAAAAGTTTAATGCTTCATGTACGTAAGACTAGCCTTTAATGAAGACATAGAACTAGAATCAAGTAAAATGATCGATTTAAGGAAATGCTAAGCAAAGGTTTAATCCCAATATAGAAACAAAATAGAATCAAGTAAAACTTTCTTTTTGGATTGTTGTAAAAAATACAGTTTTAGCAAAATTTCATAATTAATCCCAACAAAATTAATTAGCATTAAAGCATAATTCCTAAAGAATTTAACACTCCTTAATCCACCAGCTTCTCTAAGGAAATCTGAAGGAATCACGTGACGGTTCTTAATAAGAACCGTCTGGATTAAACTCTTAGCCAATAAAAGGTCTAGAGATTAACAAAGGCACGCACACTATTCCAACATATTGATTGATGATATTATGTGCTCTCGTAAGGAGAGTAGCTAAAGAACAAGTCTTTGCCATCTCAATCCTATTGTCTATACTCTTCATGAAATGAATATGATAATATAAATTCAAACTATGAGCTCTAAACAATACTTTGCTTAATCATCAAATGATCTCAACTGTTAATCTAAAAACAGATTAAACTTCCATCAAACAGAGGTTGACTACAGAGATCAAGATGGCAAATGAAAAGTTGAATGAGCTCATCTGAGACTACTAGAAGAATCACAAACTAGTCAATACAACTGATCAATTTGCAATAGAACTATGAGCTCAACCGAAGTAACCAATTAACAATACAACATATTGACAAGAGTAAGTAATACAATAGAGCTCAAGTATGAACTAACTATCACATTCAATCTCAAGATAAGACAGAGTTCATCACAGAGCATGTCAACAAAGCCCACTGATCAATTTGCAATGTAACGATGAGCTCAACCGAAGTAACCAATTAACATTAGATCATATTGATCAGAAAAGTAATACAATAGAGCTCAAGTATGAACTAACTATCACATTCAATCTCAATATAAGATGAGTTCATCACGAGCATGTCAACAAAGCCCATCGATCAATTTGCAACTAGCAATCGCAAATATATATATATGAAAAGATCAACCGAATCGCCACGGAGGGCAATACTCACGAGAGGATGCCGCACAAGAACTCACGATTACATGCAGACACTATTCCAACATATTGATTGATGATATTATGTGCTCTCGTAAGGAGAGTAGCTAAAGAACAAGTCTTTGCCATCTCAATCCTATTGTCTATACTCTTCATTAAATGAATATGATAATATAAATTCAAACTTTGAGTTGTAAACAATACTTTGCTTAACTGTCAAATGATCTCAACTGTTAATGAAAACAGATTAAACTTCCAGTCAAACAGATGTTGACTACAAAGATCAAGATGGCAAATGAAAACTTGAATGAGCTCATACAGACTACTAGAAGAATCACAAACTAGTCAATACAAGTGATCAATTTGCAATAGAACTATGAGCTCAACCGAAGTAACCAATTAACAATACAACATATTGACAAGAGTAAGTAATACAATAGAGCTCAAGTATGAACTAACTATCACATTCAATCTCAAGATAAGACAGAGTTCATCACGAGCATGTCAACAAAGCCCATCGATCAATTTGCAACTAGCACTCGCAAATATATATATATGAAAAGATCAACCGAATCGCCACAGGAGGAGCAATACTCATAGAGAGGATGCCGCACAAGAACTCACGGCAAGGAGGAGGCCAGTCAGGGGAGGAGGCCGACGCGGGAGGAGGAAGGTGGGAGGAGGTCGACACGGGAGGAGGACGGCGGGGAGAAGGCGGTGCAGAGGGAGGAGGCCGACACGGGAGGAGGATGGCGGCGTCGAGGTCGGAGGCGCCAATGTCGGGCGGCGGCACCGAGGTCGGCGGCGACGCGGGCTTACTGCCGGGAGGTGAACGGGCGCCGAGGTCGGGCGGCGGCACCGAGGTCAAGGCGCCGAGGTCGGGGAGCGAGGTCGGGGGCGGCGCAGAGGTCGGGCGCCAATGTCGGAGGCGGCGCCGAGGTCGTGTCGATGAGTGAAGGCGAGCCCTAAACCCTAGAGGAGGCGAACGAGCGAGAGCGTAAGGGCGCGGAGAGGAAGTGAGAAGTGAGAGGAAAACCCTAGCGTTTCCCGCCTTATAAAAAGTATATCACAGACGGTTTGTAATGTAAACCGCGTGTGATAATAATATCACAGACGGTTCTAGAATAGAACCGTTTATCATATTTCCATATCACAGACGGTTCTATTATAGAACCGTCTGTGATATTATTATCACAGACGGCATTTTCTCATTACAAATCGCTCGTGATATTATTACCACGCATTTGTTGTATTATAAAACCGCTTGTGATAGCCGAAAACCTGATGACAATTTATGATATCCTCGACAAAACATATCTTGAACTCGTGAGACATAAATATCCCGACAAAACATAGTGAACTCTTTGAGACAAGTATGATGACAATTATGGCAATATGAATTCTAACCTGGTGACAAGTATGATGACAAGTTCATAACACATTTGACTTCAAAATTTCATATCTAATTCAACTCAACTCCAAATCAAGTGAAACCAATTTTGATACTCCACATTACAATGTACATCCACACATTGACATTAATATCAAATATGACAAGTCCATAACAAGTTCATAACACATTTGACTTCAAAATTTCATATCTAATTCAACTCAACTCCAAATCAAGTGAAACCAATTTTGATACTCCACATTACAATGTACGTCCACATTGACATCAATATCAAATATGACAAGTCCATAACACATCAACACATGACAATTTCACGTTGACATCAAAATATATGAGAGATTACAAGTCCATAACACATGATGTTATGGAATAAATTAATTACATTGGAGTAAATTCTTAATTAAAATATAGGCCTTCGTGATGATCGACGCGCATATAGCTAGCTTCCTCACTGGTTTCTTCCTCGAGCCTAATGCCGTTTTCGAAAGGAGGCAACTCGTCAAATTGATTGTATTCTTCCTCGCCCACTACATTCTCAACTCCGACAATCCTCCTTTTTCCGTGAAGAACTACGTGGCGCTTCTTATTTGCCGGTCGGTTACATAGAAGACTTGAACAACTTGGTTAGCCAAGACGAATGGTTCGTCTTTGTATCCGACACGCTCGAGGTCCACGGTAGTGACACCGCACTTGTCGACCTTCACCGTGGAGATGGACCCAACGGCACCAAATAGGGGATCTTGAAAAGCACGTGGTCGAGCTCCCATATCTCTTCTATTTGCCCATAGTAGGAGCTCCTCATCCCATCGGCATCTTGAATGCATCTATGCGGACATCGCTGTTCGGATCAGTGCTCTTCCTATCCCGAGCCGTATAAAATGTGTACCCATTGATGTCGTATCCTTGCCATGCGACAATTGTAAATTGTGGCCCTCGTACCAACCATAGCAACAGTATCATTACTTGATGACCTCCCGATGATTCGCACCTTTAACCATTCGTTGAACCGACGGTTGTGCTCTCTCGTGATCCAAACCTCCGACCGGTCTGCGGATTACATTGGCGCACCATGTCTTTGTGCTCGCCGATATATGGGGACACTTGGGTCATGTGTTGCAAGACCATGAAATGGGCTTGAGCGTCACGTATCCAGATCGGGAGTTATTGATTTCCTTCCGATGGTCCCGATACCATCCATCTCCCCTCATGGCGAGATAGAGCGACACCTATCGGTTCCACCGAGCCATGTAGTCGACGCAGAACTCAATGACCTCTTCGGTTGCATAACCTTCGATGATCTTGCCCTCGGTCAAGATCGATTCGTCACGTAGGACTTGAGAATTCCCATGTACCTCTCGAACGGGTACATATGACGAAGAACACAGGTCAAGATATCTTTATCTCTCTCACAAGGTGAACAATGAGATGGACCATGATATCGAAAAATGACGGAGGGAAATACATCTCAAGATGACATAAAGTGGTCACCACCTCGGCCTGCAGAGCATCTAGTCCTTGGGGATCAATGATCTTCTGAGCAATTGAGTTGAAAAAATAACATAGCCTCAAGATTGCCACTCGGACCTTGTTCGGCAAGATACTTATAATTGCAATAGGAAGCATTTGTGTCATCAGCACATGACAATCATGAGACTTCGTACCAATTAATTTCAAATCTTGCATAGAAACAAGGTTCTTAATGTTAGCGGAGTAACCAGATGGGACTTTCACTCCATGCAAGCTCTGGCACGATGCATTTCTCTCGCCTTGGATAGAGTGTAGCAAGCTGGGGGAAGGTACGTTCGTCGTCTCGATCTCTACCGGTGCTAACTTAGTCCTTATGTTCATATCAACCAAGTCACGCCGTGCGTTAACACCATCCTTTGTTTTGCCACTAATGTTCAGCAAGAGACCAATCAAGCTATCACATACAATCTTCTCTACGTGCATGACGTCGATGCAGTGGCGAACTTCTAAGTGCTCCCAATAAGGCAAGTCCCAAAAATTGACCCTTCTTCTAGATGTTCTTCTCACGGGTTCTTAATTTACGCCCCTTCCCAAGCACAACATCGATATCCTTAACCATATCATAGACCTCTTTCCTCTAAAAGCCCTTGGAGCTGAATTGTTCTCCTTATTTCCGTCAATTGTTTTTTCATCTTGCGGTATGGGTGACTCTGGGAAGGAACCTCACGGTGACGATATATACTGATTTTGCGAGTTGTTCAAATGCATACACTCTCTGTAGCATCTAAGCGGTCTTGACAGGCTTTGGCTCCTTTTGTCTCAAGTTGACAAGTTACCAAGGGCGAAAAAAATCATTGATGGTGCGTAACAACATGGCGCGTAAAGTGAAGTTCTCTCGTTTGTACGCATCCCATACCTGCCCCTTCGCTCCACAAAGTCACAAGATCTTCCAAAAATGGTGCTAGGTACACATCAATATCATTCCTGTGTTGCTTCGCCCTTGGATAAGTAGTGACATCAAAATGTACTTCCGCTTCATACACGACCAAGGAGGAAGGTTGTACATACATAGATTCACGGGCGGTGCTATGTCGCATTTGCTCATGTTACCGAAAGGATTCATTCCATTTGTACTCAACCCTAACCTTATGTTCCTCGGTTCCGCACCGAACTCTTCGAAGCTCCGATCGAAGTTTCTCCACTGGGCAGAATCAGCAGGGTGTCTTAGCTTTCCATCTCTCTTACGCTCCTCTGAGTGCCAACGCAGCAATCTTGCCTCCTTTGGGTTCGCAAATAAACTCTTCAAACGTGGGATCACAGCAGATACCACAACATCTTAGCAGAGAGGTCCTTGCTTCACCTTAGCAAGATATCGACGCTTGTATCGGGATGCTTTGCACACGACATACATGCATGTCTGCATACTCTTTACGGTAGAGGATACAATCGTTCGGACATGCATGTATTCTTTCTACTTCCATTCCCAATGGACAAATAACCTTCTTTGCTTGATAGGTGGTGCTGGGCAACACGTTTCCCTCCGGAAGGATGTCCGCTAGGAGACCTAACAACGCCATGAAACTCTTATCGGACCAACCATTGCTTGCCTTCAATTTCAGCAGTTCAAGCACGGTTGACAACCTTGTATATTCGGCTTGCAACCAGGAACAAAGGTCTCACCGAGTCCTCCCTTAAGCCCTCGAATTTACAAAACTCTCTCTCACTGTAGTTCTCTTCTGCATCGCGTAGCATCTGATCCAGATTGTCATCGTGTGACCTATCCTCATCAAAAGCAGTACAGTCCACATCCGGCATATCGTTGACTTCCTCGGCGATGCCGTCATTACTAACTTCATGTGTAATAATCTGCTCTTCACCGTGATCGTCCAACATGTATACCCTTTTTGAAACCCTTCAATCAAGTGCGCTTCTATTTGCGCCGTTGTTAAACATCTTCATTACACGCAATCAATGCATGGACAAGACATAAAATTTATCCCTTCTTCAACATATCCTACTCAATGCTCTTCTAAAAGCAACCATGCCATTAATGTACTCTTGACTCACACGGTTCTGCACTGTACATCCAGCTTGATCCATCTACACTACGCATGTAACAAATTAGTGTCAAAATTGATTAGCGATTAATTTATAGCAAACATAAAGGGTTATAGATCGTTACCCTCGGAGCTCACGAAGAAAATACGATTCTCTCCTTTCCTTCTCCTCTTTAAGGTGGCGAATGGGGAGGAGGCGGGGTGTTGGAGGCGCTAGGGCAAGGGTCCATCCTTCTCCTCTCTAAGTTGGCGTAACGGATAATTATTGATTATCTGCATGATTGTTGATTAGATACGAGACAAAAGACAAGAGAAAGATCATAATAACTAGCAAGTTGGTCCGCGCGATTGCATGCGTATCCGTTTTGATATAATTGAAACAATAAACCACTGTGATGACGTTTCTTCATGGATATAAATGGAGGAAATATAAAATAGATCATTGCACATGTGATTTATCTTGGTGTGTCATAAATTCTTCTTTTTAATCTGTTCTAGAAAACTACTCATGAAATTAGTTACGATTAAGACTTTCACTTCTTTGCACGCGTTTACTCGCTTTTGTCTCATCGTTGCACAAAGGAATTACACCAGATTAATTAAAGCCTACATGTTTTGCTTTTCATTTTCTGAAATTAGGGTCCATCAAATTAAGAACTAGATGTACGTTTTGCCTTTTCCCATCAAGTAGTATTAATTGAAACTTAAACCCTATGCTTCCGATTAAGGAATACAACAAAGAAAACAAAACATTAGGTTCTATGTACAGAGTAGCAAAATAAGGGAAATTCACTAATCAATAGAGTGGATAAAGGATAATCAGATTACTTCATCTGCTTAATTAGGGAGGAGCCGCAAGTTGGAGGAGCTAGGGCGAAGTGGCTCGCACTGGGAGGAAGCTAGCTAGCAGATCTAAGTGGAGCCCAGCAGAGAGGGCTGTTGATTATCCAAACAGCGTCAGCAGCAGAGGCACAATGGCGATGGACACGTCTGTGGCGAAGGGACAAGCATACGCAAGCAATGGACACAGCAAGCGGCAAAGATGGAGCAGGCAATGGCGGCGACGAGGGATGTGTCGTGCTCAATTTATACCCAAGAGATATCACAGACGGTTCTTAATAAAACCGCTCGTGATAATTGTTATCACGACGGTTCTCATTAGGAACCGTCAGATATATCACGCATTTCTCACTAAAACCGTCGTGATAATCACCAATCACGACGGTCCTTATTCGTAACCGCTCGTGATATTACGCACGGTTCTCTACTAGAACCGCTCGTGATTGGGTGATTATCACGCACGGTTTGTGAATAGAACCGTCTGGTAATATCACGACGGTTCTATTTATAAACCGTGCGTGATAGATGACTATCACTGACGGTTCTAAAAATACCGTGCTCGGATAGGCTTCGCGCCACCCACAGGTCGGCAATACCCAACACGAGCGGTTCCCAAAGCAACCGTCTGTGATGGGGCGTCTACTATAGCCTGTTTTGTAGTAGTGAATTGATTTGAATTGCACACATCTGATCAAGTGGTTTGACATAATTTGCTTCACTTTGTCACTAAAATTGATTCTACCAAAGATATGCTCATAGCAAACCTATTCAAACTTATCGGGTCATTTTGGTTTTATTCCAAGCAAGGGGCACTGATTTCACAGCGAGTTCTAGTAAGACTGAAAAATATGGCATATCTCAAGAAAAACCTTAAAACTTCCACAAATCAAATCGGCAAAATGTAGGGAACAATGAGAAGGGGAACAACCCGCCTCCATCCAACGATTCCAAATCAGCATCAAACCTTAACATTAAGCCACTGAAAACACCGACCAATGCATCCCCCAATCACCAAATCCATGCTCACATAGCACGCCAAATCGTGCAAAACCCTAACATCGAATCACCTCCAAAACCCTGGGTTAATGTTAAGGTTCAAAACACATATATACAAATCGTAGTATTCTAAGCACCTGAAATCTAATCTACCGAGAATCAAAGAGGCCAATCACAACATAATTGCCCATGGACAAGCAAGACGCCACTTTCGCAATAACGAACTATGAGCTCCTATCTTGTAAGCAAAGCAAATAACACCTCACGCAGAGGCATTGGCGACCAACCAAACACCACGACTCGCCACCTCTGCTATCATCTTTGCCATGACACTCCGGTCCATCAGTAGTAGCGATCCCACAACATGCTATAGGTTGCTTCCCGGACCCCGAACACCACCCCCAACCCACACACAAAATCACCATTGGCGCACCCCTAAGTCCTAACCCATGGCATCTAGCTAAATCAATGTGCGTATTTACTTCACTTGCGGTTGGACAAAGATTAGGTGATTTCGAGTCAAGTTATTGTTGAAGAAATGTACCTTCCAAGCATTTCTTCATCGGTGAATCCTCACGTTGCGGTGATGAAGTAAGACTAGAGCTCACGCGTGGGAGGCGAGGCGGCAAGCAGCCTCTCCAAGGCTTGGCATACATGCCATCATGTCTCGCTCACGGCCCTACGTCGTCACTCTTCTGCTGCGTTGAGGCTTGGTGGAAGAGGGAGGCCAGACATCGGCGCTGGGAAGAGGGAGGACGGCGGTGTCGGATCTGCGGGAAGAGGAGAGAGGACGCTGTGGTCGGGCAAAGAGGCAGCGACGTGGAAGAAAGGAGAGGTGGCGAGGTGAGATAGATGTGACTCGGGAGTGGTTCTCAGAGAGGAAGTGGGTGGGTGGGTGGGGCGATGTGATGCGACGGTTGCTTTCGGCGAGGAGTGATGATCATGTCGCAGGTGAGGTGAGGAGGTGGGGCGGGATGAATCGTCCGATGGCGCAGTAGAGTTTGGCGTGGGGTTCATGGATGGGAGGTGAAGGAGTGGAAAGGCGGCGAGGTGGAGGCGGGTGAGAGGGGGTCGGCGAGGTCGGCGGCAGGCGGCGAGGATAGAGGAAGAAGGCGAGGAGCGCGAGGAGGAGGATCGGAGCAGGAGGGCGAGAAGCGGCGGAGGCGAGCAATGCAGAGGGGTGCGCCCATGAGGGGTTGAAGGATGGGGCGTCTGGGTGGTTTGACGGCGTGTGAGGCGGTTTGGCATGGGGGGTGGGGGTGGGGGGACGATCGCTGCATGGGGGAGGTGGACGATCGGCCGTTGGCGCGGACTAAACTCAAAATTATAGTAGTTAAGATATGACTCTCCAAAAGCTGCATATGTTGTGAAGCAGCATAAGCATATGACTCTGCACACATCAAGCTAAAGACTACAAAATGCTCCATAATTGCAGAAATTGATACCTGATCATCGAAACAAGTTTGTGCGTTGCCAGAAACAAGAAGTGACACGTGTGAAGAACGGCAAGTTGTGATATCACAACGCATTGTAACCACCCCACGTGAAAGAGTTTCACTTGAAGAGGTGGAGGAGGAGCACTTTGCAAAGACAAATGTTGTAAGGTTACGCTCTCAACGAAATAAACATTTACGGCAAAGCATGCAATTAACGATGCAAAACAACAATGTAAAGAAAAGTAGCATCATCTAAAATATTATGAGTAATGGATATGGGGAAATATAGTGGCATGCCCATAACGTGCAGATAATCAATGTAAATATTGAATCTTTGTTACCATTAAGTTTTATTTTTTATTTTTAGAGGAATGTAATCCTCGGTTACTCTTCAACTAAAACTTAATAAGAGCGCAAATCAAGATTGAATAGTTCATTTGATATGCCATTAGGTTTGAGCTATAAAACTTTTCAGAGACAAGAAAACTATCAATATGGTTACTAAAGAAAGAATACAATGCAAAAATGACACATGCACTAGTTATAGCATTTACAATATAAGTTATCGATATGTCCTTAATATATAGTACACCTTACTCGGTTCGGAGTTTGGTTCCACGAATCTGAAAAAAGGAAAATCAATAGTAAGTCTTTCTAGAATATGTAATAAACCAAGAAATGTGAGGCGCAGATGGCAGTGTGGGCCGGGCCTAGGGAGAGGCGCCGGTGGTGGGCCGAGTAGACCAGGGAGGCCGAGGCACATGTGCGAGGGAGGCAGCGCGCCAGGAAGGGGCGGTGGTGGCCGTGAGCGGCGGGCAGCGAGGCGCCATGAGTGGATTCGCCAAGGGAAGCAGATGGCCATGAGTGGCGCGGGAGGGTGGTGACCGGGAGGAGGGGCGTGGGGAGGTGTGGCACAGGTGGCGCTGGCCGCTAGAGGGGGCGGCACTAGGAGGAAAGGGGGAGGCGGGGGAGGAGGGGCGGCGCTAGGGAGGGTGGCGGAAGGGGCGCTGGGACAAAAGAGGGGGGCGCTTGGAGGAAGGGGCAGGCGTGGGGAGGTCGGCTGGGGAGGGTGGCGGGGGAGGAGGGGAGGCGTGGGGAGGGTGGCGGTCGGGAAGGAGGGTGGCGACGGGGGCGGCGCTGGCCGCTGGAGGAGAGGCGACCGTCAATGGGGGAGGATGTTTGGGAGGGGAAGGGGGAGGAGGGGCGGCGCTGGGGAGGGTGGCGGGCGCCAGGGAGGAGGGCGACGACGGGGGCGGCGCTGGCCGCTGGAGGAGAGGCGAGTGGGCGACCGTCGGTGGGGGATTGTGTGGGAGGGAAGGGATTGTGTGGGAGGGGAACGAGATAAGGTGGTGAGAGGCGCACGTTTGCATTTTCGTTTGCCGCTTCGTTTTTAATTTCGCGCTGAGTTTTTCATTTGCCAGCCAGATACCACTTTTTCATTTGACGCTAGCCCGGATCTTGCCCGACAGTTATATGGTCAAGGGTTTAAGAATTCACGTGACTACTTTTTTTCACCTCCCGCCCAATATTTTGCCCGGCAGTTATATTGACCTAGTTTATCTTTTCTAAGGTAGATATGTTGTAGCTAAATTAAAAATATACCCGGCAGATAAGTTGTTCTATATAATAGTTATTGCCGGCAAATAATAGGACCTGTAATATCTTCAACATTGCCGGCACATAATTTGTCTCTCACCCAATTCTTTCCTGGCAGATTATTGCCCTTAATACTATGCCATGGTGTAGTGCATATCCTTTAGAATAAGCCTTGCATCTATATATTACATTATGTGTGCACAACTTTTTGAGTACTCTATATACTCAGTCTTGCAATAATCACCATTCAATGGGAGAAGTGGAGTCAACACCTACTCTGGAGGAGGAGTACTATGAATTAGTTGATTGTTAAGTGTTGTTCCTAGTCAACTGTCTATGGCAATTCGATGGGTTTAGCTGAAGATGCTTTCATTCTATTGCTGCTATTTTCTTTAGTGCTAAAGCCTTGCGTGGCTGAAGAAATATAAACCCGACCATATAGGTCTAACAGTTATTTATTTATCAAGCTTAGTACGTTTATCCTTATATTTGTTGTGTATGGGATGATGTTTGTTGATGTTGACCATGTGTGCACTGATGTGATTCTAGACGAATGCGGTATACACAGAGGGTCCGAATTGCATATTTGGGTCCCAACACTTAGCTACTATAAAATACGTGTCATTAACTTTTATTATATAACATATATTTCTCTAAATTATTTCGAGATATTTTCTCTATTTTGATAAGTTTGTATGATCCTTTGTTTTTTTTCTATTAAATAATATTTTGTTAACTCCGATTAGACTGAAAATCCTGTATCGGCCACCATTGGGTACGGCTGGCATGCCTACGCTCAAGATGGAACTCGATCTTAATTGAACAGGTGGAGGGATGGACTATGGAATATTTTCTTGTAGAATGCATTACGCGTGCATGCTTGCCCGCAGCCTGCTTGCTCACAGTTGTCGCTTCTCATGTGCACGGGTTGATGACTAGTGCTACTAAAAACAAGCCACCTTACAACATTAATAGTTCTCGTCTTCATTATGGGATCGAACTCGTCGAGGGACTGCTCCACAGGCATCGAGACAGAGTGCAACTTCCGCTCGTTAGAAGTTGTCCTTGACATGCCGACGGATTTTTTTAGTTTACGCAGCCATGCCAAGAAGCTCAACAGTGGAGGTGAGCTGACAACTGTCGTTATGACATAACACTTTCACCAGAATCCGGACCCTCTGTAAACAGTATTTCGTGAGTATCTGAATACTATAGCTCATAGGCGGCGGCGGGGGTGACTGTAGTGCACAGAGCACCCCAAAAAAATGTATTTTTTTTAAATTATGTATACGTATAAGCAATTGGCACTTGGGCCAGCCAGATTTCAGCAATTCAGTCCAAGAAATTTTGGAAGTACTAGAATTGGGTGAGATAGAAAGTGGACGGGGATTAAATCAAGAGATGAGGTTAGCTAGGCCCAGTGACACTCGTTAGGGTTCTCATTATAGAACTATTTTGCATATTATTGGTATATATTCAACAATCCGCAAAGTACTCATACAGCTTGGAAAAGACCCCTCACAGAAGAATGATTGGCCAAAAATACATAATATGGTGGGAGCCTTTGAGTTATTTAACATTGTTTTCAATGCATACTTGATGCTTTTCATACTTAGATACACAGATGAGTTATCTCAGTCTTTGCAAAAGAGTGACCAAGATATTATTAATGCTATGGCACTTGTTAATTTGGCTAATAATAGAATGCAATGAATGAGGTGTGATGTGTGGGAAGAATTTCTTCAAGAAAAGGTAACATCATTTTGCACTAAATATGGCATCAAAATTCCTAAGCCGGATGGTAGATATGTGTCTTATGGAAGATCATCACGTTTTTACCCAAAACAAACAAATGATGATCATTTTAGAAGGGAAGTGTATCTTGGCATCATTGATAATGTTCTCTAAGAGCTTGACAATCGGTTTGACAAGGTTGATATGGAGTTGCTTAGTTGCATGTCCGCTTTAAATTCTCTGAATTCATTTGCTTTTTATGATAGGGACAAAGTTCTTAGCCTTGCCAACTTTTATCCCAATGATTTTTCAAGCACGGATTTAATAAGACTTTCTTTCCAACTTGATAACTTCATTGATGATATGCGAAGCGATGATAAATTTAAGGGCCTAAAGAATCTCGGTGAGCTTTCTGCTAAGCTTATTGAACCAAGAAAGCATAACATTTACAAGTTGATGTGCTTGCTTTTCAAATTGGTATTGCTCCTACCGGTGGCAACGATGAGCATTGAAAGAGTATTTTCGGCGATGAATCTTGTGAAGAACAAGTTGAGAAATAGTATGAGCGATTAAGTATTGAATGATTGTTTAGTCACCTTTATAAAGCGAGATATCTTCTCGAAGGTTAGTGATGATGATATAATCAAGTGCTTCCAAAGAATGAGATCGCGTCGTGTGGTATTGTGATTTTCATTAGCTATTTAAGACTCTTTTATTGTAAGATTTTATTTGAACTATTTGTATTGTATTGTTAACTAATTTCGAACTCGGACTTGTGAAATTACATATGTGTCGTACAAGATTTTTTTTTAATCTTAAATTATGCACCCTCATTGCTAAATTTCTGGCTCCACCACTGCTATAGCTATTGGTATGGACATGTAGAGCATTGTAAATCATCTGTATTGAAATCTCCAATGTAGAGCATTGTAAACCCTCTGCCGGAGTAACTAAAACAAGTCTCAGCCTCAGGAGGACGCATGAATCATTTGTGGATATAATCTTCTATCACCATTTTTTGTTTACAACGATGTTGTAAGTAGTAATCTTATTCTGTTTCTTGGTTAAATTATTGCTTTCTATTACTTTGTCTGTGACATTATTTATTCTTATTGTATGGTGATACTATTCTATGGAAAAATCTTACGTCTAAATTTGACTCTAAACTCATACCGGTGGGAATTGGGCTGGGCCGGGAGAGCATGGCGCGGGTCTGGCGAGCCCGGCCCAAGGCACCAGCAGCAAGCTGTACGAAAGATCGATCAGCTATCAGTCGTCAACACAATGGAACTGGAAAATGAGTCCATGTCGAAACTGTATTTAATTATCTACCTTAATCCAGTAATCCACTGATTCCAAATTTAGTATTGACAAGTTACCTAATGATGAGTTGGTCTGAAAGATGCAAGCACGTACGCTCACATGCTCACATGCTCACCGTGCTTTGCTAATGCAATGATTCCTCACCAGTTTTGTTTCTAATTTCTTCTTTCTTTGGCTTCTTATTTAAAGTGGATAACTTGTTCGTATTCCTTGTTGCTTAGCTAGCTACTTCCACATGGGAATCAATTGCATGCTGACTCGACAGCGTACTTGCTCTGTAAAACTCTGTTGGGGACTTCCTTAATGAAATCGGGGTGTTTCCTTTTAATCCAATAAAAAAAGTCTTCAAGAGCTACCGTGTCCAAGAATATAGTAAATCGGTAGTGTACTTCGCTACAATAGCCATTTCTTTTTTTTTTTTGCTACAGTCTACTGCCTGGATCCGGATCCCAGTGTACTACCGGATCCCAGTGTACTACAGGCTGCACAATTATTTAGCTCATGTAAGCCGAACTCCTGCATTATTTACTCGTCATTGTCGTTTCTCGTGCTGCACCGTGCGGTGTGAGTAGTGGAGCACATGAGACACGACAGTAACTGACACATGCGGAAATTAAGTCGATGCAAGTCGATCAGAAGTTCAAAAAGTACCGGTCCAATTCGCCATGGTAGTGCAGTTATTATCAGGGCAAAGGAAAAGAATCTGACGTTTACGTAGAAATTTTCATCCAATATTGGAATCAGTACGGTGCCTCCTGTTTGCCTAAAACCTGAATTAAAGTGGCTCTTAGATGCTCCCTCTTTTCTCAAATAGATGATGTTTTATAATGCGTGTAGTTAACATTTTAAAACTTTTCTAGAAAAATATTTAGACTTGTCACAACAAAATTTTGAGTAGATTTGTCGTCGAAAGTACTTCAACATCATTATATTTTTTTAGGGTAAAGTCTATTTTACAACCCTAAACTTTTCGAAAAGTCCGAAAATCAACCTTAAACTACAAAACCGGACATCCTACACCCCACAACTATCAAAACCAGTCATTTTACACCCCCCCCACCTCAACCCAAATAGAGGCGGTTTTGGGTGACGTGGCGCCACGTGGATGATGGTTTTTGCTGGGTAAGGTGGGGCCCACATCTATTGGTGGGTCCAAATAATAAATATTGTCTCTCTCCCTCAATCTTCTCTCTCCCTCACACGGACCTCCCCTCTCCCCCATCGATCCATCCGCCGCCGCCCATCTCCTACCCCGCTGGCCGCCGCCGTCCCCGAGCACCGTCTCCCCCACAGGCCAACACCCCACCACCTCCTCCGCCCATCTCCTACCCTGCTGGCCACTGCCGTCCCCGAGCGCCGTCTCCCCCACTGGCAAGCACCACCTCCGCCGCCGCCTTCTAGATCCGGCTGGATCTACGGCAATAGCGTCCAGATCCGACCGGACCCGAGACATTCATGGGCGGCTACGACATCGGGCGGCGATGGCGACAACAACGTGTTCATGAAGGCGACCATGGCGACGACGACGGTGATGACAACCATGGAGATGACGACAATCAAGGCTATGGCGGTGACGCGAGCGGGTGGTGCACCGAATGCTTGTTGGTGGGGAGGCGACGACGGATTGCTGTGGCGGCACTGCAGAAGTGGCGGCGATGACAGCTTGCCATGGCCACAACAGGCGTCAACGAGTGACATAGCGGCGTTCTCGAGCTTGGTGAGGCTGCCGTCACGGTCGAAGGCGCGGAAGGCCTGACAAACCGCGCTTGGTCGATGGCGACGACCGTGCGCGTCCCTCCCTTGCACCACGCCTCCCTCTACGGCCGCCACTTCCTCGGCTTCGTCGCCGTGCTCTCCGCCTCCGTCCACGGCCGCAAGCTCTCCAGCCCGCTTCCGTCCATGCCGTCACCTGCCGTCAACACGCTCCTCAACCTCATCAACCTGCTCTCCGCCCTCGTTTGAATCCACCCCTCCACTCCCGCACAACTCCCGCTACGGCAACCCCGCCTTCCGCCTCTGTCACGAGAAGCTCAACGACTCTGCCAACGAGCTGATCGCACGGATCGCGGCCACTGCCGCATCCCCCTCGGACCTCGCCAGCATCGAGGTCGAGCTGGCGCTGTACCTCCTCGACTCCTTCGGCAACGCCACCCACATCGAGAATGAGAGGAAGAAGAAAGGAACTGAGAGGATGAGATGTCGGACATGTGGGGCCCATCATCCACGTGGCGCCACGTCACCCAAAACCGCCTCTGTTTGGGTTGAGGGGGGTAAAATGAATGGTTTTGATAGTTGGGGGATATAGGATATCCGGTTTTGTAGTTTAAGGTTGATTTTCGGACTTTTCAGAAAGTTCAGAGTTGTAAAATAGATTTTACCCTATTTTTTATAATTGTGGGTAACATATAGTTAAAAAAAAGTAATGATCAAAACGTGTATTGGAACGACAAGTAAAAAAGAAGGGAGGTGGTAATTAATTAACTAGTACTTCTCAGTCCAAACACACACTTTCAGTCTGAGATAGAAGTATTCGAGCACCTGTGGTTACATAGAAAAGTGAATCAGGACGTGCTTTCTACGATAAATGGAAAAGGGGAAAAGGCAAACTAGAGAAAAGGATACGAGTCCAGAGAAACAAAAGGAGAGATACACAACAACAAGACTGTTAAGACAAATCAACTTTAGTAGCAGTACCGGTTTTTTAACCTTCAGTAGCTGTACTAGTCTTAGTCATCACGCATGCTTAGTGTCCTTCCTTCTTTTCCAGCTTTCCTCTCTAGCAGCGTTGCCTTTTCTGTTGATGGTGAACAGGCCAATGTGTTCTGCCGCAAGCCACACGATGGTTGTCAACTCACCGCCGCTGCTGAGCTGCTTGGCGTGGGACTCTCTGCTGCATCGGTAGCTCGCGTTAAAGAACATCTCGACCCACACCTCCAAGATCACTTGCGGCACGTCCGACTTGCGCGACTCATCCAAAGATAGCAGTTTCTTGGCAAGTTTAATTCCAGAAGACAGATAACTCTTAACGTCGTCAGGTTCAAATTTGTGCTCCTCGTCACATAGGATCCTGGCAAGTTTCTCCTGCCTTTGCCTGAGCCTAGAAGAACCTGGATCATCTTGCGGCTGGAATAGTTTCCAAGGCAGAGTACTCTAGATATCTCCAGATATGGTAGTTTAGGATTGATTGTAATCCCAGATACCTGCCTTATCTCTAGGAGAGGCTTTTTGCCCTCCAAACATTGTACTCTATATAATCCGCCCTCGAGGCTCAATAATATAACAATCCACATTAAACCAATTTTATTCTTCTACACTCCAGAAGCTGGAAGAAGATTTTAGGTCGTCCTGAGTCCCATTTTTTAGATAATGGAAGAGATAAATCTCTTCCGGCCTCTGCATCAAAGATGCACACAGCCTAATTTATTAAAGCATTCATAGTAACAAACGTTCCACTCAAGATTAAAAAAAACGGCTAGCCGCCTTACAGCCGAAAAATAATTAAAATACAATTTCAATCATGGCAGATCCTATGACTAAGCCTCCACCACCGAAAATTGAGGAATTGCTTCGCCACAAATTCCAATCTTAGACTTCCCTCCAACATGATCGCCTTTTGTTATGATTTCTGCAAGACTGCCCATGCATTCAGCCAGGATCCATATAATAAGATAACCTGCAACGGATTAGTTAAAATCTTGCTGTTAAAAACAACATCATTTCGACATAACCAAATAGACCAACATAAGGCACTAACTCCCACCAGAAGTTGTGACCTAAGAACTTTTGGAATTCCATTTAACCAAGTCCCAAACATGTTAGCCATATTCCCTGGAGGATCTAAATTAAACGTACATTTCACAATCCACCACGCCATACGTGCAAAGGGGCACTCAAAGAAAAGATGTTGAATTGTTTCCTCTTTAATACAGAAACAACACCTAGAACTTCCCCTCCAATTTCTTTTAAGCAGGTTGTCTTTAGTTAATACAATCCCGTTTTTGAGATACCATATGAAGATTTTTACTTTTAATGGAATTTTAATATTCCAAAACCAATTCTTAATGGGGGCATGATCGGTGGCAATCAACGCAGCATAAAAGGACTGCACCGAAAAAAGACCAGACTTATTCAAATGCCATCTGTAAACATCCTTACACAGGCCTAAATGAACAATAGAAATTTTCATATGAAGCTCATTCCAAGCCTGCAACTTAGCCCCAACAAGAGGCCTACGAAAAGAAATATTAAAGGGATTTGAACTCAAAACATTAGCTACTAAATCATCCTTTCTCCTAACCACGTTGTAAAGAATTGGGAATTGCCTTCGCAACGTTGAATTTCCCATCCAAATATCATTCCAAAACCTAGTTTGCATACCGTTCTTGACTTGGAAAGAACCAAAACGAAAAAACTGATCTTTAATTTTCATAAGCCCCGACCAAAAATGAGACGTCCCATGTTTGTTAACCACCTGCGAGAGACTCTTCTCACCCAAATATTTCTTTGCTAGTAAAGAGTGCCACACACCTTCTTCATTAAGCAACTTAAACAACCACTTCCCTAACAAAGCTTTATTTTTGATGTCTAGGTTATGAATTCCTAGACCACCAAGCTCTTTAGGTGAACAAACCAAACTCCACTTAGCAAGCCTATACTTACGTTTATGATTGTCACTCTGCCAAAAAAATCTAGATCAAAAAAATCTAGCCTTTTGAGAACGGCTCTAGGAACCTCAAAAAAGGAAAACATAAACATAGGTAAACTGCTTAGCACCGAGTTAATAAGCACCAAGCGACCCCCAACCGACATATTTTTACCTTTCCAACTGCTAAGCTTTTTCTCCACCCGCTCTTCAACCCCTTTCCAATCACTATTCCTTAACTTCCTGTAATGAATGGGAATACCTAAGTACCTAAAAGGAAACACACCCACTTCACATCCAAATAACTGCGTATACTGTTGCTCCGCATCTTTGGCAGCACCAAAACAGAAAATCTCACTCTTGTGGAAATTGATCTTTAAACCGGATAAATGCTCAAAGACACAAAGAATAAGCTTAAGATTTTTAGCCTGTTCTAAATCATTATTCAAGAAAAGGATCGTGTCATCAGCATACTGTAAAATTGACAACCCCTCATCAATCAAGTGAGGAACTACTCCAGTTAAAAGACCAGCGTCTTTAGCTCTTGAAATAAAGATAGCTAGCATATCTGCCACAAGATTAAAAAGAACAGGAGACAAAGGATCACCTTGTCTAAGACCCTTATGAGTTTGGAAAAAATCCCCAAGATTATCATTGACCTTTATCCCAACACTCCCTCCCTTGATTACACTTTCCACCCAGGCACACCACTTAGGGGAAAAGCCTTTCATCCTCATAGTTTGCATTAAAAACGGCCATTTTACTTTGTCATAAGCTTTTTCAAAATCTACCTTGAAAACAATACCGTCCAAATTCTGCTTATGAAGCTCATGGATGGTTTCATGTAAAATAACTACGCCATCTAGAATAAACCTCCCCTGTATGAACGCAGACTGGGAGGGACGAACAACCTTTTGAGCTACTCTCATAAGCCTATTAGACATCACCTTAGTAAAAATCTTAAAACAAACATTAAGCATACAAATAGGCCTATATTGCTGTATTTGTTTAGCATCAATTTTTTTGGGAAGTAAAGTAATAATCCCAAAATTCAAGCTAAAAGTATCCAACGTGCAACTATGAAAAGCATGAAACATGACCATCAAATCATTTTTAATGACTTCCCAAAACACCTGATAGAACTCGGCTGGAAAACCATCTGGCCCTGCCGACTTGTTATGATCCATTTGAAAATGGCCTCTCACCTCCTTTTCTTCAAAAGGTTCAAGAAGATAAATATTTTCCTCATCTGAAACTTGAGCCATATCATCTGTAAAAGCTTCAATCATCGATAAATGATTTTCTTCGGCTGGCCCAAATAAATCTTTATAGTAATTGGTGATATACTTTTTTAATTGTACATCACCTCGAATAACTCCTTCCTCTTGCTCAAGCAAATAAATTTTCTGCTTTCTATGTTTCCCATTCGCAATCAAATGATAATAGCGAGTATTCCTATCACCCTCCAAGAGAAACTTCGCTTTGGCCCTTTGATACCATTTAATTTCTTCTTCTCTCAACATCTGTGCCAACCTCTCATTAGCAGCTTTTTTAATATTAACCTCATGATTTGACAACCTCAACCCCTCAGCCTTTTTATCAAGCTTATCAATTAACAAGTTAAGCTCTAACATTTCCTTTTTATTATTACCGCTGGTACTTTTTGCCCAACCACGAAGATAACGCCTAAGATGTCTAATCTTACTTTGCCAGATATGTAAAGCCAAATGACCACTATTAACCTTCCTCCACACCTCTGCTACCATTTCTCTAAAACCCTCCCGACACAACCAGCCTAACTCAAAATTAAACAAAGGCTGGCAACCTCTAAAAGTGTTGGACCGAAAAGGCGACTAGAGGGGGGGTGAATAGGAGCACTATCTATTTTTCGTTTTGATCCGATTCAAACATGATATTGACTCCAATAGCTATGAGAACTATGAAGATCAATATATAAAAGCATAGCGGAAGACTTGTACTCAATCCCCTTCAAATCCCCAAAAGAAACGACCAAAAACACAAAAATCAGTCTTATAAACAGTCTTTCTTTGAGCAGAGAGGTAGTTCCGGATGAACGATGGCGGTAGTTCCGCATGAACAAGATAAATCGAGCGAAAGAACAAGATGCTACCAAAACGAAATCGAAAATCGTCGTAACTTTTAAACCGTAAGGCCAAACTCCACCAAATTTGGAACACACCTTCCTAAGGATATTAGGAACCTATTCCAATCAAGGATCACAGAGATCCAAGCCAAAGTTCCTATCTTTTTCAGATTGAACGAAGGTGGTTCAAAAACGAGTCAAAAACGAAACTATGATCTAGAGACTTGCTCGTGGGTGATTGATGATCAAGATGATCCTAGATGGGTTCCCACATGTCCCAGCAAGTTAGATCACGGCAAGAAACCAACCAAAAACTCGCGGATCAAAGAAAGACTCAAAATCATCAAATAGAGAGAAAGAAAGCAAATGAACTCATCTTTGAGAGAACTTTCTTTGGATTGATTTGATATGGTATTGGTTTACAGCCACTCCATCAATGGAGGACAAAGACTCAATACATGAGCACGAAATCAAATCCAACTCTCTAGAACCCTAACCTCCAACTATCAACTCCCTAAGCACAAAAGCAAAACTAGGGTTTACAATGCAATGAAAGGGTTGAGGTTGCTGTCCAAAGACACCCCTATTTATAGTGGAAGCTTAGACCTTCTAGAAGAGTAACCCTAATGGGCTCCGTTAAGGCCCAAAACAAGCGGGTCACACACGCACGCATTTTAAAGCGCCGTCTTCAATTCTCTTGACCTAATCCACTTCTTGGCCTTGACGACTTGCGCCGCCGGTTGGCATTAGGTCACCAAGGCGGTATTTGGTGAAATTACCAAAATACCCCTTCTCGATCTTTCTGCAAAGACCGAGTCCCATCTTTGTGAAGCACCTCCATGCTTCACCACGTGTAGGTTGATCCAGCGAATCTCTTCATGTCGGCAAGTCTCTCCCATCCGGCTCTCACCGAACCACCATGGCACTTGCACCGACCCCCACGTCGCTTGATCGAACCTGTCGCACCGAACTGCCCATTCGGTCACCTTTGTCCCTCTTGTGCAATGCTTGACACCATTGACTTCACCCGGCATCCCCGATCGTTCTGGACCTCAGCTCTCCAAGCTTAGTCCCGATCATCTTCGCCGTTATTGTCATTGACCTCCAAGCAACCTCGCACATCAATAGACAAAGAAATCGAATCCGAAACAAGTTCTTCACAACTTGACCCACGTTAGTCAAAACATGCAT
Organism: Phyllostachys edulis; assembly: GCA_036346405.1. Lineage (NCBI taxonomy): Eukaryota > Viridiplantae > Streptophyta > Magnoliopsida > Poales > Poaceae > Phyllostachys > Phyllostachys edulis. The sequence goes on along the minus strand of JAYEVD010000764.1, from coordinate 634,313 downwards.
CATGCAACACATATGCCATGAAACCCATGAACTTGACCTAACCCAAAAGCAATTCTCCAATTGAAAAGACAATCAGCACAAAATCGGTACTACCGCCGTGTTAGGGCCGGTACTACCGCCATGCGGTCGTACCGTTCCAACAACGGCGGTACTACCGTTACCAAAGGAAATCCAAAACTTCCCAAAATACACTTGTTCTGGAAAAACCATACCGCACACATGCGGTCATTCCGCCATCTTGGTACTAAAACAACCAAAGCGCGGTACTACCGCTCTCGAGAAATCAAAACACAAATTACACTCGTTCGGAAAAACCATACCGCTTTGCTTATGGTAATACCGCCAATGGTACTACCGTAAACACAAGCCGGTACTACCGCAAGATCAGTAATACCGCTAATTACACGCCGGTACTACCGATTATCGACACTTCTGAAAACAATTTCAAAAAACGAAAAGCGATCGTTTCGACAAACCAAAGAAGCTATTGCCAATTGTACCATCACATTAAGATCGTGAGCATATCCCCATGATATCCACAAAAAGAAGCATCTTTAGTATTTAACAGTAACGGTGTGTGATCAGACAGGGACCTCTCAAGAGCAACAACAGATACCAAAGGAAACTTCTGCTCCCAATCTGTACTCATTAAAACTCAATCCAGCTTCTCGAAAGTTGGATTATCAAGCGAATTGGCCCAAGTAAACTGTCTACTAGACAACACTATTTCTCTTAAATCCAAATTATTTATCACAGCATTAAAAAGAAAAGGCCATCTAAAGTCAACGTTATCCTTATTTTTTTCACTCGAATTCCTAATAATATTAAAATCACCTCCAATTAAGATGGGGAGAGTTTCTTTTCTACAAGCATTAACGAGCTCATTAAGAAACTTCTCCTTGAAGTGAAGCTGAGCTACACCGTAAACAGCCACAAGAATCCATTAAAAATAATCCACTCTATTCTTTAAATGGAACTTCACATAAAAATTTCCAGCATCAATCGACCCAATATCAAAAACCTTTAGATCCACCCCAAGGAGGATCCCCCCGGACCGACCTCGAGGAGGAGAAAAGTGCCACAAAAAATCCCGACCACCACAAAGATGATTAAGACAAGCCACTGAGAAATCCTTTTTAACAGTTTCAAGAATGGCCACAAAATCCAACTGATAATCTTTAACCACATCACAAATAAACCGATGTTTAGCCAAGTCACATAGACCTCTGCTATTCCAAAAAATGCCTTTCATTTTAACTTTAGTTTGATCGATTTAATCAGGGGGCTTCTACCTTTCTTCTTACCAGAAGATCGCTTCTTATTAGTGACCAGAGTAAAATTAGACACTTCATCTTCCAAAGCATCAACATCTATATCATTACTTAAAAGATTTAGAGATGATAGATCATTGTAATCCTCATTAACATCCTCCCTCTCCACAACAACTACACTTTCTTTCATTTTCATTCTACCAGATTCAATCTTTTTAATATTGTTAATAGAACTAGCAATCTCTACTTCATCTGTCCCTAATGAAATTCCAATACTAGCCACTTTATCAAAAATTTGCTTATCAGAAAAAGATAAAAATGACAGATTGTTAACAGACTTACTTGAGTCAAAATCAAGGTTACGAATTTGTGCACGTCTTTTAGCCCTTTGAACTACGTCCTCATCTCCGGAATTAAGCTTCAACAACCTCTCACTTTGCCTCAGCTCTGTCGCCTCAAGCACCTCATGAACAAAAGCTGGCTGAGCAGCCTCGCCAACTTTTTTTTCCCCATCCTTCCTCTGTTTAGAATTTAAGCCAAGCTCACCCGGCCCAACACAAATCTGCTTTGCAGAGTACTCCTCTTGCCCGCCACAAACTTTCGATGCATTGGCTTCTCCCTGTGCCACAACATGAAACACTCCCCCCTGTGTTTCTTGCTCAGCACCAACACCCGTCATCACGTTGGCTCTGACCTGCTCATCCTGGGACTTGCCCACCGACGTACCAACACGCAATTTCCCCTGCATGACATTAACATCAGTCGGCTCCTCCTCAGCTTTAGAAGACACCTCCAGCTCAACCTGGGACTTGCCCACACGCATTTCCCCCTGCAAGACATTATTCGGCTCCTCCTCAGCTTCAGAAGACACCACTCCATTGTCAACTCGGGCCAGCTCACCACTAATCAATTGGATCCACTGCCCGTCCTCTAACCCTACCGGTTCAACAAAGCCATCACCAGGCTCTAAGCTATCACCAAATGTCTGGTCTGAACATTCTAAAATAGCTGTCCGAGCATCAACACCCTGCACACCACCCGCTGTAACAACTCCTGGCTCTACCCGGGCCTTAACCTGTACATCAGGCATATTCAGTTCTCCCAAAGAAACAGTACCCTCAGTCACTACAGGGACCAGCGGCATTCCCTTCTTAAATCCAGATTCTAGATGACAGCCTATCACAGCAATAGATGTGACATCCCCTTGCTTTGACTTGTCAGAGACCAAATTCTTACTCTGAACATTCATGAAGGACCTCCCATCCTTCTGAGCACCCCTCTTGGTATCACTTAAAGACGCCCTCGGCGTGACCCAGATGGTATTCGAAGCCATCAGACCCAAATTATTCCCCTTACTGCTAGATGAAGACTGACCCTTTTGGCTCCCAGTCCCTTGAACCCTGGTCACCGAATCATTCTTCGGTCTCTTGGACTCTCTGTCCTCCATCTCGACATCTTTGCCCTTGTTTGGATTGCCTCCACCCTCATGATCATCCCCAAGATTGCCTACTATGTCAGCCCCATCCACCTCAGGATCTTCAACTTTGAACACAATGTCGTAAACGGACTCGCCAACCACAATCTCCACAATGGATGGTATGGCATCTACATCGAGCACACCCACCAGCATACGAACCAAATCATGTTTCCTTACACTTTCCATGTCCACCCGCAAAGCAGTGCCAATGATTGAACCTACTGCACACAAACTCAGAAAGTCCCTAATTTCCAAAGGCACTCCTAAGACCTGAACCCAAACCTTCTGTAATTGGTATTTAGGAGTAGGTCCCGAGTTCCATTCCACAAATTGCAACACTACCTTATGCTCCTTCACAGTAATATCACCAATTGCCACCATCCGAAGCAATTCCAGCCTATTTGGGAAATGAACCAAAAATTCCTTTTCCCCATGAGCCTCCACCTGTGGTTGCCAATTCAACGGGATTAGCCTTCTCAGCTCTGCAATCAACGTACCTTCGGACACTGACTCTCCAGATATCCGCACCAATCCAGTCTTGTTGCTTTCTTTCTTTACCTTCTTCATCCCAGCTACTGGGATTTGATAAAACCCCAGCCCATCAGCTCCAAAACCACACAAATTGGCAATAGGTCGTGGGATCAACGTCAAAAGACATTTATTTGCTAAGTGATCACTGCCCTCACAAATATCACATAATAACATGACGTTACAATTAGCAATTCCATGACCTTTCCCTTTGCAACGAAAGCACACCATGTTAGAAAAATCACCCACATACCCAGTGTTAACCGAAGAATTGCCAATCCGACCACGCCCCCAATTTCTGCTGTTGCCACCAGTTCTCCCCCGCCCATTGACAGGTGCCCTATATTGACGCTGTTCATGGATATGCATTGCCTCCAGCCCCCTCAACCGGGAAACGACAATGACCATCAACAGCCTTAGCTGCATTACCTCCCGCACCCTCAACCGGGGAACGACAATGACCATCAACAGTCCCTCCAGCTCCCGCAACAGATGGGTCAGCAGCACTAATGCCCTGTATTCTCCCGCCCCCTCCACCATCCGAACCAAAACCCTGAAGCTGCCCGGCTCCACATCCCCTACTCAGCTGCTGTCCATCATTTCCTGCAACCACCCCGTGCCCTGCAGTAAGATCCCTCGCAACCGGACCGCTTCCAACTATCACCGGCTGCTGCCCTCTGTAACCAACATCTCCTCCCCTCAAAACTTCATGGTGACCAACACCACCCTTGGCAGTGAACCGAGCACCATTGCCACGAGCCCTCCCCCGACCAAGCATGTTGACAATTTGCCCTGGTCATCCTGCACCTGATCGCCACAGCCCTGAATAAAGCCGCGCCCCACCGCCAGGAGGTAAAGAACTTCTCTGTCTAACCCAGTTTCTGCCGAATACCTTTTGCATCCAGGGTAGTCTGCTCCTATGCAAAGAACCTGTGACTCCATCTACTGCGTTCTCCCCTGATGGGCTCGGCCCAGCACCCTCCACACCTTCCAAAACAATACGAGCCGACCCGTCCGGTAATTCCATCCCTTCAATCAGGTCTGGCGCAGAATTCAAATTTTGAACTCCCACCTCACCCGCCGTCAATCTCGGCCATTCTTCTGTCACCTGAGGAACTCGATCCGGCTGTAGCAATGGTGCAGCTCTACCACTACAGAACCTCGGCCTGAATGGATGGCCTCGACACGCACGATCAAGCACGTCGCCGACTGTCAAAGGAGGTGACTGTCGAGGTGGTGGCAGAGGCCCCCTCCAAGGACGTCGTCCTCCCACCCCTTTCTTACTCGCGCTTGGTGACAACCCCACCGCAACAAGTTCCTCAGCTGCATACCCCGCTGCTAATGCCTCTTCAAAGACTAAATCTTCTGCACTCTGCGAGGTCTTCTCACATCCAAAGTTCCCCTCGTCTTCAACCTGCAAATCTCTGCAAAAATCCAACGAGTTAGTTTCTCTATTACCCTTGATGGGGTTCCAAGCCGCCACTGACAAGGATAGATGATCGCTTGTCCGCCTTCTCTTCAACATCCACTTCTGCCAAGATAATATCATCATCATCGGACGAATCATCCTCTTGCAATCGCCAAAATCTCGATCCAATCGCAGCGCTAACGACGCGATGAACCTCCGAGAATGGAACAAAAACCTTCCCAGCATCGGAGCCTCGCTCTTTCCGGGAGGGCATCTTCCGGGTCGTCTCTACCCAAGAGGAAGATGATCCTTCAGTTACATCGCAAGAGAAAGAAAGCCTCTTCGTTATAGTGAAGAAAGAGGCTTCGTTATAGTGAAGAAAGAGGTTCCGTCCTAAGTCCCATATCTCGACCAAATTCCGACCAAATCCTCGCAGGTTAGTTCGTACAACCTGCGGAGAACAAGGCCTGGTAGCATGTAGGGGCGTTCTACAAGGAGGAACATCATGTAGTTGGACAGCGTCCTGATTGCTTTCTGCGCTACACTGGCATCTCCGGCCTTGTTGGCTATATATCGGACTTGAAGAGGTAGATATCAGTGGCGATGTGCCATGTGAGGATGCCCTCTTGGAGTTCTTTACCAAGGCTCCATCGGAAATCGCGGTATAGTTCCCACTTATGCAGTGCCCGCTGACCCCTTTTCGTCCTGGAGTCGGCCATCATTCCCAGCATGTCTGCCGCTTCTTCACCCTGTTTTTCTTTGCCCTCATTGATTGTGGGTAACATATAGTTAAAAAGTAATGATCAAAACCTGTATTGGAGATCGTGTCGATGTCTAAAACACAAGTAAAAAAGAAGAAGGGAGGTGGTAATTATTAATTAACTAGTACTTCTCAGTCCAAACACACACTTTCAGTCTGAGATAGAAGTATTCGAGCAGCTGTGGTTACATAGAAAAGTGAATCAGGACGTGTTTTCTACAATAAATGGAAAAGGGGAAAGGCAAACTAGAGAATAGGATACGAGTCCAGAGAAACAAAAGCGGAGATACACAATAACAAGACTGTCAAGACAAATCAACTTCAGTAGCAGTACCGGTTTTTGAACCTTCAGTAGCTGTACTAGTATTAGTCATCACGCATGCTTAGTGTCCTTCCTTCTTTTCCAGTTATCCTCTTCAGCAGCCTTGCGTTTACTGTTGATGGTGAACAGGCCAATGTGTTCTGCCATAAGCCACACGATGGTTGTCAACTCACCGCCGCGGCTGAGCTGCCTGGCGTGGGACTCCCTGCTGCATCGGTAGCTCGCGTAGAAGAGCATCTCGACCCACACCTGCAAGATTACTCGCAGCACGTCCAACTTGGGCGACTCATGCAAAGATAGCAGTTTCCTGGCAAGTTTAATTCCAGAAGACAGATAACTCTTAACGTCGTCAGGTTTAAATTTGTCCTGGTCACCTAGGATCCTGGCAAGGTTCTCCTGCCTATGCCTGAGCCTAGAAGAACCTGGATCATCATGCGGCTGGAATAGTTTCCAAGGCAGAGTACTCCAGAAGCTGGAAGAAGATTCTAGGTCGCCCTGAGTCCCATATCTCGACCAAATTCCGACCAAATCCTCGCAGGTTAGTTCGTACAACCTGCGGAAAACAAACCTGGTAGCATGTAGGGGCGTTCTACAAGGAGGAACATCATGTAGTTGGACAGCGTCTTGATTGCACTCACACGCTGCGCTACCCCGGCATCTCCGGCCTTGTTGGCTATATCGGACTTGAAGAGGTAGATATCAGTGGCGATGTGCCATGTGAGGATGCCCACTTGGAGTTCATCACCGAGGCTCCATCGGAAATCGTTGTATAGTCCCCACTTATCCAGTGCCCGCTGACCCCTTTTCGTTCTCAGCAAGTCTGCCTCTTTTTCATCGCCCTCTCTGATTGTATTCCTTAACTCAACCAACTTTTCAAATGTATTTCGGAATACAACATCCTTGACATCCTGTGGAATCACAATAGTCTCCGAGCTACGCTCTTCGTTCTCCCCCAAGTCTTGTCCCACATTTTCCTTTGCCGCTCTGCTGGGTTGCTCACGGGTGCTGAACTGCAACAGGTTAAGCTGCCCAATGTGCCCTGACCACCGCCTGTGGCCTTCCACTTTGGCAAGCCGGCCAAAAGATGCAACCACGCGACGAAACCGATGCCATCGGCTAGTGCAGAAGACTTGATGGTGGAACCAACCCCATCGCTGAGTATCATACAATAGGAAGGCTGTCCAGGACGACCCTAGTGCCCTGAGAAGCGATACCGTCTCCAGGAGGAAGGTAGCAACCAGCAATATGTGAGTGATCACGACATCCGCTTGCCTATGACCATCTAGATCACTGAATTCAACCAGCAACAACGCAGCGGCAGCGGCAAGCGGTGACAAGACACGGATGCAGTAGCCATGCCAAGTGTGGATCACCGCAGCCTTGGTGTAGAGCAAGTCATACATCAGGGAGAGCTCTATCTCCATAACCCTGTACATGTCCTTCGAACTACTAAGGTCGAACAGAATTCTTCTGCTGTCTGCAACGTCACCTGACTCCATCTCGTTCGAAGAATCGACCATCGCGTGCTTGCAGATTTGGAACAGGGAGTGAGCAACCATTAACATGGCGCTGTTGTCATTTCCCCTGTCCCCTGGAAGCACATGATTTGTGTAACGACGGCCACCTCTTGCACGACGTCGCTGGTTCTTGACTGAGCTTCGGATGCTGCCCAAGTTGGCGCGATGGAGCGCCAATATCTTCTCCACGTACTTGGCAACACCGACTAGGAGCATCAACCAGGCTGCTACGACCAATGTCCTGCTGCCGGAAATGGATTTGTAGACGACATACAATGCCCCCGAGATCCGCAGGATGAGCACCAGCACGTACCGCGCCGACAGCTCGTTGTCCTCGAGCTGGTAGGCGGTGATGTTGTCGGGTCCGCCCAGGTGCAGCAGGAAGAAGGGCGCCCAGAACGCCACGAGTTGGCGCTCGCCGGATGCCATGCTCACGGAGAGGTTGCCGAGGGCTGTAGTCGCGACATAGTCGCCCCCAATGTAGAAGAGCAAGATGATGAACCGCAGTGCGCTTGAGGCCCCGCGCCAACGGAAGCCGGCGAAGATGGTGAGCAGAAACTGCATCCCGAAGCTTACAACGAGCAGGATTTCAATCGACCAGTTACTCCAAAGGTTCCCCAGCGCATTTGCGACAAGTATCAGCGCATGAAAAATAATGTCCATCACCCATCCATCTCCAGCCATTGGGTGCTCCAATCAATCCTCCCTGCGCGAACCAAAATGAATGCATGTAAAATAATTTAAGTGATGGATCTATTGACAGTTAATGATAGATAGAGAGTACGTACTTACTCCTACAGAGGTAGCTGGCAGAGAGATCGATTGCTCAACATGCAATTAGTTGTCTCGCAAGTTGCGAGTACCTAGCTACTAATAAGGAGTAGCAACAAGCTATCTACCTATAGTTAATTCGAATAGATTAAGAAACAGTAGATTAATGTATAAAGGACACGACAAATGTATAAAGGAATCATGGCATCTAGCAGGTTGCTAGCTACCTAACTTTGTTAGATTATATACATATTCCGTTAGCAAGCCTATCCGTCTTGACAATTTGTTGGTATTTAAGTAGCTGCGAATCCAGCACAATCACGCAGGTAGATATTGTATATCAACCTCCACATCCAAATGGGATTGTAATATCTAGTAACTTATATATGATTAATCTGCACCGGCCAAAATATGTCATGTATCTCCTTTTTCTTTGATTAATCATTAATGTTGCAAACTCCAGCATCTCAAAGCGAAATCATTCTCGGGGTAAAAACAATTATAGGACCCCTCCGAGAAATCCAGTTTCGGCGGTTCCCAAAATAAAAACCGGAAAATCTCGTCCGAAATATTCAAAATGCTAAGCAAAATTCAAAAACTGAGATATGCACAAACAAAAACACACACGAGTCGGATTGAATAAGCAAGGATGAAGCAAAAGCAAAACCTGAATAAGCACAGAGGCTTAATGAGCGAGCATCTCCATCTTCAGCCGTACATGAACAGGAACCATCCCTAACGAGCCCCAACCGGCCATGCCATCCAAACGCCGCCCCCCGCAGCCGCAGCCCTCCATGCGCTGCCACCCAACGATGATGGATTGGAGATCGAGTTTTTGGGCCTTATGGCTATTTGGTCTGATCTCCGAAAAGAGGCCCAAATGTTTTGCCATTGATAGGCCGAAAATGATTTCCCTGATCGGGTCTGCTCTTCATTTTCTGTTGCGCTGCTCATAGCTACAACAAATTTGAAGTTTTGTGACAAAGCCAAAACATCGAGAATGGAGGCATTGGTACCACTTTCATCTTCCAGAGTTTTTTCCACGGACGCAACTAGCACTCGGACTTATCTCATCATACACTTCCACGCAATATCCGTACATAATGTTTGCAAAAAAAAAATCTATGTGTGCACAATATACGCAAATGATAAATACAATACCAAGAAAAAAAATTAGAAAAAAAATATCAAATTCTCACCGAAAATGCATGAAACCAATTCTATACTTGCACTTTTCAAATATCCCAAACAAACAAATTTCGAAGTTACAATATTGCAACATTTGAAAATAACAGTGGAAATATCCGAAAATAATTGTTGTAATATTTTTGAAACAATGACGCAACAATCAAAAGGTGAAGGGCTGCAACAAAATATTTACTTTTGTGCAACAGATTAAAAACACCATCGCAACAAAAAAACACATCTTGCAGCAAGATTTGATGCAACAACACCGCAACAATAAAAAATGCTCCATGCAACATTTCAGACCAACTGTTGCAGCAAAATTGAGCAACACCTGCAACAAAATGTACCCTGATGAAGCTCAAGGCTGTTGCGGAGGTTCTGGTGGATGAGGTTCTTCTTCGGGAGGACGCAGCCGGAGGCGGCGTCACGCTTGTCAAAGATCTCGAGGTATAGGAGGAGCTTCTGGATGGCGTGGTCCTCGGAGGTGAGGACGTAGCGGACGATTGTGATGAAGAGGTGCGGGAGTGTCTGGCTGTTGAGGAGGAGCATGACGGCCCGCTTCATGGCATTGACCTTGACAGCAATGTCACTGCCCTCGAGGTCGGCCTTGATCTGGTCACTATGGAGGGGGAGCCCTGGTTGAAGTAGACTAGGAGGGTACACGGCTTCTCCATGGTCGTCGACTGCCGTGGCTGATCTGATCTGTCGTGCCGGAGCCTAGAGGAGGGCATGTGGATCTGGCTGAAGCCACTAGGTGGATCGGATCAGGAAGGGAAGGAGGGATGAAGAAGAAAGAAGTGGGAGGTAATGGGGGATTGGATATGTAGAGATGAAAGAGAGAGATGCAGGTGTCAATCAGTGGGTGAAGCGTACGATGGATTTTTCCACACTTCCTCATTATGCGATGATGATGTCGTCGTCCCCCCCCCTCCACTATGAGAGCCTGTTACTCTTTATGATTCACCAGGGATCAGTACGCCGATCTCACTAAGTGCCCGATTTCTCTAGAGACCAAGTGATAAAATCTTCTCCATTAAGTCGTAGAGGGATATTTAAGATTGCCACGGCATCGATTAGAGGCGACAAACACATCTCAAAGAACTAGATTATATTCATCTGGGTATTGCTGGCTCATACTGCATTGAACTAGGCCCCACCGGTGCGGGAGGATCATCCTCGAACCTGCAACTCCTCCTCTATAGTGTATCGGTCATCGAAAAATGGCTTGGGCGATTATTCAACTCGGTGCGAGGATGGATCCACACTTGATGATTTGATTTACCCCATATAAGTTGATTTACTACAAGTATCTTTATCACGGTAGTATCTTGTTCACGCAGCGTGTGAGCGATTACAAAATCTTATAGCATCTCGCACTATTCATGCCGGCCCACGGATGCATTAGTAGTTGGAAATAGAGATAAAAATAGTTAGTTTCCTTGTTAGTTGGGTTTACTTCCTTAGAGATGTATTTCATCAAATAGAGATAAGTTTCCTTAGAAATAGAGATTGTTTCATAGGGGTCAATTATCAAGAAAGCAAGAAAGATGAATTAATCTCGTCTCCCTCCTAAGGTATAGTCTAATCTCCCATCTCACCAAGCCGGCGTCACCCGGCCTTTTTCCTGACGGTGTTTACCCCGTTATGAACCAAAGTTCATATTCACCCTACTAGACGCCTCTAGTCAGATCAAGATACTTATTTGGTTGGAAACCAGATATGATTGGGTAGTCATATATGCTCAACCCATTGATCCGTGCACTGTGTATGCAGCCTATGGACCTTTTCACGATCTGCAACGGCAATTCACTTCCATTCTGTCATTGTATGAAGAGCTTCTCTCTAACGTCCTGAGGATTTGGAACCTGATGATCGAGCAAGCTGGTGCATGAGAAATATTCCATTAGATTGCGGTAGTAAGAAAAACACAAGTTCAATAGACATGTTCCACCCCATACCTGGTGTTACATTGCTCTATGACGCCTGTTGGCGGAGGGTCCCTGCGCTACCTCGGGCTGGCAACGACCTCGCGGCGGAGCGGCGCATCACTGAACCAACTCTGGACGAGACGGGGCCATCCCCACCAAGGTGCGATACATCGGCGGACCCACTCCGGACGAGGTCCAGCAACAAACCCCGGATGAGGTCTGCAGATCAACCCCAGACGGGGTCCGAGGACCAACCCCGAGCGGGGTCCGAGGGCCAATCCCGGACGAGGTCCGGAGACCAACCCCAGACGGGGTCTGAGGACCAACCCCGAGCGGGGTCTGAGGGCCAATCCCGGGCGAGGTCCGGAGACCAACCCCAGACAGGGTCCGAGGGCCAACCCCAGACGGGCTCCTGCCGAGGTGCGACATCATCGGACCCACGCGAAGGTGTCGGGACCCGCTCGGCGAAACGGACAAAAGTACCCCCGGGATGGACTAGGTACCAAGGGCAAAGATGTAACTTCGTATGTCTTCCCTCCCACTCTATAAATAGGCTCTATGAAAATGGGAGAAGGGAGGCCATTCTTTCTAACAACTACTAGGCATATGCAATACATGAGCAAGGATTGAGGTGTTTGATTCTCATGGAGGTCTCCCTTGCACCTGTGGTGGTCGACGTAATCGACCAGGGGTGCCTACATGTTCACTGTCTGATCTCGTATCAACCACAGTTGGCACCGACTGTGGGGACCTATTCGAGAAGCCTTGCCGCCCAAGAAGACGAAGACTTGGAGGGTCACCGAAGTGGAGGGCACGAGCCATCCCTCGAGGCCAAAGTTGAGTCGAATCACCGCTCGCACCGCTCGATTCCCTGAAGTGCAAGACCCTTCCATCAAAGCCCAAGTCACTGGTGAGACCGTGGCCTCCAGGGACATCAGGCCTGGGGGGACGCGAGGAGATCGAGCGGGAGTTGGAGGACCTCCGAAGGCAACTAAGGATGTCACACGCCGAGGCCCTCCGATCCGCAACCGAGGCTCGCCAAGCGGGGGAACTTCGGGCGCAGCCTAAGGGCTTGTTTGGGAACCTCTATCCCGGCCGGGATCCCAGTTGAATCCCTGGGATTGAAAGGCCCAGGGGAAATTTTCCCCTCCCCGCTGAACGCCCCGTTTGGAAGACAAAGCGAAGCGGATTCCCCGGCCCATTCCCTGGTGTTTCTACGGGGAAGATATCCAAGGCGCCGCTGGTCAGGATTTTGCCCTCGTCGCCGCCTATCTCACCCGACCTGACCTCCTCCTAGACCACCTCTCCCTCCGCATCGGCGCCGCCACGGGCCTCGTTCCCTCCGCATCGGCCTCAGCCATCTGGGATTGTTCTCCCCGCCACATCGTGCGAGGCCCTCCACTGCACTGTGGAGATGGCGCTCCCGTCGAGCACATCCACGGCGCGGCTGCTCATCGTCCCGGCGCACCTCTGCACCTGCTCGCCCCCCCCCACCCTCTCCTCCACCCTCCTCTCCCCTCCCCTCCTCCCCATGGTGCTCACCGTCTTGGCGCACCTCTGCACCTGCTCGCCCCCCACCACCACCCTCTCCTCCCCTCCCCTCCCCTCCCTCCCCTGGTCCCCCCTCCCCCTCCTCCTCCATGACCCACCTCTGCGCCTGCTCGCCCCCCACCACCACACACACACCAACACTGTCACCACAACCACTACCACTGCCTCCCCTGCGCCCTTGAGAAGGATCTTTAGGTAGAGGCTTGTGGATTTCTTCAGGGACCATCCTGAGGTATGATAATCTTTCATTTTCATTCTTTGCTATTACTTCAACATAAGTACTTGTGCCATTTTATGAGTCGAATGAAAATAGACTAGTTACTATATGATTAGGTGCTAGTTCTTGCTAGTATAATATGCTATTTGGGGGTATTCATAGTTTGAATTAAGGATTCATGGTGCCTCTGTTATTTATCTTTTAGGGAGATGACATTCCAGAGCATGAGCTACCACATCCATTTAATCAAACAAAATCAAGTGTGGCTCGAGATCACACCATGAGTCTGAAGGCTGCGTCTGCGATACCATCGTCGAGTCTCAGCGAGCAATGACTTGTTGCGATGTCGCACTTGTCACATTCCTTCAAGAGAAGGTTCTTCTGAGATCTTGACTTGCCTGCAACCGCCAATGAGAACCGATCCAGCGGCAAGGTTGAGTCCACAGCTCCATCTCCATTGAGCGAGGAAGCAAGCCTTTCGATTCTCCGATTCTGGTAGTCTTAGTATAGATGATGAAGCCCAAGTGCAAGATAAATGTGGCAAGGATGTTGTATTCAAGTCTGGTATGCTAGTATGGATGAGGAGAACCAAAGCATGAGTACATCTGCAATCGATGGCGATGATGAGTTACTCGATTTTCTTCGAAGTCCCTCTTGCTATTGGTAAGTTCTTCTTGATGGTGACAATGATTTTCTCGATTTTCTCTATGAGCAGAGGATAACATATTTGTTCCTTGCGAGTAAAGGAGAAGGCAAAGAGCTTTGGAGGAGAAGGAAATGGGCTTTCTTGATCAAGTTAAAAGGCGAAGCCGATTGCATCTCTGCCTAGCAATGACGTGTAATGACAAAGCAAGAGCTCATTCACAAGATAATTGTAAGAAATCCAAAGATTGTGGGTAGAGGTAAGTGTGAGCTGTGCTTTCTTTCTTTGTTGCTTCAACTGCAATCTGCAATGTGATTCCTGATGTTGAATTGCTACATCTGTAGGTGAAGTTGAAGAGCAATTGAGTTTATTGGAAGAGTTCGTTCGAGATTGGATCCCTGAGAAGACTGCGTGAACTAGAGATGTTCTTTGCTGGTAAACATTCTTATCCGATGCATAAATGTTTTTACTGTAGTATTGAAATGGACAGCAAATACGTATTGAACATATATCCACGGCCAACAAATTTTACGACTATTCTCTTCCACTATTCTCAGACATATGCTAATTCGTGGTGTTATTCATTTCAGCGTTGAAATTGGATGTGGGACGCTTCGTGTTGGTCTGCATTTCATCCGGTTTCTCTTGATTGGGAGGTTCCATTGCCTGGAGCGTGATGAGCTGTCGCTACGACTCTTCAAACGTGAAATTTTTATCAGCTAGCACAATTGGATTTTAGTGCTGCGAGGATTTCAGCAGCTGAATAGAGAAATTTCATTTGATTGCTTTGGATTAAGAGCGAAATGAATAGTTTCTGATATCTTTAGTGCGACTGTCAGTTTCTGAGTTTTACGTTTTTTTTTAAAAAAAAATTATGGCCAGGATTTTTATCCCTGTTGTTCCCAAACGGTAACAGGGATTTTATTCCCAACAGGGAAGATTTCCCCTCAGGTTGAGGGGGATTCTATGTGCCCTTGAAATCCCTCTCTGGGATTTTTCTCCCAGATTTTCCCACCCTTTGCTTCCAAACAAGCCCTAAGAGGGCGAGGGCCGAGTCGAGACGCCCTCCGTCGCCGAAGGCCTGAGAAGCCGAGACGATGAGCGATCGGCTCGGCGAGCCTGGCGCTTAGCGCAAGGTCGCCCAGCGTTGAGTCGTCGAGGTTGAAGCTCTTATGGCCGAGTTGGCTGAAGCCAGCAGCGTCTTGACCTTCTTGGTCTTGGCCGAGGTCCAATAGGCCCTCCCCCTCAGGGAGCAGCTCGACCAAGTTCGGCGGGACGCGCACACCTCGGCCGAGGTTGTGGGCATGGACCTCGGTGACCTAGGGCCGGCCCATCTCGGTAAAGAACCGAGGGATCTTCCGTGCATGCCCCAACCTCTGGTAGCCATCACCCAGGATATCGTCGACCTCACCGATGCCACCAACTCACTGAGCTCGGGCTTGCAGAGAACTCTATGGCCTGCGCGGTTTCGAATGCCAAAGGTCACAAGGTACTCGGGCGACTTCGATCCAGTGGAGTTTGCACGAGTGTACGGGACAGCTGTGGCGGTGGCGGGAGGAAACAGGTCGTCATGGTGAAGAGTTTGCCCCTTGCGCTCTCGAGGGTCGCCTAGTCTTGGTATCTCGCTCTTCCACCGCGCTCGTTGTACTCGTGGGAGCAACTTTGGGAGATGTTGGGCAAGCACTTCTAGGGAAGCAAGAACAAGCCGATGACATCCTCGGACCTGCATGCTCTCAAGCAGGGGTCGGGCGAGTCCATTTGGGACTGCATGTATCGCTTTGTCCACCTTCATTGTCAAGTCCGAAGCATCTTTAACACTAGCGCTGCCGAAGCCGTGCAATGAGCCCTCCACAAAGGGGAGCTCGTCGACAAGCTAGACCAGAAGGAACCCAAGACCGTGCCTGAACTCTTATCTATCATGGAAAAGTACTCCAGGTCCGAAGAGAGGTGAGCCCAAAGGGAAGCCGGTACCCACGCCGTTGCGGCCTCACCCATCACGGCAGGGCCTGAACCCGAGCCCGAAGCCTTGGAGCGACGCCACTGCCGGCCTCTACCTGTGTACCACGTCGAGCCCGATGCACCACGACTACCCCGCCGCGAGCATGCGCATGGCCGGGGGCGCGAATGCGAAGACTACCGAAGGCACGAGGAGAGGCGTCCTCACCGAGACAACGACTAACGCTTCACCCCTAAGCTCCGCATTGCCCACTACACTACTACAGAAAAGGCTTTCACAGACGGTTCAAAAACGTCATCACAGACGGTTTCGTGAGCCGTCTGAGTTTATGGGTCGATGATGACATGAGGTCATCACGAGGCGGTTTTGAACCGTCATGATGTATACTTTCCTGAGCGGTTTGTGGTTCAAACCGTCTGCGATAAAATCATATCACGAAGGTTTCATCCACAAACCGTCATGATAAGCACATATCACGAGCGGTTTCATCCACAAACCGTGCGTGATAGCTACATATCACAGCGGTTTCATCCACAAACCGTCGTGATAAGCACATATCACGAGCGGTTTCAGCCACAAACCGCTCATGATAAGTACATATCACGAGCGGTTTGTGGTTTGGAACCGTCTGTGATGACTTTTCTCTATAAAGGCCCAGCGATGGTACTTGTACCATTAAATCGGCATCATATATATATTACATATATATTGTTACGTGATCTCTCGACCACTTTGGGGATGCGTCCACGTAGCATGAGAAGGATGAGACAGTAGCCACGGGCAACCTCATTGAGCCCTTGCAAGTATAAAAAGTATGGATGCAAAGAGAGCGGTCGGACATCCAATTACCTGGATTGGGCGTCGCTATGTTCAGAAAGTGTCATTGATGCGCAGGTACTCCGACTAGGAAGTGGCATCATGTATTAGCAACTAACCATTCTTGAGCATGTAATCGTCTTTAAACCCAACAAGAACACCAAGCAACCATTCTCATATTTCAAAAGAATTCTCAACTTGTTGCTTGGTGTTCTTGTTGGATTAAAATTTACATGACATGATATATATATATATATATATATATGATGCCGTTTTAATGGCACAATGCGTACCAACGCTGGAGACTTTATAGAGAAGAGATTATGAATGGAATGGTAGGACGTGCACGCAAGAGGTAGGAGAACTTGACCGGCATGAACAAGGGGACTATTAATATGAACTAATTATCAATTCAATTTCAGCATAAGACTATTTACATCATTACATCACGAGCAAGGGACTATTAATATGAACTAATTATCAATTCAATTTCAGCATAAGACTATTGACACCATTACATCACGAGCAAGGGACTATTAATATGAACTAATTATCAATTCAATTTCAGCATAATACTATTGACATCATTACATCACACAACAAGAGGACTATTAATATGAACTAATTATCAATTCAATTTCAGCATAAGACTATTTACATCATTACATCACGAGCAAGGGACTATTAATATGAACTAATTATCAATTCAATTTCAGCATAAGACTATTGACATCATTACATCACACAGACAAGGGGACTATTAATATGAACTAATTATCAATTCAATTTCAGCATAAGACTATTTACATCATTACATCACGAGCAAGGGGACTATTAATATGAACTAATTATCAATTCAATTTCAGCATAAGACTATTAACATCATTGAGCGGTTCATCGACAAGAGAACAAGACCAAGGGTGTCCAAACCCACCACACCGTGAGTAGCCCTCGGCATCCATCATAAAGCACTAGCTAGCCATTTTCATCCTGAGCAAGGAGGGTAGAGACAGAGAGGGACCTTAGTGCAGTGCAAACCACGGTGGCGACCCCACCACCAAAGACAACCCTCATCCATTTCCTTTACCTTGCATAAATCACACAAACATCGAGGACACAACTTAAGGCTCATGCATAAAAATCAAACTCAACAAAAGACATTAAGCTAACAGATCTAGAGGAGAATAGAGGAGGATGGGGAAAGCAAAGCCCGGCCAGAGACCCTAGCGAGCGCAAAGGGGTCGGGCGGCGACGGCGACGCAGGTCGGCGCGCGGCGTCGAGGTGGGGAGGAGCGGAGTTAGAGGCGGGCGCAAACCCTAAGCGGAGCTGGAGTGACGAGTTAGGGCGTCACCGTGGTTGTGGCTATTGCTGGTGACGCCGCAAAAGACACTCTTATCGTCAGTGTCTTTTGCGGTCTACCAGATGTCTACAACCGTCGGCGACGGAAGAATGGCGGCGTCGGCGGCGACGGGAGAGAACGGATGAGAGTAAGGCGGCTGGGGAGTGGCGAGTTAGGCGCAAACCCTAGCGGCAAGCCGGGCTAGCTCCTACTTATAAAGAGACTTATCGAGAGCGGTTCTATTATGGAACCGTCGGTGATAATATCACGACGGTTCCATAATAGAACCGTCCGTGATATGGGACATATCACGATGGTTCCATTATGGAGCCGTCCGTGATATGGGACATATCACGAGCGGCTCCATAATGGGCTATGCGTGAAATGGTTTTTCTCAAGTATATATATACACTTACATGACATGAAGAAATTACATGTTTATATTAAAAAGCGAACCTATAATTAAACAAGGTTTTTCTAGTGGCGAAGGTAGGCTGCTATCTCCATCTGCAATACTTCATAGGCGACGGTGTCGGCATCGGACGGTTCCTGATCATCAGCGAACGAAGCTGAAATGCATCCACCCGTTGACGCGCTCATTCGAGTGTCTCCCGAAGATCCTCAGACTGTTGAACCAAGAAGAATAGAGCCCATAGGCTCTCTTCAAGCCCATAGGCTCTCTTCCCTTGCTTGAGGGTCTCGGCACGTCGACTCGATGCTTGCGCCTCGATTACAGTCCAAGTGACGGCAAGCCTCCTAGAGGCGTGCAACGTCATTTTGGAGGACTACGACGATGACGTGTAAACTTCGCCGAAAGTGCGAGATCACCCTAAGACACGGCGGAGGAGGATGTCAAGGCGGCGGAAGGTGGCGTCACTGCTCCGCAAATTCTCCGCCGGCAGAGGAGTGAAGACAACTGTTGATCAAGCGGTGTTCTTCCGCGACGACAGTTCAACTTACACCGAGAGAGGTGCTCGTGCAGATCTTGCCGGAAGGCCATCGATGCGGCGACAAGGAAGAGGCGACCATTTCTTTTTTTATAAGTATGTGGTGGGATGATCATCTTGGATGGCGGATGGTCCTTTTTATAAAACAAGGAATAAATTCGGAGCGTGAGGCGAAGAGACGCATCGGGAGGCGAAGCGGATCGATGCGATGAAGAGACGCGCCGGGGCCGAAGTGGATGGCGGCGAGCGAGCGCGCCGGCGATGAAGAAACTCACGCCGGAGCGATATTATCCTGAGCGGTTATTGTTAAGAACCGTCAGTGATACTAATAATATCACGAGCGGTTCTTGTTGAGAACCATCTGCTGCTACTTCCTGACGGTTGTGTTTTAAAACCGCTCAGTGATCTTGATAATATCAAAGACGGTTCTTGTTGAGCGCCTGCGTGATACTTCAGCGGTTTTCAACATGAACCGCGTGATATTGCCTCTTCACGAGCGGTTTTTAAGCGCGGCCCGATGCCTGAGCGGTCTCTAAACCAAAACCGTCTGTGATTGAATGTAATACCGACGGTTTTGGTCAACCGTCTGTGATGAGGCGTCCAGTATTAGCCTTTTTGTAGTAGTGCTAGTGCGTCGAGAGGCGAACGAAGGAACCCGAGTTGAGATGGGAGACCTCGAGGGCGAACATGTCGAGCACATCCGTTAGCAAGTCAACCAAGGGCATGCAGAGGCCAGTGTCGAATTGTGCTGCAAAGACAACAAGCATGCCCAGCGTCAGGCAAGATAGCCAAGTCGGCGCTCTCGATCTTTCCTTCCTTCTCGAAGAATTCCAAAAGACTCCTCGACGCGTTCGAGGGGCGGAGGTAGCGGGAGAACCGGTTACCCTTCTCAAGGATCTCCACCTCCTCTGCGTTCCCCCGTGTGACGTTCCTCTTCGGGGCGGTAGCGACACCGCCCCCGTTGGTGTGTGGGCCGATAGTGGCAGTGGCTGCCTTCTTCGAATCCATGGTGCGACGCCGACGCAGGTTAGCTGCGTAGACCAGGTCAGGCAAACCCGCAGAAAAGGTCAAGCCAACGTGAAGAGGCGGTGCGCGTACACGGTCCGGGGTCACCTGGACCGGCTCTTCTTCAACTGAATCTTCACGAGAAGTGCAAGTGACCCAAAGAAGAAAACGGAGGGGACTCAATAGCACAATGCTGCACTGGTGCTCACCGGAATGGTGGTGGGATCGCGGACCGGTCGGAATTCGATGCGGGGGCAGCCGCAGGAGACGACGTGGGCCGGCCGGGGTTCGCCATGGGACCTATTCGGCGCGGCACGGCGAGGCGTGGACCCCGAGGCGACGCGGGTGAAAGCTGGAAAAGCAAAGCAAGCGTGCATGCAGACTCAGATCAATATGCTTGTTCAAATGTTGCTTGTAAAACATCTCATTGCACCGTACTCTGCCCCGCAATTCTTCAAACACCTTGTCCATGCAGAGAACAGCAAGAAGAAGTGCCCCACACACGTTGGAAAGTGTCATGGGCGGGTAGTCTTGACGCACGCGAAGCAAAGACGCATATGATCAGTAGCACCTCGCCTTTATTCATACCGGGCCCACATATACATTAGTGGTTGGAAATAGAGATAGAATAGTTAATTTCCTTATTAGTTGGGTTTACTTCCTTAGAGATGTATTCCATCTAATAGAGATAAGTTTCCATAGAAATATATATTATTTCTTTAAGGTCAAATCGGGTTGTCCCTATAAAAGGGATAGTATGTATCCATTATTGTGAGAACCCGCGTAATTAAACTAAACTAATCAATAGTAATCAGTAATTAGCATAATTAAAATTTCGTTAAATAAATGTCAAGCATAATCTCAGTAATCATTCAATCGCATAATTAAAGCTTGAACTTTGTAATTAAGCAAATATTCATTATTCACATCACAATTATACAACAGTCCAATTACAAAACTGAATTAAAAGATTGCAATTCAATGTTTAATTTAGAATTAATATTTCAACTCCTTTACAAACATCAATTACAAGAATTAAGTAAATTTACAACAGAAGGTGCTTGCATTCATTTTACCGAAGATCCCTTGTCATCTCATCTAGCCATCCTTCGTCTTTCTGTTTTTCAACCAATAGCTCAAGGAGTAGTTAGTAGAACCAAAGCGATGAGTGCTAGCTAGGATAGAGGAGAAGGATTGCCGTCAGTATACCCTAAGTTCAGTAGGTCTTTCGTACTAACCTAGGTTAGCTGGTCCCTCGATCGCCAAGATAGCCTGACACATCAAAGTAGTCGACATCTGTGGTAACCAAGATATCCAAGCCAACCTAAGCTAATAGGCACCCGTAACTTTTGGGGTTGTCATCATTCGGCGTCAGGGAAGCCAACACCCACCTTATTTCATTTGCCTCAGCCACATTAAAACCCAACGATGTATTCCCATTCATTCTCGCCCTCTGTTCAAAACATCATTGGGCTACCGAATCCAACACCCACATTATAATGCCGATCAACCGGAAAGCCCGCAGAGGTAACCATATTACCCACAGCATCATCATTTCAGCTCATATGCATCACAGTAGAGAGCAGCCAAGAATAGGAAGCAATAGTAAGGAAGTAGATAAGGTTGTGGTAATTGTGAATAGGAAAGCAGTAAATATGAAATTACCACAATGAGGATAGGATCAAACCCAAGTAGGATAAGACCACCCTCAGCTCAACCATCCTCATTCTCACCATTGGCCACAAGAGGAGGGGAACAACTAGGAGCAACCAGGAGGAACCAGGAACAACCAGGAACAACCAGGCGCACCAGGAGGATCCCCACCACAGCCACCACCCAGCCATTGGAGCAAAGGGGAAGGAAGCAAGGAGCACCAGCAAGCTGGCACTACAACCTGCTCCCCATCCCCAAAACCCTAGCAGGAGGTAACCCAGCCCGCATATATGTTTGTTCAAATCATCCATTAGCATTCAGTTGAATCATCAAACATCAAGTAATCACTCCCATCAACCCTCAGTTATTCATGTCATCACAGAGAAGAGGGGAGGGTTTGAGAGTCATCAAGCAGGGGGTTTTATACCTTAGTGATGCATCGGCCAAACAATCCCCAAATCACCACCATCACCTCTCATTTGCATCATCTAGAAGCAAATCAAACCAGCATTAGTTATGCATATCATTCAAGCACCAATAAGCAAATCGATAAAATCAACTAAGTAAAAATCAAAGCTTGATGAAGAGGGTTAGGAGAGGAGAGAGGTAGTGAGATGGGAACCCGAGAGGAACCGAGGCGCCGGGCGGCCATGGGCTGGGCGGCGGCAACAGGCGGCGGGGACCATGGAGCCGAGGGCGAGCCACGGGCCGAGGCGGCGAATAGCGGGCCGAAGCGCCAGGCCTCCCGGCCGCCGGACTCGAGGGAGGAGAAGGCGTGCGGCGGCGTCGGGCCGGAGCAGTGGGCCGAGCCCACGGCGGTAGCCCCCCACCATGCGCCGAGCCAACAAGGAGAGAGGAGGCGGCGGTGGAACCGGCGGGGAGAGAGGAGGAGGCAGTGGAGCCGGCGGGGAGAGAAGAGGAGGCGGAGGAGCCGTGGGAGGCGGCGCCGATTTGGGGGGGAGAGGGAGTCCCCATGGCGGCGACGGCTTCAGGAGCTGGAGAGGGGAAAAGAGAGTTTTGTGAGGGAGAGGGTGGCGTGAGAAAAAAAGGAGTGGCTGATTGAATAGTAAGAGAAAATAGGGGTTAAGTGGATTAAAAAGGAATTAGGGTTAGATTAAGTTTGAGATTAGAAATTTAAGTTCTATTTGTGAGTGTATTTAGATTAGGCAAATAATCCTGACTCTTCGTAATTGTTTAGATAAATTGGAGTAATCAAGATAATTAAATTTGCGCTTAAATTGAAAGTTGAGTTTTACTTCCGAACTAATTAAAATCAATTAGATGTTGAGCGCGCGTAGAATTTGCTAGAGTTGCTAGTATTCGGGCTTGTGTAGCATTGCTCATCGTTCTTTAGATAGTGCGTATTTTAGTCCTAACCCTAGAGTCGTTATGCCGGAACGACAGTAGCGGGGAGTGTTAACAGGGCGATAGCTGAAAAAGGGTTTATTAACACACAATATCCACTAATGAAAGGAATCGTCTAACTAATATACTTCTAGTAGCACCAAAATGTCACTAAGTATTTACTTAAATATTTATTATCCGTTTAAATGCATATTTGCGTGCAGACGAGCCGATTTAGCAGCGGCGATGGAGTTGATTCGGATTTTATCGACAGTGAGCTTTACTACTCTTTTGAAGGCAAGCTACTCTCTTGTTCATTAATATAGCTATATTAAATGTAAACAGTATCTTATTCTATCATATATGTATTGCATTAAAATGATTTCTCAAAAACTCAAATCAAATAAATGAGATGAAGGTAAGAAAGATGAGAAAGATGTTAGATATGAAAAGAGATGAGAAATAAGAAATGAGAGTAAAGCAGAGTATTAATATGGTTGGTAAAGGGGGCCCTTGGTCAGGAAGAAAGAGGGCAAGAGGTGGGACCCTTTACATATGGGTATGATATAAGGACCAACAAAACTCTTACTTGGTCAGAGGCCGTAAATTCAGTACCAACCATTTTCCCGTTTTTCAACGGGCAGAAAATGTTACCCTGTTACGTGATTTCGCTCTCCACACCGGGTATGTATTTATGTGTGAGTGTGGTGCAAGAAGAGATGCTATAAGCACTAGGTGGAGTGTTGGGTGCGAAGAGGCAGAATCGGCCCAACCAACATTACCTCAACTTCGGTGGTGGCAAGGTCAAGACCGATTTAAAAGTAATGGTGGAGAAAAATATTCACGTAACACAGAAAACATTCTCATTTCGGACTGAAGTCGCATCAAAGGAAATGCGATGTCCCCAGTTTAAAGAGGGTTCAGGATAGCTGCGGGTAAAGTGGTACAAAGCCTGCGCAGTGCTAAGTAAAATCATGAATTCATGCCACCTCGAGATTGGAGTCTCACGGAACCACTGGGGTCTATTCTCTCTCGAGTAATCAAGTAGTCTTTTCGAATAAAATCGCAACCTAATGTTTTATAGTTTATTTTCGAATAAGAGGAGATGTAAGAATGTTGCTAAGGAAGAAAAGTTAGAATCATCATTTGCATCTTAGCTACTAATGCTTGCTTGAGTACACTATAGTACTCACTCTTGCTATCTTTCCTTGCTTAGACCCTAGTTCGCCGGAGCAACCCCGAGTGGGAGGAGGGTTTTGCGAGTTCGAGACGATCTTTGCAGTGATGAGAGCGTATATGTTGACGAGCAAGGCGAGGTGGACTTCTCTTCGACTCGTGGGGCGAGTAGTTGGTTGAAGCGACCTAGATGGTAGACGCAGGGGAGTGTGTTATCCCCTCTTTTGTTGTAAATAAATAATTGTAAATTAGAACCTTAGTCTTTTGTGGCTACTGTTGTAATAAAGGAACAATTTTTATCTTATTGTTCTACTGCGTAACTCTGATAATGGCTTGCTATTCGTTGGAGCAGTGTTCTATTGGGCAAACGAATAGTAATCCGTATGCTTAAGTGTGATTACCTCCTGGGTAATGACACGGGGCACCGCAGCTGGTATCAGAGCAATAAGATCGGGCCACGCTAGTAAGATAGACACTGTAGCAAGAACTTAGGTGTGCTCTCGCTTGCTATATTGCATTAACTACTTGTTTAACTCTCATCTCCATATCAATTCCTCTTCTCAACCTCTTTCAAAGATATTATGTTAAAAAGCTCGTCTTTTCTTAAAGTGACAGCCTACTAACGTAGAACGATTTATTGGTAGGAGGTGTAGGTTCAATCTTTTGACCAAGAGAGTACGGGGAAAACGTAGGCTTAGTCGTAGGCCTCGCATTGTTATTTTTGCTAATTAACCTGTCAGGATAGCCATCCAACATAGGATCGAAGATTTGAGATTGTAGGTGGGGGAGTATCAATATAAGATCATAAGTTTTCATGCTGGGGCTAGAGGCATGGATTAGAATCTGGTGTGGACCTGCTTTTCCAATTTTGGGATAAGTATGGACCATACCCGTTAGCTTCCTCATCTCTTCATCTGTACAACCCAAAATCACCCGTCAGCATCTCCAAGTAATCCATAATTACTTAAAGAAAGTAAAGAAAGAGGCTGACGGTATAAAAAGAATGCCTTATCTTATTTCTGCATATCAGTTTTCCCGGAGGAGTGGTCCGTGGCACTCCGAGCGTGTAGCTCTGGCGTATCCAGGAGCGAAGTCCTGGACGTACTCAGGAATGAGCCCTGAGCGTTTCCCAACACGTAGTTGGGCGGTCTCGAGAACGGGATCTCGGGCGTACCTTGGCACGTGGATCCAGAGTAGTGTAGGTTCGCACTCAGAGGCAAGCTCTGAGCGGTCCCAAACACGTGGTTTGGGCGGTCTTGAGAACGGGATCTCAAGCGTGACTGAGCACGAGATACTCAGCTAGAATAGCAATTGGATCTTTTTGAATCCCTTGTTTCTTGGTGTTATTTGCCTCATGTATGTGTGGATTAATACGAATTAACCGCGGTTAGTTCTTCCAAGATAAATGTAATACTCTCTTCCCCATTTCAAACTACTGCTACAGAAGTAAGAAAATAATGCTATTATCAACAGACCCCTTAGGATGAAAATGCTATTAACAAAACCATAAATTGCAACTATTTCTTGACATCTTTCCCCTACAGGATGGAAGGTCAGGGAAGCGAAGACCGTGAGTTGGGTTTGAGATTGGGACTTATGCCACAAGAACCAACCACAGCGAACCCGGATGTGAACCCTAATGAGCCAGCACCTGATCAAACCCAAGATACTACCTTACCAGGAACTAGTCAACAGCCACCTACCAGAGCAACAGATCCCCTGGGTATAATGGCAGATGTCCTCAAATTTTTAGAAAACTCCAGAAAAGAATCCCAAGAAAGCCAAAACCGCTTTATGGAAGCTTTGCTGACTCGAGTGACACCTACTACCGCTTCACCAACACACGGGGTCAGTTTAGGTGACTTTTTACAAACCCGCCCTCCTACTTTTGCTAAAGCTACTGATCCATTAGATGCGAGTGACTGGCTGGTCGAGATAGAAAAGAAGCTGGACACAGTAGGATGTTCAGATGAGGAGAAGGTACGATATGCAGCACACCAGTTGACAGGACCAGCAGCTAACTGGTGGCTTAACTATAACCGCAACCATGTCAGCGAGCAGCCACTCACGTGGGCTGAGTTTAAACTGCGTTTCACTGAGACTCACGTACCCACAGGAAGGATGGAATTGAAGAAACGTGAATTTAGAGCTTTAACTCAGGGAGGGAAGAAGATGACAGAATACCTTAGCCAGTTCAATGACCTTTCCCGCTATGCCTCAGCTGATGTTGACACCGAGGAAAAGAAAATACAGAGATTTCTGAATGGAATGAACCCTTATCTGAAAATGCTCTTGTCCATTCATAAAATCACTGAATTCCAGGACTTGGTCAACAGAGCTATTATACTAGAAAATGAACATTCCAACCTAACCGAAGAACGAAGGAAGCAGGCCATTATAATTCATAATACCAAATTTTTAGCTGATCTCTATATAATACCCCTAAGAGGATTAGAAGTAATCTTGGGTATGGATTGGTTATCCGCCCATGGGGTGAGTATAGATTGCGAAACTAAGCAAGCTTCAATCCGAAAGCCCGACGGAACACGGATACAATATATTGGAACTAGAACCCGACTGAAATCAGCTAACCCTAGCATGGCCAGCCTGCAAACAAAAGAAATCAAAGACATACCAGTTGTAAGAGATTTCCCAGATGTATTTCCTGGAAAATTACCTGGTATGCCCCTGGATAGAGAAATAGAATTTACTATCAACTTAATTCCGGGAACCGCACCAATTTCCAAAAGGCCGTACAGAATGAATGCAGAGGAGCTAGTTGAACTGAAGAAGCAACTGGACGAATTAGAAGCCAAAGGTTTCATTAGGGAGAGTACTTCACCATGGGGAGCCCCGGTTCTTTTTGCAGATAAGAAAGATGGAGGAGTAAGACTATGTAATCGACATCGAACCTGAGCAAAGGTCACCATAAAGAACAAATACCCTTTACCCAGAATAGATGATTTATTTGGCCAACTGACTGGAGCACAAGTATTCTCAAAGATTGATTTAAGGTCCGGATATCATCAGATCAAAGTCAACCCCGGTGACATTGATAAGACAGCCTTTGTTTCTCGATATGGGCAAAGATGAGTACACAAGAGTTCCATTTGGTATGACCAACGCTACTGCGAAGTGTTCATGAACTTAATGAATAAGTTATTCATGAAGCATCCGGATAAATTCATTGTTGTCTTTATTGATGACATCTTAATCTATTCTAAGAGCGAAGAAGAACATGTCCATCACCTTCTTTGTCGCTTTGGAAATCCTCGAGAAAATCAACTTTTTGCCAAATTCAATAAATGCGAATTCTGGTTAGATCAAGTGGCATTCCTTGGACATGTCATATCCGGAAGAGGGATAGAAGTGGATCCTTCCAAAATTGACACAGTTCTTTCATGGAAGCGTCCAACGAATACCACAGGAATACGGAGTTTCGATTCATGGATACTACCGGAGGTTTATAAAAGGATTCTCCCAAATAACCTCACCTCTCACAAAACTTCTGAAGAAAGAGGCGAAGTACATATGGACAGAAGCATGTGAGAAAAAGTTTTCAGGAATTAAAACAACGTTTAACCACAGCACCCATCCTAACCTTGCCTAATGAAGGGATCGACTATGTGGTATATTGCGACGCATCGAAGTATGGACTAGGGTGCGTGCTGATGCAGGATGATAAAGTTATTGCTTATGCTTCCAGGCAGTTGAGGCCCCACGAGCTGAATTACCCTACTCATGACCTTGAATTGGGAGCCGTAGTATTTGCCCTGAAGATATGGAGACATTACCTTTATGGATCAAAGTGTACCCTGTACAGCGATCATAAAAGCCTCAAATATATCTTTACCCAAAAAGAGTTAAATATGAGGCAAAGAAGATGGTTAGAACTCATTAAGGATTATGATCTAACAATTAATTATCACCCTGGCAAAGCTAATGTGGTAGCTGATGCCCTCAAGCAGAAATCTCAAAAGAAGACCTTTCTCTTTGAAGTCATGCATTTGAACTAATCGAAGCATTGGCCAAAATGAATATAGAAGTAAAGACTACCACCTCTGAAGCAACCATTGCCGCCATGGTATTCCATCCCACTCTCCATGATCAAATCCAGGAACATCAACTATCGGATCCATTCATTCTTAAAGAAGTTCAAAGAATCAAAACAAGCCAACCTTCTGAGTTCCAGATAGATGACTCTGGAATTTTATGGCGACAATCCAGAATCTGTGTGCCTGACCATCCCGAAATTAAGGAGACTATTCTACGTGAAGCTCATGATACTCCGTACACCATCCACCCGGGCAGCACAAAGATGTATAGAGATTTAAGGGAAAGATTTTGGTGGCCAAATATGAAGAGAACTATAGCAGAATACGTGAGCAAGTGCGACACCTGTCAAATGGTTAAGGCAGAACATCAACACCCAGTAGGACTACTAAAGCCCTTGGAAATACCAGAATGGAAATGGGAAGATATTTGTATGGACTTCATAACGGGCCTACCCATGACAGTCAAGAAGAAAGACGCAATTTGGGTCATAGTAGACCGTCTCACTAAATCAGCTCACTTCATTGCAACTAACCAAAAATACTCCATCAGTAAACTAGCAAAACTTTATATAGAGAGGATAGTCACATTACACGGAGTACCAAAGACTATCACCTCAGATAGAGGATCAGTATTCACCTCAGCATTCTGGAAAAGCTTACAAAATGCCTTGGGTACCACACTCAATTTTAGTACGGCTTATCACCCACAGACTGACGGCCAGACTGAAAGGGTAAATCAGATTCTAGAAGACCTGCTACGAGCATGTGTATTAAATTTTGGAGATTCTTGGGAAAAACACACAGCATTAGCGAATTAACACAATAACAAACTACCAATCTAGTATACTGATGGCACCGTATGAAGCCCTTTATGGTAGAAAGTGTAGGTCACCCATTTGTTGGTATGAAGTGGGAGAGAAACCTCTATTGGGACCTGAACTGATAAGAGAAACTGATGAGAAAGTTCAATTAATTCGGGAGCGTCTTAAGATTGCCCAAGATAGACAAAAGAGCTATGCCGATAAACATAGGAGGGACCTTCAGTTCGAAATTGGAGATTATGTATATCTAAAAGTATCACCTATGCGCGGAGTGCGCAGGTTTGGACTAAAAGGAAAGCTAAGTCCATGGTATGTTGGGCCATTCCGTATCCTAGAACTTAAAGGGACCCTAGCATACAAATTGGAACTGCCAGATCAATTATCACGGATTCACGATGTATTCCACGTCTCTCAACTTCGAAAATGCTTGAGAGAACCATCTCATCACTTAACCAATTGGGATATTCCATTACAAGATGATTTGACCTACGAAGAGCGCCCAGCGAAGATTTTGGCTACAGAAGACCGTCAGTTAAGAAATCGAACAATCCGATTCTGCAAGGTGCAGTGGAAGAACCATTCAGTGCGAGAAGCTACATGGGAAAAGGAGGAAGAACTACGTGAAGCATATCCCAACTTGTTCAAGTGAGAAGTTCAATTTCGGGACGAAATTTTTCCAAGGGGGGGAGGATGTGAGAACCCGCGAATTAAACTAAACTAATCAACAGTAATCAGTAATTAGCATAATTAAAATTTCATTAAATAAATGTCAAGCATAATCTCAGTAATCATTCAATCGCATAATTAAAGCTTGAACTTTGTAATTAAGCAAATATTCATTATTCACATCACAATTATACAACAGTCCAATTACAAAACTGAATTAAAAGATTGCAATTCAATGTTTAATTTATAATTAATATTTCAACTCCTTTACAAACATCAATTACAAGAATTAAGTAAATTTACAACAGAAGGTGCTTGCATTTATTTTACCGAAGATCCCTTGTCATCTCATCTAGCCATCCTTCGTCTTTCCTGTTTTTCAACCAATAGCTCAAGGAGTAGTTAGTAGAACCGAAAGCAGTAGTGCTAGCTAGGATAGAGGAGAAGGATTGCCGTCAGTATACCCTAAGTTCAGTAGGTCTTCCGTACTAACCTAGGTTAGCTGGTCCCTCGATCGCCAAGATAGCCTGACCCATCAAAGTAGTCGGCATCTGTGGTAACCAAGATATCCAAGCCAACCTAAGCTAATAGGCACCCGTAACTTTTGGGGTTGTCATCATTCGGCGTCAGGGAAGCCAACACCCACCTTATTTCATTTGCCTCAGCCACATTAAAACCCAACGATGTATTCCCATTCATTCTCGCCCTCTGTTCAAAACATCATTGGGCCACCGAATCCAACACCCACATTATAATGCCGATCAACCGGAAAGCCCGCAGAGGTAACCATATTACCCACATCATCATCATTTCAGCTCATATGCATCACAGTAGAGAGCAGCCAAGAATAGGAAGCAATAGTAAGGAAGTAGATAAGGTTGTGGTAATTGTGAATAGGAAAGCAGTAAATATGAAATTACCACAATGAGGATAGGATCGAACCCAAGTAGGATAAGACCACCCTCAGCTCAACCATCCTCATTCTCACCATTGGCCACAAGAGGAGGGGAACAACTAGGAGCAACCAGAGGAACCAGAACAACCAGAACAACCAAAGCACCAGAGGATCCCCACCACGCCCACCACCCACCATTGGAGCAAAGGGAAGGAAGCAAGGAGCACCAAAGAAGTCGGCACTACAACCTGCTCCCCATCCCCAAAACCCTAGCAGAGGTAACCCACCCCGCATATATGTTTGTTCAAATCATCCATTAGCATTCGGTTGAATCATCAAACATCAAGTAATCACTCCCATCAACCCTCAGTTATTCATGTCATCACAGAGAAGAGGGGAGGGTTTGAGAGTCATCAAGCAGGGGGGTTTTATACCTTAGTGATGCATCGGCCAAACAATCCCCCAAATCACCACCATCACCTCTCATTTGCATCATCTAGAAGCAAATCAAACCAGCATTAGTTATGCATATCATTCAAGCACCAATAAGCAAATCAATAAAATCAACTAAGTAAAAATCAAAGCTTCAGTAAGAGGGTTAGGAGAGGGAGAGAGGTAGTGAGATGGGAACCCGAGAGGAACCGAGGCGCCGGCGTATGGGCGGGCCGGCGGCGCAGCAGCGGCCGGGGGACCGCGGAGCCGAGGGCGAACCATGGAGCCGAGGGCGATCCACGGGCCGAGGCGGCGAATAGCGGGCCGAAGGCCGCGCCAGCCTCGGCCACCGCCGGACTCGAGGAGAGAGCGGCGGCGGCGGCGGGCGGAGCGATGGGCCGAGCCCACGGCGTAGCCCTCACCATGCGCCGAGCCGACATGGAGAGAGGCGGCAAACCAAGGGGAGAGAGGAGGAGGCAGTGGAGCCGGCGGGGAGAGAAGAGGAGGCGGAGGAGCCGTGGGAGGCGACGCCGATTTGGGGGGAGAGGGAGTCCCCATGGCGGCGACGGCTTCAGGAGCTGGAGAGGGGAAAAGAGAGAGTTGTGAGGGAGAGGGTGGCGTGAGAAAAAAAGGAGTGGCCGATTGAATAGTAAGAGAAAATAGGGGTTAAGTGGATTAAAAAGGAATTAGGGTTAGATTAAGTTTGAGATTAGAAATTTAAGTTCTATTTGTGAGTGTATTTAGATTAGGCAAATAATCCTGACTCTTCGTAATTGTTTAGATAAATTGGAGTAATCAAGATAATTAAATTTGCGCTTAAATTGAAAGTTGAGTTTTACTTCCGAACTAATTAAAATCAATTAGATGTTGAGCGCGCGTAGAATTTACTAGAGTTGCTAGTATTCGGGCTTGTGTAGCATTGCTCATCGTTCTTTAGATAGTGCGTATTTTAGTCCTAACCCTAGAGTCGTTTCACTTAATCGCAAGATGGCGGGAGTGTTAACAGGGCGATAGCCGAAAAAGGGTTTATTAACACACAAAATCCACTAATGAAAGGAATCGTCTAACTAATATACTTCTAGTAGCACCAAAATGTCACTAAGTATTTACTTAAATATTTATTATCCGTTTCATCGCATATTTGCAGCAGACGAGCCGACGCAGGCGGTAGTAGTTGATTCGGATTTTATCGACAGTGAGCTTTACTACTCTTTTGAAGGCAAGCTACTCTCTTGTTCATTAATATAGCTATATTAAATGTAAACAGTATCTTATTCTATCATATATGTATTGCATTAAAATGATTTCTCAAAAACTCAAATCAAATAAATGAGATGAAGGTAAGAAAGATGAGAAAGATGCTAGATATGAAAAGAGATGAGAAATAAGAAATGAGAGTAAAGCAGAGTATTAATATGGTTGGTAAAGGGGGCCCTTGGTCAGGAAGAAAGAGGGCAAGAGGTGGGACCCTTTACATATGGGTATGATATAAGGACCAACAAAACTCTTACTTGGTCGAGGTCAGAATTCAAGATTAACCATTTTCCCGTTTTCAACCAGGCGTAAAATGTTACCTCGTTACGTGATTTCGCTCTCCACACCGGTATGTATTTATGTGTGAGTGTGGTGTAAGAAGAGATGCTATAAGCACTAGGTGGAGTGTTAAAAGCGAAGAGGCGAATCGGCCCAACCAACATTACTCGAACTCGATGGTGGCAAGGTCAGCACCGACGAAAAGTAATGGGTGGAGAAAAATATTCACGTAACCTGGAAAACGTTCTGTATTCTGGACCTGAAGTCGCATCAAAGGAAATGCGATGTCCCCAGTTTAAAGAGGGTTCAGGATAGCTGTGGGTAAAGTGGTACAAAGCTCACAAGAATGCTAAATAAAATCATGAATTTATGCCAGTCTCCAGGATTGGAGTCTACGGGAACCACTGGGGGTCTATTCTCTCTCCGAGTAATCAAGTAGTCTTTTCAGAATAAAATCTGCAACCTAATGTTTTATAGTTTATTTTCAGAATAAGAGGAGATGTAAGAATGTTGCTAAGGAAGAAAAGTTAGAATCATCATTTGCATCTTAGCTACTAATGCTTGCTGAGTACACTATAGTACTCACTCTTGCTATCTTTCCCTTGCTTAGACCCTAGTTCTGCCGAGAGCAACCCCGAGTGGGAGGAGGGTTTTGCAGGTTCAGACGATGCTACAGGTGATGAGAGCGTATATGTTGACGAGCAAGGCGAGGTGGACTTCTCTTTCGACTCGTGGGACGAGTAGTTGGTTGAAGCGACCTAGATGGTAGACGCAGGGGAGTGTGTTATCCCCTCTTTTGTTGTAAATAAATAATTGTAAATTAGAACCTTAGTCTTTTGTGGCTACTGTTGTAATAAAGGAACAGTTTCTATCTTATTGTTCTGCTGCGTAACTCTGATAATGGTTTGCTATTCGTTGGAGCAGTGTTCTACTGGGCAAACGAATAGTAATCCGTATGCGTAAGTGTGATTACCTCCTGGGTAATGACACGGGGCGCCGCAATTATTAATCAAACAAGAAAGATGAATTAATCTAGTCTCCCTCCCAAGGTTCTATCATCCCAGTCTATAGTATAATCTCTCATCTCACCAAGCCGACGCCGTTCGGCTTTCTTCCAAGCGGTGTTTACCCCATTATGAACCAAGGTTCGTGACAACTTAGTATCAGAGCAGTCGATCCCTTCCCACGACTTTTGTTACCATGGTTATGGCAACAGATCAGACCATCAGACCTGCCACCGAGTCGTTGGCTATGATAAAAGCTAACGCCAACAAGATAGCCATGAGTACAAACAACAATGACAAGAAGATGGCGGTCATCTTCCTCAACATGCATGCTACTTTAGAGAAGATGGTCACGGATTAGAAGGAGAAGAAGGCGCATCAAAAGGCGGCGGTGTTTCCAGCAACAACAGTGACGCTGTCGAAACTTACCACACCACTACCGCATCCTACCATGGTGTCGCTGAAGCCTGTCGCGGCTCTGCCGAAGTACTTTGTAGCCACTGTGACGCTGTCAAGGTTGTTGTCATGCCTGCCGTAGCAACCGGTGAGTTTATTGCAACCGCGCGTGGAGACAATGATCTTCAAGGACTCATGTCATCATCACAACCTCTCGTCAACATGAGGTCTCCTAAGACTTCAGCCACGGCCGTCACCACAGCTCGAGGACGAGCTATCACGCAAGGAAGGGAGTACTGTCATGGGCGGGTACTGTTCATACGCGTGAACAGTATGCATGGTATTGTAGTGCCTCGCACTGTTCATGCCAGGCCCACGGATGCATTAGTGGTTGGAAATAGAGATAGAATAGTTAGTTTCCTTATTAGTTAGGTTTACTACTTTAGAGATGTATTCCATCGTTTCCATGGAAATAGAGATTGTTTTTTATAGGTCAAGTCGGATCGTCCTTATAAAAGGGATAGCATGTATCCATTATTAATCAAGTAAGAAAGATGAATTAATCTAGTCTCCCTCCTAAGATTCTATCATCCCAGTCTATAGTCTAATCTCTCATCCCACTAAGCCGACACTACTCGGCTTTCTTCCTGACGGTGTTTACCTCATTATGAACCAAGATCCGTGACAGAAAGTTAAATGGCTAGATTTCAATCCATGCAAAGAATTCTCTCTCACTCTCACCACTGAATTGGTCTCTTAAATTTGCACGTATTATTTATCCAAAAAAAATGCAAATGAATAACTAACCAAAAAATACAAAAAATGTGGCGATCGAACCTGGTCCACCCACCAAGCTACTGTCAATTGTGCACGGTACATTGCCGAAGTACACGGTTTTATCAAAGCACTTCGAATCTGACAGGCTAGGAGCTGCTGCTGATGTTTGACATTGACGCACTTCACTGTTGGCTTGCACATGTTGTAGAGCACACAGTGCTAAGAAGCTTAGAGAATACTGTGGCCTACTCGTGCTGATCCTTACCGATTCTTGCTCCGTATCTATCGGAAAAAAATTCGGCGGGGGGAGGGCCTGAGCCGAGATACTGCCTCAGCTACCGTTCATCCGACCCCTTCAGAATCCAGCAGCTGAGGGGAGGACCTCACTCAGAGAATTTACTTTCGTATCTCTCACAGCATCAACAGCCTGGAGCAACTTTTCCTGCTTCCATTCCATTTCCTACATTTGAAAAAAACAATGGGGAAGTTTAACACTTAATGTAGACTTATTGCTGGAGATCAGGAAGGATGTACTACAACTTACAGCACCAAAAAAATCCTTTCTCGCTGCAAAGGGCAAATGGCTTGTTTTCATGCAGTTTGCAGGGAGGCCAAAGGATCCGGGGCCTGAGGCAATGCGTCAACCCATCCCTCGGTCCATGCGCCGGCCTGGGTGGGCGCCAAAACGTCCGTCTAGGTCAGCGAGGGCTACTGTTGGGGGAGGGTTCCGCGCTACCTCGGGATGACCTCGTGGCGCATCGCCGAACTAACCATGGACGGGGTCCGAGGGCCAACCTTGTCGAGTTGAGACACATCGACAGACCCACTCCGTACGAGGTCCAGCAACAAACCCCGGGTGAGGTCACCAACCCCAGGGTCTAGGGGCCAACCCCATCTGGGCTCTATAAATAGGCTCTATGTAAAAGGGAGAAGGGAGGCCATTCTTTGTAACAACTACTAGACATATGCAATACATGAGCAAGGATTGAAGTGTTTGATTCTCGTGGAGATCTTGCTTGCACCCGCGGCGGTCGACATAACCAATCGGGGGTGCCTACAAGTTCACTGTCCGATCTCGTATCGACGACAACGCCCAAAGAATAGAAGAAGTTACCAATGCGAGCGAATGCACATAAGCTTGTGTCAATTACCACTCTTGCACTGCTTATTCCTATGGCAATAGCAGATGCTCTGTCTGGCATGGAGAATTGCTTGATGTAAAGTAGTAAGATGGCATTGCTAATTGTTAGACCGAAATAGCGACTAGAGGGGGGAGGGAGGGGGATAGAATCTCACTTTTTCTCCTTTGGTATTGACCTCCCTTTTCTCTCTAATAGCTATGCAAAGCTATGAAGATCAAGATTTCAAAATCACAGCAGAAGATTTGAGCTAAAACCAGAAAATCATACTTCAACAGCCTTTGGCCAGCCTAACCAGATTTTTTTCTTTTCTTTTAAAAAAATTGGATCAATGTTTCTTGGATGTGAGTTCTCCCTTCGCTCGTTCTTTCTTTTGCACCTTAATGCTCACATTGCCAAAAGGGGAGAATTTTGAGGAGTATTTCTTTATTAAATACAACTCTTTCGAGAAATTTTGAGGTATTGTCAATGTATTCAACAAGAGGGAGATTGTTAGAATATGTGGCTAGGTCTAGAGTAATTTAGTTGATGAATAATTGACAATATTACTTACTGATGTTATTTGAGATGTGTGGCGTGTTTGTGAACTTATGTCGATCAAGTTAGAAAGAACTTGTGCTGAGAAAAGATGTTGCTTTGGTCTTTGCATGTGCAAGGTAACTCGGAGGCGATCGTGGTCTACGGCAGGAACCAGGAGATGGTTTGGTGCGAAGTCATGGTCCAGAGGGTCGATGATACTGGAGGAGACGGTCGAACTCGAATTGGGGCGCGTGGAGATTAAAGATAGATGATGTGTGTTGGAGCTACGAATATGTGGTTCAAAGGCTACAATATGTGACAATTTTAGGGTGTTCAAAATTGAAAAACTGACAGCAATTGGAAACTAGAATTTTCAGGTATCCAAAATTAGAAATCTTAGAGGATCCCTTGTTTGTTGGGATCGAATTGTATTTTGTAACCGGGTGTTGAGGCCACATAATGGGCCCAGGACTATTGACGCGTGAGTATTTTGGGTTTTAGGTTTTGAGAGTTATTACGTGAGAAAGTTTTGGCTGTGGCGGCTTGACAGGAGTTTGACGTGAGATGTTGGGGTTCAGGTGAGGTGCCTCTGTACGTGTGATTTTTGACCGAGGCTTTTGCTGTTGATGTGAATCAATAGCATGTAGAAGAGAAAGACTTTTGCTGTTGTGTCATCAAGAGAGTTGATGAGAAAAACTGTTGCGCATTGAGTAAAGACAAATTCTGGCCGTGAGGGCTTTTGGTGGCCGTGGTTTTTGATGGAACGTGAGTTTTTTTTTTGTGCCATGTGTTGAGAGCTCTGGCGGCTGAAGAAATCAGGGCTTGCGGCTGTTTTCTCTCGTGAGGGTTTCGGTTTTGTTCTTGGCGCGAATTGAAGAACACAGCTGCTGTTCTTTAATCGAGGCTGATCCTGGTGGTCTCTCTTTTCGTATTGGTTCGTGAGTATATCTATCCTTGGATTGCATCTGTTCAACGACCTAGTTGCTCTTCTTGTAAACCAAGGAGTCCATCTAGTTGCTGCTGTTTTACTGAATTACCGAGATTTGTTAGAACCAAGCCAAAGAAAGCGATGACACGATATGCTTCATGTTGTCGCTCACTTGCACACGCACACACGCAGGTACACAACACGAAGATGCATTACGCAGAAGGAAATCAACACAGAAGAGAGACAGGAGTTTTGCCACTGGAAAACTTACTCAGCTTTGTTTTTTCTGTTCTTTATATATATCGGATTACATGCAATTGTAGCTAGCTGATCGATCTACTAACAAACTGACTGCATGCTCCGTTGCCGTAGCTAGCTGGTCTACTAACAAACTAACTGCATGCTCCGTGCGTGCAACAGACTCATGCTTATCCAACTAACAAACTCAACGTTGTTTGCTAACAGCTAACAAACTTAAACCGAGCAAGCTAACGCACGTACTCGCATACACATGCACGTACGCACATACACATGCATGCAAGGTCCAGCTACTCCATGCGTGCTCACAACTAACGCATGCACTAGCATACAAACTCTAAATTAAACATGTGAAGATTAAAGCTAATAATTTCCCTCTAATCTTGACACACCGACTCTAACTTGTTGAGGCAGTCGGTCTCAACTACGATTTACCCAACTATTACTCGACACAGGACGGCGAAAACATCTCATCAACGTCCTGGACTCAACTCCCTCGACTCGACTCAGGACGGCGAACACACCTCCTCAACGTCCCGGACTCACCTCAGCATCAGAGTAACGCCGGTTGATATTCAACATCAGCTATAATTAAATGCGCCTCCGCTTTCTCCTTCCTAGGATTACGGCATTCAGAAACGAAATGCTTGTAGTCCTGGCAATTGTAGCAGCGAATCTTCGCCTTGTCGAATTTGCAATTCTTCATGCCAGAGTTGTTGGCGCCCTCTTGCCTGGACCTGGATTCCCACTCGACACGGGTGAGTAGTAGATGCTCACCTTCCTCGTCACGCCGCCGTCCCTTTGTGCGTTCCTCGTACACCTTCAGTCGCCCAACCACCTCCACAATCGTCATCGTCTTCATATCAGCAAATTGCTCAATGGTGGAGACGATCGGCATGAATTTGTCGGGGACGGCACGAAGAAACTTCTTCACGACAGTGCGCTCCTCCATCTTGTCTCCGAGAACACAAATCTCATTGATGATGGAGGTCAGCCTCATGGCAAAGTCCTTGATGGACTCCGTCTCCTTCATGAACATCACATCGAACTCACTCATGAGGGTCTGTGCTCGTGCTTCCTTGACGCGGTCAGCGCCGACATGCATCTCCTTCAGGGTGTCCCAAGCCGCCTTGGCCGTCTCATGTTTGGCCAAGACCATCAACATGGCCTTGGGCACGGCTTGGAATATGGCGGCGAGAGCCATCTGGTCCTTGCGTTCATCGACTAGCTCTTTGCCTTCCACCGCCGCCCACACCCCTTATGCGCGCATGAACACCTTCATCTTCACCGCCCAAGAGTGTGAGCACCCGGATTTATTAGGCTCATAATACTTAGTCATCCAATTGACCCTAGTATTATCAACCAAATAAACTCGGTCTCGAGAGATGTATACTTCCTGAATGCAAGACACATACCTCACAACAAAAGAATGCATCAATTCCATACAACACATAGTACATAAGCAACAAACCGAAGTTAACATTAATA
The DNA here is from genome assembly GCA_036346405.1 of Phyllostachys edulis. NCBI lineage: Eukaryota > Viridiplantae > Streptophyta > Magnoliopsida > Poales > Poaceae > Phyllostachys > Phyllostachys edulis. The sequence goes on along the minus strand of JAYEVD010000764.1, from coordinate 595,583 downwards.
TGGAATAGATACTACAAAAGAGAGGCCCTTAGGCCAAATAACAATAATTACAAAAGATAACAGCGAAGCAAAAGTGCCATAAAGATGGCCAAAATAAGAGCCAACCAAGGTGCCTTTAGCCCACAAGGCAATCGACCGACCGCCAAGCTAGTCGCTCTCCCAACCACCGCACAACAGAAAAGTAAAGCCCTTTGGGCTCTACCTCCTCTGCAACAAAGTTGTTAAGCAAAGCAAATGTGTACAATAACTTGTTTATTGTACTGCAAGACCGACGTAAGATAACAGAACTATAATTTAGCTACATGCAAGCTTGATTTAAGTGGATGAGGCTTTGGACTCATTTTAGCATAAAGCAAGTTTCATTTGCAATAACATAGTAGATTGAAAGCAATTTGACAAAGCATTTTTAATTGTTGAAATAACAACGCGATAATAACATAATAACAACAACAAGAACAATCCGAAGTGACCAACCCAAGTCACCACAACAATAGCATGAACTCCCGCTCATACCAACCATGTCAAGTTTTTAATTAAAGGTTGTAGTCTAGTCTTGAACGACCTTACCAAGCATGTCCATAACCTAGGGCGAGGCTATTCGAATAGTTTTATCCCTGCAGGTGTACCAACTGTACCCACACGTCGACCGCCTTTCCTTTACGCACACTTCCGAAGGTGTGCTTGGCACGGCTAAGTCCTACGAGACCTTTCCAAAGGATGAATGCTAATTACGAGCTGCACAACCCACGGGGAGAAGGAGACATTAGACGACCTACCCTGAAGCCAATGCTCCCCTCCCACACTATACATATACATTTGTTTTTGAAAACACACCAACCGAGCTCGCTCATAATTAACACCTCCTAGAGTACTTAGTCAAGAGGGGTTCCATATGCCCTCGTGGGTTAGTACGCAAAAGCGCTTGGCTTAGTGACCCAAGTACTCGGTCCTTAGGGACCCAGCATACCACCACATTCCAAAACCGCACCATCCATCCAATATGCCCAAGTCTAAATCAATCTTTTATTTTCAGCTTTTGATTTTACAATTAATCAAAGCACAAGTGCTGGACATATAGGAGTAATAATCATTTTGAGTGATCAAGATCATCGACTAAGTCGATGATCGCCCAATACTACCGATAGCTAAGCATGTCTAAGCAGTAGGAAACGCAACTACTAAGTGATAAGAGCTCATCCAACGAGCTCAAACCACAGCGAATAACCTAGGCTCATTGGTAGTAGAGGATAAGGAATTCCTACAGATTATGCGACTATAGGATTACTAACGACATTTAACACAAAGTAGCATGCATACATAGAAGTAAAACAAAGTATTAAGCTTTAAAGTAATGGGACATGATGGGAAATGGTCAAACTGCTTGCCTTGTTGCTGTTGCTCAAATTGTGGCAGAGGGTCGCTCTCGGGATCACCACAAATGTCGAAACCTAACGGAAAAGCGATAAAGAACCGATAAGAACGACGAAAGGCAACAAAGACAGCACAGCAAACGAACTCCAAATACCCTGAATTTTCTACAGCAGCAAGGATGATTTTTAGGAAATTTTGCAACAAGAACCAATGGATTTGGATTCTCAATGCAAAAGATATGAGCAAAACAATTCTGTTCAGCCCTAAAAATTACCAAACTGCACTATTCACTAATTTAATTATGAGGCAACATTTTCTAGAAAAGTGGTGAGGCTGAGATTTTTATTGTAAAACCAGCACCTCATGAGATGAATAACACAATTGAGTTCATCTCATTTGGAGCTATTATGCTTTCTAATAATTTTTCAAAAACAAGAACTTGAACAAAATTATAATGCACAAGTCCTCATTTTTATAACAGCAAGAAGCTCAAAACTAATTTTCACAGTGAGTTCATTATTAGAGGAAACCAACAACGTTGGTCTCACTCAAAAATAATCTACAGAGCATTAGTTTTGTATTTTACAAGTTAAGCATTGATTTAAGTGTATATTTTAAAGTTGGTTTTAAAATCTAATGGCAAATCAGTGCTCTGGAGTTGAACTCAACTTACAATCATTTTTGGATTAAAGTCAAGTCCAAGACAGAGCCAACATACTTGAATGACCTCAAATGGATTTAAAATGAGAAAGATATGAAATTCTAAAGTCTATACCTTATTTCACTATAACTAAGACTTCACCGAATTTCTAAAACTCACAAGGGTATGGGAGGACGTGAGCCACAGATCTCAGATCCAACGGCTCAAGACCTCCCAGGGAACATCACACGCCACAAGACGTGAAGTCCAGAGGTCCCGGACCTCTTAGCAACTCACATGCGCGAGGTGAGGGGGAGGTCGTGGCCGAGATGGGAGATCCAACTGACCACAACACGTAAAGGAGGTCCTGAACGGACCAGATCTAAAGGGAGGTCCTCAACGGTGAGATGACCTCGAGGAGGTCCTAGCGATAGATCTAACATCACAGCACTCTCCGTGGAGGTCCGGACGGCCACGATTATGCAAGGGAGGTCTTGGACGCCCAGATTTCCTTGGAGGAGGTCCGACGCCCCAGAGCTCACAACCACGGCTTGCGCACGCACGCGTTCGACAAGAGGTTAAATGCACGCCGGACATCAAGGAGGTCCGCGTGCGGAGGTCTTAAATGCGCAACACGGGAGGGTTAAATGCGCTAAGACATGCCCATGATTTCAATGATTTGAGCACATGATTAGTGCATTAACATGGTGAATCTTTGTCCTAAACGACAATGACACGCCGGACGTCCGACAAAGATCCCGAAGTGAAGAAGTGGTCTCGCCGGCGATGTAGAGCCCGCCGGTGAGGTCAATGGTACCACCGAGTGCACAATAACGCTATGCGCCAGTGGACCTCCTCTCAACGGCGACGGGCTTTGAACGCCGCGAGCCGAGAGGGCAAATTGACCAAAGACGGCCAAAACCGAAAAGCAAAAATGAAGCTCCGCGCGATATTCAAGCGTATGCCCAAACAAAAGCTCCGCGACATGCATTCAAGCGGGTGCCAGCATCTAAAGGACTAACAGGAGGTGTACCGGAGGTCCTAAGGTGCCGGGAGGTCGTGGAGGTGATGACCGAGTTGGGGAAGGCAAGGAAGCTTCACGCCCCAAGGCACCAGCCTCCAAGCTCAACTTTGTCCACCTCTGAAAAATGCCCAAACAAATTAAGTTAGGGTTAACTTCCAAGAGGTTTTGGGAGCAAAAGTGAGCGAGGGTTTGAAAAGAGAGCCACTGGAACTTCTTGTGCCATAGAGGAGCTCCAAGGACTTCAACAATGGCAGCCACCAAAGGAGGAGGTGAGTGAGGAGGAGCTCACCACGCACAAGATGCAAGGCCGAGATCGGGCTAGGTGCAAAGGAAGCCAAGGGAGGCTTCCAAGGGATAATTTATAGCCCGAGGTGATGGTTATGAGTGGGGCTAAGCTCCATGGTGGGCTTAGCCCACGGTTGGTCCATGGGGTGGCAAGGACATGAGGTTGACAAGGGGGCAGCCAGGCCGACTGAAGATGAAAAGTCGACCACGATTAAATGCGGTCACAGAGAGTCAAAAGGTACACAAAGGCTCGGGCGCGCATTAACTCCACTGCCGAGCACGCATGCGTGACCAAGGTAGGAGAAGAACAGGAGGTCCTTATGACCGTTGGATAAGACCCGGAGAGGTCTCTGGCTTGCATAACGCACAAGGGAGGTCATGGCCTTTAGATTTAGATCTAAGGGCTACGACCTCACCAAGGCGGGAGGACCTTGCCGTGATGTTTTTCGAGAGGAGGTCGTGGCCTTTGGATCTGAATCAACGGCTCACGACCTCAACAAATATTAAAAGGGAGGTCTGTTAGTTAGATTGAGAGGAGGAGGTCGTGACCATGGATTTTGATCCAATGGTGTGACCTCATCAAGGTGGGATGTAGACTTTGAGGTTTGACACAGGGAGGTCATGACCGTGATCTTTGATCCAACGGCTGTGACCTCATGTAGGTGGGATGTTTGCTTAGCTTAATAGTGAGGGGAGGTCAGGGCCGTGGATCTTGAATCCAAGGGCCAAGACCTCAACAAGGTGGAAGGTGGTTTTTGAGGTTTGATAACAAGGGGAGGTCAGGGCCGGTTGGATCTTAATCCAAGGGCCAAGACCTCAACAAGGTGGAGCTCTTCATGGTGTTGATCATGAGGAGGTCGTGGTGTTGGATGTAAATCCAACGGTCATGACCTGATCAAGGTGGAGAGGAGGTCTGCTGGGGTGCAGACATGGTCTGGCCGACCAGCTTTTGAACATGGCTAGCCCAAGGAACAAAGTAGGCTTTTGAATTTAGTTTTCAATAATTGGGACTTAGCATAATTATTTGGGATAGCATTTCAACTCCAAAATTCATGAAATTTTTACAGGAGCTTGTTGACAAGAAGATTAACCTTACATAAAATTTTCAGAGGTTATTATGCAATGCATTTTTCTCAGAAAATTCATTAAGGTTGTTCAATGATTCATTTTGCTCCAAAATTATCAACAAGTTTTACAACTCGTGATATTTTTCAGAGGGGTCCCACCTCAGTTTTAGGACCAAAGAAAATACTTTCCAATTGTTGGGCACAAGATTTAAGATAATTGGAAAAGGAATTTGACTTTTGGTCAACAAGAGCTTTGTGTTTTTGGATTACACAACTCTTGGACAAGAATTACATGAGATTTTAGGGGTTTTCAAGTTGTGAGAAAAAAGTTTTAATTTCTACACATATAATTATACTTGAATAACCCTAATTATACATTTGGGATGTTACAAAGAGTCATAGTTGGTTTCAGTGAGCATTGAGTATTGGAGGGTTACCGAACCCTCCTTCGTCGGTGCCTTGGATGTCGCCGTGTCCGAGGTGTCTTCCCTGCCCACGGACTTCTGCAGGGATGGCACCTGCTTCGACATGACGCGCCACACCTCGTGCGCCCAAGGCGAAGCGCCAAGAGCCGAGAGCCGCTGTCGCCCGACCGAGCCGCGCGCTGCCCGGCCGCGCTACACAGCTTCTCCTCGCACCTTGCTTTGATACCACTTGTTGGAACCAAGCCAAAGAAAGCTATCACACAATGTGCTTCATGTTGTTGCTCGCTTGCACACGCACACACGCAGGTACACAACACGAAGATGCATTACGTAGAAGGAAGGCAACACAGGAGAGAGACGGGAGTTTTGCCGCTGGAAAACTTACTCAGCTTTGTTTTTTTTCTGTTCTTTATATATATCGGATTACATGCAATCGTAGCTAGCTGATCTACTAACAAACTAACTGCATGCTCCGTGCATGCAACAGACTCATGCTTATCCAACTAACAAACTCAACGTTGTTTGCTAACAGCTAACAAACTTAACAACCGAGCAAGCTAACGCACGTATGCGCATACACACGCACGTACATGCATACACATGCATGCAAGGTCCAGCTACTCTATGCGTGCTCACAACTAACGTATGCACTAGCATACAAACTCTAAACTATACATGTCAAGGTTAAAGCTAACAAGATTGAGAAGAAGAGCTTTGTACTGCTGTTCATTTCGGCCGCATTGGTGATTGTTGCTCAGCCAAGTACTAGCTCCTAACTACTGATAATTCAGAGTCTCAGTTTCCGAGACTTATTAGCAAAGATGGCGCTGCGTGTACGACGATGGGTGCACGTTTGCGCACAGCAGCGCGGGGCTGGTGTTTGGCATTTGGTAGTGACCGGCGTGTGCTGCTGCGTTGGCGTTGAATTAATTCAGAAAAGCTGCTGAATGTGTTTGGTGATTCATCTATTATCAACTATTGATTGTTTGGATGTGAAAAATCTTTCATAATCATTTACGCCGTTAACGATCCTACAACTTCAAAGCTAAATTAACAGCAGCATATGATATGATCCACAAAAGATACCCATTTCGCTCCGTTCTCGGAACAACCACCAGCAGCAACGGCCGCCGTCTCTACTCGATCGAGTGCAGTGCATGTGCTGCTGTCCACTTCTCTCTCTACGTCGGTGACAGCAACTGATCAGCAAGAAATAATTAGCAGCCTCGATCAGTCGCTAGTCTCACAGCTCATTTTGCTCGCGAAACAGACGAAGAGATGACGAGGTTTTGAGTACAAGCATCGATCACCAAGCTACCGTGACACAGTATATATATATATATATATATATATATATATATATATATATATATATATATATATATATATATATATATATATATATATATATATATATACTGGGAGTATGTACTCTCCACTTTCAATATATTACTTAAACGTATATATTATACTTCTTTATCATTTTCAGTATACTTAAATATCTCACTTTATAGTATCTTATAATCATTATTGGAGTATGCACAAATAGATAAAGAGGTATCATCATACGATTTAAGTGGTATATGAGAGGTGGGAGTACGTCTCTGTGAGTACTATATATATATATATATATATATATATATATATTATTTACTACTCGAGTAGTTACTCCCTTCCCTACTCCGTATCTCACCACGTAGAGAGTATCTTGCTAATCGAGAGAATGTATGTGTAGTATACAAGTATGTAAAACTACTTATGTGGTATTTACAACTTTTTATGGGGATTTTTTTGATCTGATCCTGTAGTGCCACGTAATTGCAAAAATAGCTCCCTTTCCACCGTATTTGCAAAATTAGCCCCCAAACGAGCGCGGAAGAACCGGGTGCTGACGCGTGGCTCCTTCCGCGCTCGGTGAACGCGGAAGATAGCTCTGCACCGCGGCAATCCGTCCCGGCGCGGCATTGAGCGACGACCGTCACTACTACAGGAATGCACATCACAGACGGTTCGGAATGGCCATCACAGATGATTTCCGAACCATCTATATTTATTCGTTTGTGATAACAGGCAGTTATCACAGACGGTTCATAACCGTCTGTGATATGAACTATCTTAGACGGTTTTCTGTTGAAACCGTCTGTGAAGGGCAGTATCACAGACGGTTTTCCTGAAAAACCGTTTGTGATATGTAGGAAATCACAGACGGTTTACATTAAAACCGTCTGTGATACGTACTAGATCACAGACGGTTCTTTTTAAACCGTCAGGAAAACCGTCTGTGATACTGCCCTTCACTGACGGTTTCAACAAAAAACCGTCTGTGATAGTTCACTTCCCTACCAACCTTTTTTGCTGTTTTTTGGCTAGCCTCAGGAATTGCTAGCCATGCCCTCTGAAAACAAGCATGCACACAAACAGATATATCACACAGATAATCAATTTTTTGACAACTCAAAGTGATCATTACTCAAAATAAATTACAATAGATCGAATTTGTTCAAATATTGTCGGTATAGTTACAATTGAGTCAATTGTTTACAGGTGGTTGAGAGGTGTCGACGCGGTGAAACTCTGGGTCGGCGACGGAGTGAAACTCTCCATCATTGTTAATGATATCTACCTTGATAAATTCGCAGAGCTTCCCTCGAATGTCCCTGATCTCTTTCGCAACGAGTGCACCTAAATCTATGTCCAAGCCCTGTCGCTAGCAAGAAGAGTAAAGTGGTTAGCATATATATTTAAATTTATAATTAGAAAATAATTATTTCGAGATTGAAAAACCTCGGGATCCTTCTTCCTAGCATTAATGATTAGCTGCATATGATGGCAAACGTAGACTGCACATAGCTCATCACTTCTTTGCTGGCGGCACTGCAAAAATAGAATTACATATATAGGTATAGTCATTTCGAGATGCGTTATTACGAAGTATGATATAGGATTATTGTGTTGTAGCGCGTACCGGAAATTGCATCCTGTGTGTTAGTCCGGCGCTCAATCTATTGTATAATCCTTTGTTGGCAACATACTCGATGAACGACCTACATGATTCCAAAAAGTTATCCTCGGCCATTTCAAACGAATGAAGACTACAATAGAGTTATGTATGGAGGAAATGATCATACCTCTCGAGTATTCCTTTCAGAACGCTGAAGCCTTGGTTGTTGCAGATTAGGGAATCAAGGTATATCACATGGTTCCTCTTGGGTATAATAACTACAAGGATCCAGTAGTACCTACTCATGTATGTCGCTATAGTCATTAAACCTAAGTTTGTGCTGTGTATAAAGTACAAATGAAATTTGTATAGCAAGTAGTGACACTTACCCCTGGTTGTAGGGCACCACTATGTACTTCTTGTTCTGCTGACGAAGTAATGCATCCGTTATGTATTTCTCGACGAAGGACGAGTCTCTTTCGATGGTTTGCATAGATACCACGTGTGGGTCGAGGAAACCCACCGGTTCTCTCCATGCTCGGGCATTTTTCATCATGTATCTTCACATAAGCAATGAGTTGTGATATTTATCGGTATTATATCGGTATTACGTGGATGTATAACTTGATTGTACACACTTATAGTGTCCAACATCGTAGAAGCGATGCGTCGAGACCAACGAGGTTGAATAGGTCATATAAGTCATCGAAGTCCACGACGAAGTACCTCGTCCCGTTGAAGAAATGCTTATCGTTGTATCTGACGGTGATTCCAGTATCGCACCCCTTCTTTGCGGTCTTCTGCATGTACCAGGCATGCAAAGCCTGACAAGCATATCCAACGCGGAGTAATACTATGTCGGAGCACAACGGTTCTCCGATGACGCATTTCCTAGAATTCGCGGACTTCCCGGACTTGGGAGGCACCTTAACGTTCGTCGATTTCGATTTGGCCTTAATGGTTGGAAGCGTCTTCCTACGAGACGACTCGGGAACCGATACGGCGGCATGCTTTTGCTGCTCCTTCGGCGACTTCTCCACGGGAACCGAAGAGGTGACCTTCTGAGGCGAAACATGAGGTGGAGTCATCGAGGGTCCCGTTGGAGAGGAATGGTCGTGTCCAGATCGTGGCACTGCTGGGTCCAGGGCGATGTCCTTCTTGGGCCACTGGATAAAAGAGTGGACGGCATCCCCTAGTGTTCTGATCTCTTCGCTCGGGCAAATCTCCAGCGGGACAGCCATGAAATGGTCATGTACATTGTCCACCTCGACCCTGGAGTAACCCTGCGCCAGCTGGGCACCGTGCTGCACCGCTCCTTCCTGGTATGGATACACCATCCCCTGCGCAACGTCAAGAGAAATGGACCCGACTAACCTCACTTGGAGCTTGCAGCACGTCGGCTCCTACAAAACAATACGCAATTAGCTAAGGCGTCTTATAGGTCTATCTTTGGTGTATTCCAGAGATGTACATTATACCTTGATGTGGTCTATCGGTAATTGGACGTCGTCATGTTCAGAATTATGCGTGGACACGACGCTACTCCGATGTCGAACAGGACTGGGTCTCAAATTAACAGGGGCTTCTTGTGACTGCCTCAGGAGTTGATTCAGTTGATCCTGCAATGCTGCTATCTTTCCTTCAAATTTTTCAGACATCTCTGCCAACCGGTCATCGTGCTCGGCCTTGGATCTCTTCCTACTCCTATACGTGCAGTAGTCGTCCGCGAATCCATGACTCCAAGGTACGTTAACCCCAAGGTCTCGCGTGTGACCCTGGTGCTCCTTGTTTTTCAGGGCCGTAGATAGTATATCGTTCTCCCTGTCTGCTTGGAAGGAGCCTTGGGAAGCTTGGACAGTCAACTCACGCTGCAAGAGGTCATCATGTTATTATAGACACTATGAAGTTATGGACTTATTAACAACTAGGTAGTTATGAAGTTATGGACTTATTAACAACTAGGTAGTTCGACATATTTACCACACGTTGGGACACTTCCTGGTCTGTCGGGTTTGTGAAAGAGATACTGCCCGAAGACGAGACTTTTGCCCTCGCTTTTAACCAAATTAGGGAACGCGGTCGTGATATCGTGAAATGGCCGGTTGCGTTGCTCCTCCTCCGCCGCCCATTCTCATATTTACCCGCTGCACTCAGTGCCGAGTCTGGCCGGGTGAGTGTTTCGTGTCTAGAGAGCTTTGTGCGCCGCACTTTGCTCCTTAAATTCGGTCGTCGTTTTCATAACCACAAAGGCGTCCCATGCTTCCCGCGTCAAGAATCTATACTTCGCGAAGGGCGTCTGACCCGTGTTCACGTACTTCGTGACAAGAATGCTCTTGAAGGTCCTCCACGATTTATCCATCGTAAGCATCGCCGTCCGTCACACGCGTGCTACGTCTGCATCTGGAATAGTGAACTTGTCTGAAAGTTCTGTCCACAGCGCGCCTTTCGCATCTTTCGTGAGGTCCTTCCACCTTGGTGTGGTGATGGGGACCCATTCCCTTCCAAGTATCCCGCAGATGGTCCGGAATCTCGCCGCTGATCTCTTGGGACTCAGAGGGACCCCAAAGTCACCGACCTCTGGATGACCACCGGCCCGCAGCATTTTCGATTGTCCTCTGCCATCTCGCTTCCGTGTCATTATCGTCGACGGTGACGGCGGCCTCGTCGGCGCCTCTTCCATCTGCGGCATCGGTGACGGCGGCGAAGACGGTGCCTCTGCCATCTCGCTTACTTGCTATCTATATAAGTTACATATGTAATAAAATGGATTGCAAGTGTCCCAAATTAACATATACATATGAAGTATCTCCATGTCATTTAAACTGAATAATATGCTCAACATGTGCAATATTAGCAAATAATCATAATTAATTCCAGTATAAATATGAAACAATTAAGCATTAATCCAACGGCATTTAAATGACCAAATTAACATAATCAAATGTAAATCATTCATCGAGCCCGACACACTAGAGTGTACGACGGCTACATACCGTGGAGGATTGGCATGAAGCAAGCGTACACTCAAGTGTGTCAGATCGATCGGCAAGTAGGTCAGTGTTTCACTGAACGCTTTAATCCGAACAAAATTAATTAGCATTAAAGCATAATTCCTAAAGAATTTAAATGACCAAAATATCATATACTCATGTAATTCTCCCAAGTCATCTAAAGAGAATAAAATGCTTAACACAAACATCATGAAAACATCAAAAATCAGCATAGTCTTTGCCATCTGAACCATTATGCCAAAATTCTTCACCAATTGAATATGATAACTCCAAATCAGACTTTGAGCTCAAAAACAAATGCTTCACTAATATATCAAATTTTATCTCAATACCGCAGATTAAACTCTCAGTCAATAAAAAGTTTAGTTAACTATTCAATCTCATAATATGGCAACAATCATCATTGAGCTATTAATGTAACCCACCACTTTGCAATTGCATCAACAGTAACCCATCACAGAGCAAGGGAGGGAGTGGGATAGAGCGAGTAGAGTCGTATACCAGAGAAGATGCGAGGGAGTACCGGAGGAGGCGCTGGAGCCGGCGCGAGGAGGGAAGAAGCGATGTCGGGGGCGGCGGCGCCGAGGTCGGGGGCGGCGGTGTCGGAGGTGCTGAGGTCGGGGGCGGCGGTGTTGGAGGCGCCGAGGTCGAAGGCGGCGGTGAACGGGCGAACCCTAGAGGAGGCGAACGAGCGCGCGAGAGCCTAAGGGGCGCGGGAGTCAAAGTGACGAGTAAGAGCAAAACCCTAGCGTTTCTCCTTATAAAAAGCTATCACGAGCGGTTCTATTAAAGAACCGTCAGGATAGGAATCCTGACGGTTCTATAAGTAACCGCTCAGGATATCTGACGTATCGCGACGGTTCTATAAGTAACCGTCATGATATAGACGATCACAAACGGTTTTTGAATAGAACTGTCAGGATTTCTTATCACTGACGGTTTAATTTCGAACCGTCTGTGATAACCTCGCTTGCAGAGAGGCAGCGGCAGCAAGGCAAGGCAAGGCGAGCAGGCACGGCACAAGCAAGGTGAGCTTGCGAGGCACTAGCGACAATGCGGCAGCGGCATTGCGGCAGAGGCACTAGCAACAGTGCGGCAGTGCGGCAGAGGCCCGCTTACACCCTGGCGTCTACTATAGTATGTTTTGTAGTTCTCAAATAAAATTTGGAAACCCAAATTTGATGAATTATTTGCTTTAGGTTATTGATTTGAGTTTGAATTTTCAATGGGTTGAAAAAGGGTCCAAAAATGTAGAAAAAATTATATTAATTATTGATAAATATTATATTATTTAATTGAATTATTTCCAGATGATGATCATAAGATTTTGTATAGATAAATGCAAATTCACATACATAAAACCGCTAATTTTACGGCAAGAAGTTCAACACCTCTGCAAAGAATTTTGCATACTCATGTCTAATCCTACAGTCATCGCTGCAGAAGATGATGTAGTCATCCCACCCTTCTATCACGCCGCAGTCGGTGCTTGTGCACCGGTGGCCGTCCTCCGACAACGCCCACACCCGACCCAGTGGCCCGTCCATCTTCCACGACGCCTCTGGATCAAGGCCATAGCCGAGCCTCCCAAGACCGCCTGCACTCCCGGTTGGTCCTCTTGGCCATCTCGCACCCTCCACCGGCCGGCTCGCCCTCGACCTGGCTAATGTAGTGCTTCCCAACGTCGCGCGACTCGTCGGCCATGTAGAGAAGGAGGCCGAGCACGAGGTCGACCTTGTGGGGCGGCGGCCCGCCTGCTCGAGGCACACAAGGCCACGCTGCATGGCCTGGTGCGTGAAGACAAGCGGGAGGCCGACGATGAAGCAGGCCTCCGGGTTGCCGGCATCGGCAAGGTGGTTGACGACGGCGACGTAGCGCCCATTGTCCAGCCACTTCATCACCTCCTCCGCTCGGCCACGCCGCCCCCACAAAGACCGCCCTTGCACACGCTTGTACATGGCCTTGCAACTCCAATATACGTACGTACAGAATTCAAGACGTTAGAATAAATAGTAGTACCTACGTATTTTTGTAAGTATAAATATGTACGTACGTGGCTCGTAGGCTGCATAGATCCACCATGGGCTGAGGAGAGCTCGCGGCCACGCGGCCGACAATGTCAACAACGACATCGTGAGGAAGAAGAGCAAAGGCGATCACCGACCTCATCGCCTTGGTCCTCGCCGTAGTCATTCGTACGTATTCGATACCGTGAGACAAAGAAGCTAGCGATGGGAGGTTTCATCTTCGGTGGAGGATGATCGGTCTTATAAAACAGCAGTAACCGGCGCGCGAGACGAAGAGACGCCGCGTAACGTTGGCGTGCGAGACGAAGAGACGTCGGCGTGCGATACGAAGAGACGCGGCGCGTGGGAGCCAAAGCGAGTCTATCACAGACGGTTCCAACTACCAACCGTCTGTGATATCTAATTATCACAGACGGCTCTAATTAAGAACCGTCTGTGATAATTCATAGACGGTTTGTTATGAGAACCGTCTGTGATGAGCTCGATTATCACAGACGGTTCGTTATAACAAACCGTCTGTGAATTATCACAGACGGTTTTTAACTAAAACCGTCTGTGAATTATCACAGACGGTTCTAATTAAGAACCATCTATGATAGTCCTACAAAGGCAACAACAGAAACCGACAGAGACCAACACGAGCGGTTCCAAAGGAATCGTCTGTGATGGGGCGTCTACTATAGCCTGTTTTGTAGTAGTGCGTGGAACTGGTGGGGCCGGCAGCTTTCCGCAGTTCCGGAGCGTAGGGGGTGGCCGAGCGCAAGAGCCGGCGGCTTCCGCGGTGGCCAAGCGCATGAAGCCCGCGCTCATGCATTAACAAATTTGAATGCATTGAATGCAATAAATGCGTTGTGCATTAAAATAATGCGTTGTGCATTAGCAATCCGATTGTGCATTAAAATAATTGAATGCAATTAATTTAGCAATCCAGTTGTGCATTAAAATAATGTGTGCGTTGTGCATTAGCAAATTCCGTGCTGCCGGACCACGGTATGTGCCCGCCGTCCCATCCGTAGAGTGCAGCTCGCCCGCCTGCCACGCGCTGACCGGTTCCGCGCTTGGCCACCGCGGGAGGTGGCTAGACCACCCCTTCCGTGCCGGTGCTTCCCTCCCGCGCCCGTGTAATTTGCCGCGCTCGGCAAGCATGGAAAGAGCCACACATCAGCACCTCGGCGCTTCTGCGCTTGTTTGGGGGCTAATTTTGCAAATACGGTGAAAAGAGGGCTATTTTTGCAATTACGTGGCGTTATAGGACCAGATCAAAAAAAAATTCTTTTATAGGTGGTATGTATAATTTTTTAGACATACTCCATTTTATATGCGAATATGAAGATATTTACAAAATATGCTAAAAACTATGGACTCTCTTGCAAATTTTTTTATTGGTTCGCATTGAAGTATCTTATAATTAGTATATGAGTATACCCAAAGTGATAAAGGAGTATGTCAACTTCTTTGAGGTGGTATATCAAAGGTGGGAGTAACTACTCTCAGAAGTAGAATGTATTTTATATATATAAGTAAATTTCATTTTGGACTATATAATTTTACCATAGTTTCACTTTGCACCACCATTATTGTTGTGTATGGCTTATATATAACAAGGTGAAAGGAAGGCGCTGTGTCCGAAAAGCGAGAGTGCAGCGTATGCTCTCTGCACACAGCCCTATAGGGGAGACACAGTTGCGTGGGGTTACGAAATATTGTAGGCTGGGGTGCGGGGGGCGAAGGCCCCTGCAGTACGGACCATAAGTCCGAGTCGGACATATAATCGGAGTATAAATATATACCGTCGACCTCTTGTAACCCTAATTAGAAGAAAAAAATAAATCCTCATACGGACGGAGGCGCCGCGATTCGGCTCCCAGGGACGTAGGCTTTGCCGAACCTCGTAAACAAATTCCCGTGTCTCTTGTGTGCTTGCTGTGATTATTCTCTCGCGCAAAGGGTTGTCGCCGGTTCCAACAGTTAGTAAATCTTTTTATTTTGTACCATATCTTCTTACCATGTGTTACACTTTACACCAGAGTAAGAATTTGATCGCCTTCTTTAGTGCTCACCGATGGTGAATGAATCATGCATGCATATTGCTGAGCCTGAGATTGCGACCACCAAGATGAGATTGACAGTAACTGGAAAATTTGCCAGCATGAAAACTTGAACCAAACTGAAAGAAAATGGGAACCGCTGGTCATGTGGTAAGAAGAGAAGAGATGATACATGGTTATTCCCCTTAATATTTTATCTAATCTTCGTGCATGGCGCTTGCATAGATTGGTCACAACATTCCTGCTAGTTAGCGCTGGAAAATTACATGTACAATGGCACAAGGCACCAAAGCCTGACTTTCTATGGAAGGAACGAACGGATGAATAAACAAGAGGCTCGGAGGAAACCAAGGGGCAGGTGTGAGAAGGATATACTAATACTAGGATTCTTTCTCTTGACCTGTAATTAACCAAGCAAGTAAAGGTGAAGCTAGGCTAGTGAGTCAGCAACGAGTCATTGTTGCATGGCAACACTAACACGCCATAAAGATAAAGCACTACTGCAGAGCATGCATTAGTAAGCACAACAAGAAGGCTAGGCTAGTGAGTCAGCAACGAGTCATTGTTGCATGGCAACACTAACAAGCCATAAAGATAAAGCACTACTGCAGAGCATGCATTAGTAAGCACAACAAGAAGGGCCTATATATCTAGCCAATTAAGTTAGCTAGCTAGCTCCATTTTTTATTCAGTTTTCTGCAGTGTATATCCAATTGTTACCCATGGACTCCATGCACAGCACTGGCCTTCCAAATAACAATAACAAACGCTAATAAGAATATGAGATGATGATATAGTATTCCTTGCCCTCTTCTTAGTTTCATGTTTCTTTAGTTTGCCACCTTATCGAAACTAGCTAGAGCTCAGCTAGTTTCGCTGCTCATCTCGGGGACAACTAATTTTGGACCTGCGCTACAAGCTGCAACGTTACTACCCGGTCGGTATGTATATATCATCACCTGTGATCGATCTGATCTGATATGGTCTGATGTAATTTAGCCGGCTTAGCTACATCGCACGAATCCACATATTTGACTCACTTGTATATTTCGTGAAACAGGGTCGATCCTCCGGTGAAAATTCATTTCCGTGCATGCGGGAGCAATGGCTGGAGGGCCGCTGGAGCTCTGGAATCATTGGTGGATCCAGATCCTGGTACTCCTGAGCCTCGCGCTCGAGGTCGTCCTCTTCATCTTCGCCGGTATCCGTCGGCGTAATGCCTACCCCGTGCTGAGGCCCCTGCTCTGGCTGGCGTACGAGCTGGCCGACTCCACCGCGATATACGCCCTCGGCCACCTCTCCCTCAGCAGTGCGGCGCCGTTCCTCCTGCTGCACCTCGGTGGCCCTGACAGCATCTCCGCCTACGCCCTCCAGGACAGCCAGCCCTGGTTGCGCCACCTGCAGATTCTTGTCGTGCAGGTCCTCGGAGCCGCGTATGTCCTTGACAAACATGTGGCCGGCAATGGGTACTTCGTCCTGCTGGCCGCTATCTTGATGTCCGCCGTAGGTGTTGCCAAGTACGGGGAGTGGACATGGGCGCTCAGGTGCAGCAACATGGACAATATCCGGAGCTCTCTCAAGGAACCACGCGCCAAACATCATCATTTCTACCCTCTGGATCAAGGGAGGATCAGGGAGGAGGCCCCCGACAAAGAGGAATTCCACCTGCGTCGTGCCCACTCCCTGTTCCACATATGCAAGCGTGCGATAGTTGATTCTTGGATCGAGAAGGATTCAGATAGCCATGACGCCGAGATGCCTAGGGCCCTTATAGACGGAGGCTACAAGGGTATGTGGGCAACGATGGAGATGGAGCTCTCACTAATGTATCCGTAATCCGTGTCGTCTCACCGCTCGCCACTGCCGCTTCGCTCCTTCTGTTCCAGTTCAGTGGCAAAGATGGGCACAGCAGAGTTGATGTTGCTGTCACCTATGCCTTGCTGGCTGGGGCCTTCCTCCTGGAGACGACATCGCTGTTGAGAGCGCTAGGGTCGACATGGACATATAACTTCTTGTGTGCCACGCGATGGAGTTGGCTCCGGCACGAAGCTCTGTGCAGTGGAAGGTGGGATCGTCTTCGCCGGCTTGTCAAGACGATCACGAGAAGACAAAGTGGTCGGGCAAGGTGGTGGCCGGGCAAAATTGGGCAGTACAACATGTTGCACTTGTGCGTTCGTAGCGACACAGCCTTCAGCCCTCTTCTCGGCAGATAGGCTAAGATGATGGGACTCAAGGAGTGGTGGAATACGAAGCATTACTCGGGGACTACTGAGATTTCAGATGAGCTGAAGCAGTGGCTGTTCGAGTACATAGTGAAATTGTCCAGTGAGAACAGAGTGAACACACAGGGTGTGATCAGGAAGTACTGGGGTCAAGAGGCACTGGAGAGTTTTGATAAGGATTTGTATAAGTATTTTAAAGAAACCTACCTTGGCGTCGAGCTCCAAGAGGGCATCATTATTTGGCACATCGGCACTGATGTTTTCCTTGTCAAAAGCAGTGGAGCCAAGGCCGATGGTGCAGCTCCCTGGTGAAGGCTATCAGGACACTGTCCAATTACATGATGTTCCTCCTGGTGGACCGCCCTAAATGCTACCAGGCCTTGCTCAGATCAGGTTGTACCAACGAACCTGCGAAAATTTGGTCAAGCTATGGCATAGGGATGAGCACTCAAGTCCCAATCGTCCAAACAGGAATATGTTTACTATGCTCAAGGAATTATTCCGCCTGAGTGATGGCCCCAATCTTTCTGGACTTACGCAAAGAGACGAGCTTGCCCGCATGCTATACGAAAGACTACAGCACAGATGTTTCTCGCCTCTTTTATGCTAATAAAGTTGCTGACAAACTACTCGAAAAAGAAAGAGAAAAAGAGAAAGAGAAAGACAGCATGGCCGTGCTGGAACTGGTCTGTAAGGTCTGGTTGGATTTTCTAGTCTACACTGCCAATCGATGCAGCAGGGAATCCCATGCCAAGAAGCTCAGCAGTGGCGGTGAGTTGACAACCGTCTTGTGGCTTATGACAGACTACCTTCACAAAGATTTTGTAACATCCCAAAATCCTAATCTTGGGATTATGTAATATAAATGCATTTCTTTGAACATTTGCATATGAAATATGTTATTTTGAAAAATTTGTATTTGAATTTAAAAGCAAAACGTGAGCTACAAACAAATAGGTGCTAAAAAGGAAATAGATAAAACAAAGTAAAAATTTCTAAATGAGAGAATTGTTTCTGGCTAATTATCCCAGGAATTATTCAACAAAAGTTTTACATGAAAACTTATTTAGAAAAATATTTACAAAGACATAAGAACAGCACCTTGTTCGAATTTTGTAGAAATTCACAGAAAGTTTTAGCGTCTGAAAAAATTACTGGAGAAACTACATTAGCCGAGAAGTCTACAGAAAAAAAATTCATAAATTTTAGACATCGTTTGGATAGTAAATAAAATCGGGAGATTAAATCAACAGAAAAAGAAAAATCCTAAAGCTACTCTCTCTCTCACCTCGCTGACCGGTGGGGCCCATGTGCAGGGATCATCGTCCACTTCCGCGCGGGCGCTCCAGCGCAGACCGCGCGAGAGCTCCGCCGCGCCCCCGGTTTCTCCTCGTCGCCCGTGGTTTTGCCGCTGCCTAACCACCCATGTCGCTTCCCCGGTCAACACCGCACCCATCCCTGCCTGCACAAGCTCCTCCCTGCCCGTACAACGCTGAGAGCTCTGCCATTTTTGCCCACAGTTGCCCGAGCTCTACCTCGCCTATCTCCGCCCCTTCGTCTATATAAAGACATCCCCGAGCTGCGCCTCACTCTTTCCTGATTCTTGATGAATAAAACCTGTTCTCTATTGGGTCTAAAAAAAAGAATCTTCCAGTGAGCTGCCTGCATGATTAATTTCTGGATGCAACTCCGGTATGCATTACCGGAAGCATGATGCGTGGATCTCGGCTGTGTTCGCGTCACGCATCTCAATAAATAATGGATTTGCTTCTTTGACTTACAATTTGTCAACTTCATTTAAGTCTTGCGTCGATCATGCTGCATGATGGGATGCAATATGCATGTCACCCACATGCATCTGTAGTTTGCAACCTTATCGAAAGAGATGAAAGCTTCCAACTAGGCATGCCTGCATCCAGTTTGTAGTGCGATCCACCTCCGGCCGTCCGCCGTCATATGGTCTTGAATTACAGTGTTGACTTATTGGAACCATGGAGTTACACACATATATAGTACTGCTGGTTGATCGAATGCAGATTGTACGGTCACATGGTCTCAACAATAACAAGCGCTAATAAGAATATGAGATGATGTTATAGTATTCCTTGCCCTCTTCTTCTTAGTTTCATGTTTCTTTAGTTTGCCACCTTATCGAAACTAGCTAGAGCTCAGCTAGTTTCGCTGCTCATCTCGGGGACACAACTAATTTTGGACCTGCGCTACAAACTGCAACGTTACTACCCGGTCGGTATGTATATATCATCACCTGTGATCGATCTGATCTGATCTGGTCTGATGTAATTTAGCCGGCTTAGTTACATCGCACGAATCCACATATTTGACTCACCTGTATATATATTTCGTGAAACTGCAGGGTCAATCCTCCGGTGAAAATTCATTTCCGTACTATTAATGCAGGAATTTTTAGATTTTTTCTTTTTTTAGGATTAATTGAATTGTAGATGGACTTTATCTTGCATTCAGCATGTTGCATGCGTCGGCTCTAAAGGTTTAATTGTACGCATCTGTACTATTCAGCATGTGGCCTGCGTTGGCTCTAAAAGTATAGCTTACGCATATGTACTATGTTGTGGTTTTACCAAGTTTTGCCTACCCAAGGTATTTGGCGACCTAAAACATATGCTAAATTTGTAGCAAGCTGCTTTGGCTAGCTTCGACGCTTCAATACTTATGCAGTATAGCCTCGTGTTAACTTCAATTATGATGTTTACACGGACATGGAGTTCCTCTCCTGGTTCGATACAGCCACTTGGGTCATTTGTTTGATCGTTTTCTATCTCCTATTTTGGTCTCGGTACAAAGTTTGAGCTGATTTGTTCTCAGAGTTGGCATCATAGACAGATATGTGAGGATATTACCCAAGTACCTTCTCATAATTATTTTGGAAAGATGAGAGAGAATACTTTGTGTGTGTCGTAATAGCATACGAGAGAAAATAATTAAGGGCGTGGTAGAAAAAGCACCATTAAAATTATATGAAGGGATAGATTGAGTCTGTAATGTTGATTTTGTTTGTTCAGTCCCTCTAGGAACATGAGTCCAGGGGCGGAGCCACCGGCCCTCCAGGCCGGGCAAGTGCCCGGGCTTTGCTTCGCCCGGTCTGCGTGTAACGAACGTTTTTGGCTTACCTCCAGGCCCCCCCTGTCGTTCTTCCTTTTTCCTTCTTTTCCCGTGGCCGACGCCACTGCCGGCGCTCGCTCGTCCTCTCCTCGACGTCACCACAATGGCGCCGCCATGGAGACCAGCGCCGCTCGGGTCAGCAGCAGCAGTCAGATCAACTCCGCTCCGCTTCGCTCACTGTCTTGTCGCCGCACCAACCCGTCTCTCGCAGCAGCGTCCGTCTTGTCGCCGCTCCGTCCGTCCCATTGCCGCTCTGTGCAGCGCGCGCCTGCTCCCAAGACCTACGCCACAGACGCCGCGTCGCCGCGCCTCGAAGCCGCCGCGCGCGCCCGGGACGGACCCCGCCTCGCTCCAGCCGTGGCCTCCCTATAAAGCTCCTCCTCCCCTGCGTGAGCTCCCACGCCCCGAGCTCCGGTAAGTCCAGAAACCGGCCGCACCGCCTCCTCGTCTCATCGCCACTTCGGTGAGTTGCCGCCCCTCCCGCCGCTCCGCCACCGCCCGGCCTCCCCTCGCGGTCGCCCCCCGCTCGCCGCACTGCTCTCCCCTGCCGCCGTGCCTTTCAGTCACCGCCATCACGCCCGCCCGCCGCCTCCTCCTCCTCCTGCCGCCACCTCCCACCGCCGGCCACCTTCCGCGACCTCGCCGCCGCGCCCTTGCCCGCCTCCGCCTCACTGCTGGCGCCGCCCCTTCGTCCAAGCCGCCCGAGCACTCTGCCTCCCTGCTCTTTCTCAAAGAGAATAGCAAGCTTAGAAATGGGAATGGATTTGGGATTTTTGCTTGAGGCCCCACCTGTCATGCTCATAACCTTTCCCCCCTTAGGCTGCCAAGTGGGCCCCGCGCTCCACTATTCCCGTGGACCGGCCTGGTCCAGTGCGCATAAACTGGGTCCACACTGTGCTGTGGACCATTCCTTTTCCTTCAATTCATTTAGTCTTCAAAAATTCATATCTCCTCCATTTCAACTCCAAAAATTATGAATTAAATTTCTAAAAATTTGTTAAATCAAGATCTTGCTAATGGCATAGGACTTGATTAATTTGGAGTTTATTTATTGATCCTTATTTATTTATTTGCTCTCTTTGCCGTTGTGTCTTTTCCGGTATTGACGCTCGATTAGGATTTGAAGACGCCGGCGACCCGCAAGCTGATCAAGATCAAGATCCCCTAGCCTTTAACCAAGGCGAGTCAATACTTTGATCATATTGCCCCTACATTTTATGCAAATTATGTTCTTTTAAATTAGCAAAATGCATGCTTTAATTCTTAATGAAATGTATGTTAAAGCTTAAGGTAGTTAAATGCCCACTTGATGTTTAAATAATTATTATGCCATCCTTGATAACTTGAACCCATTATTCTTTGTCACCCTAGTAACTATATGGTAATACTAGTCATAGGTTGTACTTAAGCGACATGCTAGTCTTGCTTAAGTACCGGGATATTAAAATATCCCAATCATCATTTCCTAAAACATAAAATGGTTTGGGTAGTCATTGGTGGTCCATTGACTAAAAGATTGTGAAAATAAATTGGTTTCCTCCTCAAAACCCTAATGCTAGCTCTATCTGGGCGGATGGTGAGGTGGTGGGTGCTCGAGGAGCACATGGATGGTTGGTTTGTGGAATGAACCGCCCGAGATAACCCTAAGGACTTAATCTTGTCACGACCTCCCATGTTAAACAAAGTACAACCACAAGTCTGCAAAATGCAACTTGGCTTAGTAAAGTTATTAAACCTTGGAAGTCATCTCACCGGAGGGAATGAAGAACGTACAAGTCTTGAGACACTCGGGCTTGGAAGGACACCAAAAGGTGAAGTTACAATTGCGCTAGACGTTGTGGTGGGGCAATTGCGCTAGTCGTTGTGGTGAACATCCCGCACAACATATGGGCGTAACCCCGTATGGGTGGATTGACGGAAAGGGCGAGATAGCTAGAACAGTTACTGTGACGGTCGCCCAACTACATGACTACGGAATCATGTGGGGTAACGGGTAGACTATCTCTTGTGGGTAAAGTGTGCAACCTCTGCAGAGTCTAAAACTGTTTAAACAGCCGTGCCTACGGTCAAAGGCGGACATGGGAATCATAACTTGAGTTAGTTCTATTTCAAACAACTTTGTGGGTGGTATGGAAAATGGTGAAAGGGCTCACCTAGCCCTGTTTTGGTTATTTGCCTGAGTCATTGAGCTCAGTGGTTGTGGTTATTGGAGGCCGCTCCAATTAAAAGGATGCATTGGTAGAGTTTCCGCCGGATGGATTCTCTACTAAAATAATTATTGCACATGCTCTCTTTATCAAAATGCAATTTGTTAAAAATGCTAAGTGATAGGACTTGTAATTATGATATTTGAAAAGTTGCTTTCGCAAATAAAAGAACCCGAGCCATCCTTGTTAAACCTTGCATGTATACAATTGCATTGTGTGTTGGCTCATGAAACACGGTAGTAGTGCTCATTCTCGCTTCTCCCCAACCCCTCGAGATAATGAAGGCGTTGGAGACTACGCCTTCTCGACGGCCCAGAAGACGATGGACAAGGCTATGATGAGGAGTAGTATAGTCGTAGTCTAGGTCTCGCCCAGTCTAAGTAGACTCGTTGGTATTCGCGTACAACTGATATTATCCAACTCATGGTTAATATCCGTCGTACACGGGTTACCCCAGTCGCTTGCCTGTGTGAGATGAGCGCTACCTCGCCTTTTGCTTCCGCTATAGTTCACGTTGCTCTTTTGTGATGTAATCAATTTGGCCTGCTCGGCCCCTTTTGTAAAACTCGACCCGACGTGGTCTATGTTACTAAATTGGTTGTAATATTTAATATTCAGTTCACGCTTGTATGAATGAATCAGCAATGTGTACTGTGAAGTGCTAGCTACTGATCCAGGGAATAGCACAGTGATTTCACAGAGGATTTGGATTCTCGAAATTCGGGTCCGACACTGCGGTGGTTGCGAGTGGCGCAGCTTGCGAGTGGTTGCGAGGGCCGTGTTTTGCCCAGGCTTTGGTTGCGAGTGGCGTGGTGTGGCGTGGCTTGCCCAGGCTTTGCACGGCGGCTCCGCCGCTGCATGCACTACAAGAAAAACATACATACAACAACACATAACTCGCAACGGAAATCACATATGTTGCAAGACCAACTCAGCCCACCACCTCCCACATCCAAATAAAACTGTTGCTCCCTTCTAAACTCATCTTATCCTGACTTCCCTCCTCCATTAGTCGGTTAGCCCTTCCGCTTCGTCTTCCTCTAAAAAAAAAATCCCGCTCCTTCCTTCCCAAAAAAATTCCGCCGCCCCGCCCCTTCCCCCAAATCCGCGCAGCACCCTATTCGTCGCCACCACGCCACCCTCACCCTCCACCGCAATGCCCTCGCCCACCGCCGACCCGGCCTCATCCTCGCCCGCATCCCTCGCCCATCTCCCCCGAGCTGCCCTTGAAACTCCACGCTACGCCTCATCCTCGCCAGAGTCACCGCACATGAAACCAAACCCGAAATGAAAAAACGACAGAAATTAGGGGTGGGGTGGGGAAGAAGCAAGGGAGGCAGGCACTGCCCTAACCCTAGCGCCTGCGACCGATGGGCTCCGAGGAGGATGCGGCGGAGATCACGGGCCCCCTCCTTGCCGGCGACGTCGCGCGGGCGGGGGCGGAGGTCATGTCACCGTGGCGGGAGCAGGTAACGGCGTGGAGCTTGACGGTGAGCGCGATCCTGGGCATGCTCTTCTGCCTCATCACGCACAAGCTCAACCTCACGGTGGGGATCATCCCGTCTCTCAACGTCGCCACGGGCTTGTTGGGCTACTTCCTCATGCGGACGTGGACGGCGGCGCTTGAGAGGCTCGGCGTCGTCTCCAAGCCCTTCACCAAGCAGGAGAACACCGTCATCCAAACCTGCGTCGTCGTGTGCTACGGCCTCGCCTTCAGCGGTACGTGGGGGAACTTTGCTTGTTAGGTGAAGATGCGATTCTAGCGTGTAATTTCGGGTTCCGATGCTCTTGTGGGCAAAGTTCGCCTCTTGTGTTAAATTTAGGTGGAAGAGTGCTAGGGATTTGAGAAAGATCGGATTTTGTTTCAAAAATTTTGGGCATTAGGGAAGCCATTAGTAGGGTGAATTTATGATTACCTTGTGGGGATACTAGATGTTTAATGGAGCAAAGGTTGCACCGTTGAATTTTGTAGAATAAATATCCGATTTTGGAGTTGCATTGGGAGGGTTGGTTAATTTGCCCCTTTTGCATTGAGTTCAGATTATCAATTCTTGTTTACGTTGATGCGGGGCTTCAGATCATATATGCTTGCAATGGATCGAAAAACTTACAAGCTTATCGGGACCGATTATCACAGTAACAGGCGGTGGATGTTAAGAATCCTTCGCTAAGTTGGATGATCGGGTTCATGTTTGTCGTCGGCTTCCTTGGACTATTTAGTCTTGTTGCACTCATAAGGTACTCATTCATATCTTGAAAGCATGCATCCGTTATGTTTATGTGATAACATGCTCATTTTTTTATTGAAGTGGAGTAACTTGGACTACTCGTGTCCAATTAATTTAGTAAAGTGAGGTATGTTTTGGTCTTTGTTAGGTAATGGTAATTGATTACAAGTGACCTATCCCAAATGAATCGCCACGGCTATGTTGATAAATAGCTTCCACACTACTCTGGGAGTGAGCTTGCGAGTAAGACATGGACCAGCATTGCTCCTTAATTTTGTACATAATAAATTAACTATCACGACGTATGCGTTGCAAGGACACTCATTTGTTCAATTTGCATTATTCTTCTTGTAGAGTACTTTATCATTAAGATTCATTTCTTACCTTCTCACAATCATATCCATGACAAACATTAAATGAAAGAGAATCTGATGATGGCATAAATATGCCTTTTGCATGATAAAATGCTATAAACAATTTGCACAATTTAGTGATCGCAAAATAACAAAAAGAATGGTTGCTATGGTCCTTTTATTGTTTATACCAGCTCATCCAAGTTAACCATAGATTATCTATGGCTTACCTATTTTTCGTAGCATCTCTCAACTATCAATGAACTCAATTGGCATTGTCCTATGTATAAAAGTAAAAAAATTGCCAGATAGTCTAGTGAAGTTGCAAATCAGTCTTTTGCCCATTAGATACCATTTCCATCTGATAACAATATACGAATTAGGAAATGTCAATCATAGGGTTTTATTCATCTACTTGTCTGGCATTTAGTTTCCACTGAATTGAAGCTAAGAATTCTGTTGTAGTGCTATCTGCTCCAATTATCTTATAGTTTATCCTTCTTGGAAAGCGAGTGCACAATGTAATGTGTAAGCTATGTACACGGGATGAACCTGAAGATGCTTAGAAAATATTGAAATTTATATATTGTTTGCACATCACATCATGCAGCATATCGTGTGAAATTGCAATGATCTTTGATGCTTTTGTCTTGATTTTCTCGATTGGCAACCATATTTTTTAATTCTTGCAATTCTTGAATATTAACGATATTAACTTTTGTTTTTGTGGTTGCAATAAGCAAGTTAGCTGTCTTGGAAAGTATTTGAGCATTAGTTTTCTTTGGAACTGCTTTAAGTGGTTCTTTAGTGGTGTTGGGGATTCTGTGGCCGATAATTTCCCTTCTCGGGACTTGCGACATTTAAGAACGCGTAAGTTTCTTTGTTGATGTTTATTTTTGCTATTCCTTGGGCGTTCACCACTTAAGGTGGAGTATTGCTATATCTTATCTTCTCACATGAAGCTGCTCATTAATTAATTTGGAATATCCTATGCATGTCTTTCAAAAAACTTACTGTTCCATTTTTTGTAGGTTCTATTTTGATTTCAGTCCAACATATATTGGGTGTGGTCTTATATGTCCACATATTGTTAACTGCTCTACACTTCTTGGAGCCATCATATCTTGGGGTTTCCTTTGGCCATATATATCCACAAAAGCTGGGGACTGGTATCCAGCTAACCTTGGAAGCAACGACTTCAAAGGACTCTATGGATACAAGGTATGGTGATGGAGGTTTCTATTTGTATTTTGTTCATGTCATGAATTAATAGTCAATTTCATTCTTCATCTTGACAATCCACTAATAATGTTCCTTTTTCGATTGCTCTAGAATCAAATTATGGATCGCAAGGCTTGATAAAAGAAAATCACTTGTTTCCTCTCCATACTTGATAAACCCAGTAAATTTGAACCAAATGTAAAATGTTGATGTGAACATTGGGAGTAATACCGATAATTCTCTTCCCGTTGTGCTTTTCATCAGTGGACATAGTGATGGTGAGGACTGTGAAATCGGGTTCACGATTGGAATTGTTGGAAATTTTATTATGTCCTTCGCAAGGAACATACGGATGTCACATCTAGCCCATTTAATTATTAAAGTGTTCTGTGTTTCGGCCGATCAGTCTTTGCAACTTTATGTTAATTAAAAACTAAATTGTCTCTATCCCCCGCCTTCCAGGTTTTTATATCTGTATCTATGATACTCGGGGATGGCCTTTATAACCTCATCAAGATCATTTAAACCATCTACCCTATTTAAGATTAGGAAATGATTTACTATTGAGGACTTCATCTGACAGCTTATGTTTGCTTGATTGCCATAATGCATTTACTTGATTTGCTCTGGGCTTAAAAGGCATTTTTCTTATAAGCTTGCGATTCATGATTGGGAATTGCTGCTCCATGTATGTACCTACCAATTATTTGGAAGAGTTGGAATGTTACATTTTACTTTAATAATGCACTAAAGAACTTTATTTTTCTTTTGATTGGGAAGATATGTTGATGGTTTGGACTATCAAGCAGGACTTGTGTGTAGAATGGAGAATCTTTGGGGAATGAAGAATTTTTTATAGAACCACAGGGGGCATAGAGAACGAAGACTTTCCACTAAAAGCATAGACATGTACTTACATTTATGTTTTAGGGCGTATTATGTTATTAGGCATGCATGCTTGAGTCTAGACTTGTGAAGCTAGTTGGAAATTCTTTGTAATGAAACAATTTTTTGTTGATGTCAATAAATTTTTTTGTTATACACTATGATATGTGTGTTTTGTTTAGCCCCATGGGCCCTAATTGATGAGCCTAGCCTAGACATGAAAAGGGCACCTTTTGCAATGATTAGATCGTTGTAAATAATCTGGAAGCGATTTGCTAATGTCTAATGCCAATATATATATATATATATATATATATATATATATATATATATATTGCCACTATATCAAAATATGTGTTGCAACCTTACAACGCTTTTATTTACATGTTACCAGCGCTTGTATATGTGTTGTCATAGACCTTGGCAACGGCCTCAATGGCAACACATACTAAATGCGTTGGTATAGACCCTAACAACATTTATTTGAACTTCTACCAACGCATATATGCGTTGCTAAAGGGGTGTTTATGTTGTAGTGATGAGTCTAAGATAACAATATGAATATAAACTCTCTTGTAATCAATGGCTGGTAAAACAATCAACAATTGTAATCAAGCACACTAAAAAAATTGTAGTCAAGGGACACCTTGAATTCCGAGTTCAGTCAAAGTCACTAGTGATTTGTTCCATTCGCGGTTGTTTGCAGGGGCGTAGGCAGCCCATGGCCAAACCTCAGGCCGGCCCAGCCGCGGCCCATCTCTTGGTTTCCTTCACATGGAAATTTTTGGTCTAAGATTGGTCCATCACATGGGAATTTGAGGCGGGCCTCGGGCCATTGCAGGAGGCCCGAGGCCCAGCTCCGCCACTTGTTGTTTTCTTAATGACCTAGCTACGATGATTTGTTTAGCTGTTTGCTAGCTGCTAGCATGTGCAACAAACATTCTCGATGAGATGCTTAGTCACATCGCATATCCTTGTGTTGGTCCCCCTACCGCTAGCTTGCCTTTTAGGGGTGTTTGGAGCAGTCGGGCTTTTACGGCGGATTCGATTGTCTTTGCAAGGCTTTCGACTCTGGTTTGAGCAATTTGGGCTTTACTAGTTTGGTGTTTGGTACATGCGGCTTTTTAGGTAGGTTTGTCAGTAACTTCGAGATGAAAAATGTCTAAAATACCCACGAGGACGATGATGGCTTATTTGATGCCGTTTAAAACAATTAACAATATTTAACGACATTTAAAGATAATATACAACATTGAGCGAAAAGTGAGCGATAACTAACGACATTTGATGACGACTAATGGTAGTTAACGACAAGTGATGATAACTAACGCCATTTGGCGACAACTAATGGTAGTTATCGACAAGTGGCGATAACTAATGACATTTGGCGACAACGAATGGTAGTTAACGACAAGTGAAAATTGATCTCAATTAATGTAATTAACGACAATCAACAATAAATAATTATTACGACAAACAATTATTAAAGAAATAATTGCAATAAATAAACACAATAAACAATTATTGCGATTGTATAATTAATAAAACAAATTATTACAGTTAATTATTAATACAAAACATTATTACAGTGAATAATTGATACAACAAATTATTATATAAATACATATAATTATTACTTAAATAATTCATGCCCCCTCCACTTTTTTCCGGGCTTGGGACCGGCATCGGCAGTGTTAGGTACCCCCACCCCCACCCTTACAACAAATGGAGATGCCATGTTGTGCTAGACAAATGATAATCATGATAATCAATGTCATACATAAAACTCAAATTTGCACCTAGCAGACAAATGAAAGAATATATGGAGATGGGAAAAAACTCTGTGTATGTCCTCAGTTTCCATATATACAACATTTAATTTACACTCGTGAAACAATTTACACTAGCCCAGAATCCATACCAGCAGAATTTAAATTTTGATAATGCTCAGTCAGTCAGCAATTCCATGGCATACATGGGTAGCAACAATTTTAACAGCATGAACACTAAAGAATTTAACCACTGCAATCATTATTCTGAAATTCATCTGAAGGCAATTATGGACAATTTTTACATAAACATAAACATTGAACATTGCAATAACAATCAGTGAAGGCAATTATGGACAATTTGTATCAATTTAGTGGTATATGTAACAGGAACATGCATTAATAGATATAATTACAATAACAGTAACCGAACAAATTTCTATAGATGTTGAGGCATCCAGAGTTATTTCATAGTCATTGTAAACTACTTCTAAGCAAGTTTCACTGATTCTCTAGACATCAAGTACACCTTACCAACCTCAACTAGGCCATAAAACTGATCAAGCACCGAATTGAAGTATGTTGCATGAATTTCTCCATCATGTGAATCAAGGAGATCAATAAGTCCCATTGCTATTGCCATGCCAAGAAGCTGTGAATAAGTTGATCCTGCAATAAGAAGGAGTAGCAATTCACGGAGAGGATGGAGGCGATCGAGGAGGCGGCGGTCGGAGGGAGGCCGGCGGTGGCTCGGGAGTAGGAGGAGGCGGCTCATGAGGTGGAGGAGGAGGCGATGGCTCGGGGAGGAGGGAGCCGGGAGGAGATGGACATGGGTGGCGTTAGAGGACTTGGGCGGGGGTTGTGGAGGCCGGGCAGCGAGGGAAGAGGGAGGTGGGCGGCCACCGGAGGAGGAGGAGGAGGTGGGCGGCCACCGGCGGAGGTGAAGGAGGCGGCGGGCAAGATCCAACTTGGCATGCACGCATGCGGTTTGTAGTCACGATCCACCTCCGGCCGTCCGCCGTCACATGGTCATGAATTATAGTGTTGATTGATTGGAACCATGGAGTTACACGCATATAGTATTGTTGGTTGTGGTCTCAACAATAACAAACGCTAATAAGAATATGAGATGATGATATAGTATTTATTGCCCTCTTCTTCTTAGTTTCCTGTTTCTTTAGTTTGCCACCTTATCGAAACTAGCTAGAGCTCATCAGCTAGTTTTGCTGCTCATCTCGGGGACAACTAATTTTGGACCTGCGGTACAAGCATAGCGTTACTACCGGTCGGTATGTATATATATATATATCATCACCGTGATCGATCGATCTGATCTGTGCGATGTAATTTAGCGGCTTAGTTACATCGCACAAATCCACATATTTGACTCACTTGTATATTTCGTGAAACAGGGTCGATCCTCCGGTGAAAATTCATTTCTGTACTATTAATGCAGGAATTTTTAGATTTTTTCTTTTTTTAGGATTAATTGAATTGTAGATGGACTTTGTCTTGTATTCAGCATGTTGCATGCGTCGGCTCTAAAGGTTTAATTGTACGCATCTGTACTATTCAGCATGTGGCCTGCGTTGGCTCTAAAAGTATAGCTTACGCATATGTACTATGTTGTGGTTTTACAAGTTTTGCCTACCCAAGGTATTTGGCAACCTAAAACATATGCTAAATTTGTAGCAAGCTGCTTTGGCTAGCTTCGACGCTTCAATACTTATGCAATATAGCCTCGTGTTAACTTCAATTATGATGTTTACACGGACTTGGAGTTCCTCTCCTGGTTCGATACAACCAGTTGTGTTAGATCGGTTAGGACTCTTTTCCCAATATAGTGTGGGCTATATGATAGACAAGAAAGCCGGCGTGTGCCGGCCACAAATTAGTATATTAGGTTATGTACAATGGGTTTACATCAGATGTCTATAGCCCCTGTCACGTAGAATTTAAGCTGATATAGATGAAAGAGAATAAATATAGAGAAATGTGATGTCTATAATCCTGTAACCGACTGTAGCACCAGGACCAAGAAAAATATTAAAAGATTTTGTGTTGTTTACAATCCTGTAGCCGACTGTATCACCACAACTCATTGTATGAGCTGTCTTTAGTGTTGTCTACATGTGACATGGAGAGTTGCTATAGACATCAGCTGTCTGTACCATTATATATGTCCTTAAGCCACCAATGATTTGTTCCATCCGCGGTTGTAGCCTAGCTACAGCGTTTTGTTTGTGTTTGCTAGCTGCTTGCATGTGCTCAAGTTTGAAAGGTAAAGCAGAATGACAGGCACATACTCAATCCAGTATATTGTTGGTTGTTTGCTTGATTACCTAGCTGTGTTTCAGTGTTTGGTAGCATATACGACTCCCCTACGTACGTACTGGCGGCAAAATACTCAATCCAGTATATTGATTAGCTAAACATGCACGTAACATGGTCTCGATCGTTGCCGCGCGTGCGAGCTTAGCTAGCTAATGAAATGATGAGCACATGACATTCATACTGGCCGCGCGTGCGAGAGCTAGCGAAAGGAAGCTAATTAGTGCCATGCCACCTTCTGTGATTAGGGGTTCTTTGTGAAAGGACAGTCATCTTTTTATCTACTCTAAATATTTCTCCTATATTTTTGCGCCTCTCTTTGACGGTTTCTAGCCGTCGGGGATACGCCGAATGCTTAGTCACATCGCATATCCCTGTGATTCTTAGTCACATCGCATATCCTTGTGTCGGTTCCCCTACACGCTAGCTCGCGTTTTAAGCTACCAAACTTAGCTTGTGCTTCTGGTACAGATTAATCTTATTTTCATATTTGTTTACTATTCCAACATCTGAGTTCTTCTGTACCCCTACACATTATCTCTGTAGCCGCATGGGACTGGCTGACGCATCATTACAACACCCCTTGCTTGTAACTCTTCTCATATAGTTGATCATTGCCTTTACATGTCCGTAGTTTTTTTTTTCCTGATTTGGGTTTTTGTCGGACCTGAAAAATTAAACCAGAAATTCTCACAAAAAAACAAAACGTGTAACTTGTAATTAAAAACTAAAAGAGTAGATAATCTTTACAAAATTTGTCTACGTGGCCCACTGGGATGGCAAAAGAAAATGTGATATGAAAAAAAAAAGCCGACTATATATACTCGTGCTGTTGTGCATGCATACAAGGCTACGACATGCTTTTAATTGGTTGGTGTTATGTGTCCTGTTCTGCGCGCTAGAGATAAGAAACTACCCAACCCCTGAAAGGATACAAATTGTGTAAAAAGAAGGATTAATTTCTTATTTGCCATTGAAAGTTATTGTCTCCCTAAAATACCATCGTCAAATTGTTTATCCTTTTTGCCACTCATTCTGAACTTCTCTCCTTTTTACCACTCCGTGAATTTAGCCTGAACTTGGCCACAAAAAAATTTTGCCCTTAAGTGCATTATTTATGGCTGATATCTTTAGAAAATTATTTAACATAGTAATATAGTTCCAAAAATTATGAAATTTTTAGGAGAAGTTCCTGACATAGTGTAGATTATTGTGTAATGTTTATAGGGTTTTATTTGCAACATGTTTTCTCTAAAATCTTTCGATTTTTGGTTTTATGCATTTTATTATTCTATTTGAAAAAGTTGGTAAAAACATGTTTTAAATAATTCCAATTTTGTTGACAGTATCATTACATCAAGTTTGGATTTTAAAACATATTTTTACCAACATTTCTCAAATAGAATAATAAAAATGCTTAAAACCAAAAATGAAAGATTTTTAGAGAAAAACATTTTGCAAATTAAACACTAAAAAATTACACAATAATATACACTTTGTTAGGAACTTCTCCTAAAAATTTCATAATTGTTGGAACTATATTACTATATCAAATAATTCCTAAAGATCTCAGCCTAAATAATTCACTTAGGGCAAAATCGTCTTTCATGCCAAGTCAACGATCAAGTTCACGGTCAACTGACGGGAGTGGCAAAAAGAAAGAGAAGTTGAGCAGTGGCAAAAAGATAAGCAATTTAGCGATGGCATTTTGAGGCCGATCAACTTCCAATGGCAAATAAAGAATTAACCTAAAAAGCAGAACAATTGTGAAGGCGAACTCCATCTTTGGAGATGGGAAGGACTTCAAGGCTCAACAACACAAAGAAGCTGTTCCATTCAATGAACTCTTGGAGCATTGATTGCTTCCTCGAGCCAAAGAGCTAGCCAAGTGTTCGTGCCTTGCAGCGGTTTTCAAATAAACATAATATAAGTTATTAACTTAGAAAAGCAATATCCATAAGGTAATTATCCTACAAATGAAAGTTTTATACATAATTTGCATCTAATCAATAAGCCACATATAATCTTATCATAGGTCATAAGTGTAACACCACGGTCCAACACTTGAGCCGAAATGCCACTAACTAGACTAACTAGTAATTTTAACAATAATTTACAATAAATTTCAGCAAGCAGTCCAATAACAAAATATGTCCATGGGTCACAATAAAACAAGTATAATGATACGGCAAGTATAGATATTTAATCTCTAGATAACCAAGTAGAAAAGTAATCCAAGAATTAAGCAAAACCAACAAAATAAAGTCTTTTGAACGAATAAGCAAGTTCCAACCAATCATCTAGAGTTATTCAATGTCTATTATGTCCTAAAGGATAAACCATCACAATATAATAAATTTTCTCATGACAAATGAATCAAGTATTTGAGTGTATGTTGTGGTTCCAAGTGCGCTATCCCTTCCCAAGAAAAACGTTGTTAACAGTCACCTAAAAACAACAGTAGAGCAAGAGTGAGTTTATGACTCAACAAGCACAATAATAAACAACAAACAATAATTAATCAACCATAAACAATATCATCATCATCATCAACTATTTACTTCTCTTTGTACTTATACTCAAATATCAAATTCTGTTTTCATTAAATGCAAGATATCTCTACGCTACATGCTCACATGCTCATTTCATCGTTTATACCGGTACGACATGAGTGAACACTCACGACAATGTTCACCCTTTCATCAAGCTGATCCTCAAAGAATCGGGGACCTCTCCACTCCCGTGGAGTCTCTACCAACGAGATAGATATGTGATCGCCATGATCAACTTCTCTTGATGCAATGATGCGCAATTCATATTAATCTCATCAATTATTCCATTATCCACTATTCATGACTACATCAACACGATTGATACTATAACCATTCACAAGACTTGTAATTAAACAAGGTAATAGCATATACAACATAATGGTAATGAATGATAAGGAATACATCGATCAAATCATCGATCACTATCTACCATGCACTTGCCTCTTTATCCCCTCGGAGCTAGATAGCGAGGCGGAGGCAAGGCACTAGAGACCACACTCCTGCACAAATAATTCAAAAACACATTACCACATCACCAAATCATTACGCTAATCACCCTTGCATGTCTATGCAAAAATGACACCATTAACTCAATTCTACCAGACATGCTACCAATACTTTTTGGAATCCTCAAGAAATTTTGTACAACTTCCTAGTCATGACGAACTCCTGAATCCACTATTTACTTCCCCAAAGATTTTCCTAGGATCTGTTAGGACAGACCAATTCACAATTTCGTATATTTAATTATAAAACTTGAAAAGTTTTAAACAATACCAGTTGTGGAATCTACTCAAAATTACCTAGCTTATTCAAGTTATCACCAAAATTTAATCCATTCATTTACTAGGTGAAAACAGCCGATCACACGACATCACATAGCAGCGTCTATTTTATGGACAATGACTTTCCAAGGCCGTAACTTTTTGTTCGCTACCCCAAATCTAGTGTTCTAGATCTTCCTGGAAATGTAACGAAATTCTCTACATCCTTTCTAATTGGATAAAATTCTGAATCCAAGCCTAAATACATCTAATTGCCCCCGTAAAGTTCTACATCGAAACTCGACGAACTAGGACATGTAGAAAACTAACCTTCCCTTAGACAAAACGATCTATGAATCATACAGTGACTAATTTATGGTAATTTTAGGGATTATCGAGGTTACCCTTGAAGAACACGATGGCGATCACAAAAATCCACGAAATCCTCCTTTGTCTTCCCTCTTTCTCCTTCCCTTTCCTCTTTCCTCCTACTTTCCTCTTGCTAGCGAAACCCTAGACTTCCTCCTCGGCTAATAGCAAGGCTACAAGGGAGCGATGAGAAGAGGGTGCTAACAGGGGAAGCTAAGCGTGGGCAAGGGCGGCGAAGGTGACAAGGGCGATTAGGGCACAAAATTGTGGGTGCAGTCGCGATCGGTGGGCGGCGGCGGAGTGGGCGAGGTGCTTTGGTGCTTGTTGGCATGTGTGGTAGCAGTGGAAGACACCACATGACCAGCGGGCCCAGCGTGTCAGCGAGAGGGAGTGCGAGGCTGTCGTGGGCTGAAATTCTGCGCGAGCAAAGTGGGCTAGCTGGATTTCGGCCCAAAGGTTCGCGGGAAATTCAAAATGGGTTTTGAATTTTCCAGAAAAGGCTGAGAGTTTACCAAATTATGAAAACCACCAAACATACTCATAAATTTATTAAAATTTTTGGAGAGGCTCCTAACACAGTCTAGTTCATTCTATAAATTTTCTAGAATTTTATGTTTTATGTATTTTCCTCAAAAATTCTTTCAAGCTGTTGTTTGCATGTAATTTCACTATTTGATTTATGCAAAAGTTTTAAAACATGCTAAAAATATTTTTACCTCACATAAACATGCTCAAAATTATCTACCCATTTATTTTTATTATATTTTCCCAAAATTGGGATTTTTGGGATGTTACAAAGCTACAATGTTTGCTTGGAGTGTCTAGAAATTATCATGTTAATCGAAAAAAGTTTTGCACCACTTATTAATGTAAAATACTTAGAAATTCACACATAAATAAAAAGGTCAAATTGTATCATTGTTACCTAAAATTTTCATACAGGTTGAAATTTAAACTCAAGAAGTTGCATGTACATGTTTTCAAATTTGGATTTGTATCGGCTACTTAGATAAAAAAATTACGATGCTAGAAAAAACATGATGTTTTATCGTACATCTTAAAAGAATCCACAATGTTCGCTTGGAGTGTCTAGAAATATCAAAAAAATATTTGCACCACTTATTTTGTTGGATTATAACGGTGAAGATTAATCCGACAATATTTCCCAATAAATGCGGTCGTCATCCAAATATGTGAGTTTAGAACTAAAATTCCAATTTAAAATATATCAGTTTGTGATTAAAATTACAAATATACATAAATTAACCATCAAAATATTAAAAATCAGATTTCATAATAACAAAACTACAAGTGTGATGTCCAAATATATACAAATTTGTAATTAAAATTGGAAAGTTTAAACTACATATTTTATAAATGTAAGACATTTATAATTTGGAGTGAATTTAAAAACTAAAATTTTACTATTCAAATTTATATAATCTTTGAAATATATTTACAAAACGTATTGTTAAAACATGTAGCCGGGTGGGCGCAAGGGTTGATGACTAGTGTAACTATACATGATCTATTGTCATGTTAAGAAAATATCTCAATTAAAAAATGAGTATGCAAAGTCAACGTTATTCAAACGAATATAAAATGAGTAGCTGCTAATAAGGAGCTATTAGCTACTTGTAGTTAACTAGCCAAGTGGCCCATGCAATTGCATGGGCCACTTGGCTAGTTAACTAAAGTAGCTAATAGCTCCTTATTAGCAGCTACTCCAACATGGATCATGGAGAATTGCATGCGTACTCTCTAGCTAGCATAGCAGCAATAATCGTGGATCGATAAACCCATCACTGGGAATTATCGAGTTGGATGGTATACATCAGGGCCGGCAATAAAGCTTCCCTTACGTAAGGAACACGCATCATTTCATCCATTTCCATATATGCACGCATGCATGAGTTAATTTTACGTGCATTTTGGTCATGAGCAGATTCGATCTCCTCCGGTATTTATATCTATATATAATACATTTTGGCCATTTCAGTGCGTGCAGGATCGATCGATCGATCGATGGCTGGAGATGATGCATGGGTGCTGGCTTTTATGTGGCATGGGCTTTCACTTGCTGTGAATTTGGCGAGAACTTTTGGAGTAGCTGGTCGATGCGATTCTTTGTCCTGGTCAGCCTGGCGGTGCAATTTGCACTCACCATCTTCTGTGCCATTGAAGGAAATACACATGCAGGCTTGCAGGAAAGGAACAAAGATAATTTTCTTGGAATAGACTAATAATGGAGAGAAGCTACGCATGGTTGATTGGTTGGTTCCAAGATCTTAAATTCAAGTACCAATTCCTGTAGAACCAACAGCAATACATATACATGCGTGATTGAGAAACCTTAGAAGTATGCATACAGCATACACGAACAACTAATAATTCTAGGATCATTTAAAAAAACAGAAACAATTCTGGCAGGGAGCAAGTACAGGGAAGACTTGTCTGTTCAGAAGTAATCACGAAGCTGTATTAGTTTAATTTTTTTATTATTTGTATAGTTACAAACAGTATGTACTACATACTTGTGTATATCTAAAAAGCAGGGAGTGTCTCTGAAAAGAAAGTACATACTATATACTTGTCTCTTGAAAAAGAAACAATTGGAGTATGTATACTAATCTCAAATAAAAATCCAAAAGGAGAACATATGTACTGCTCTCTCAACAAAATGGAATATATATACCATGAAAAAACAGTACATACTAATCACTGTTTATTACATTAAGTAGAACAGCCGTCACTGTCATTAGAAAATTCCATTGGAGTTTTTTAAAAAACATTACATACTACATACTTGTTTCTTGAAAAAGAACCAATTGGAGTATGTATACTAATCTCAAATAAAAATCCAAAAGGAGTACATATGTACTGCTCTCTCAAGAAAATGAAGGATATATACCATGAAAACAATACGTACTACATACTTGTGTACATCTAAAAAAACAGGGAGTATATCTAGAAAAATAGGGAGTATCACTGAAAAAACAGGAAATACTACATACTTGTCGCTTGGAAAGAACCTATTGGAGTGTGTATACCATGAAAAAATAGTGCATACTACATACTTGTTTCTTGAAAACGAACCAAGTGGAGTATGTATACGTACTAATCTCAAATAAAAATCTAAAAGGAGTACATATGTACTGCTCTCTTAAGAAAATGAAGGATATATACCATGAAAAACAGTACGTACTACATACTTATGTACATCTGAAAAAAATAGGGAGTATCTCTGAAAAAACAGGAAAGACTACATACTTGTTGCTTGAAAAAGTACCAATTGGAGTGTGTATACTATGAAAAAACAGTGCATACTACATACTTAATATAATATATTAGAAAGATGTATTATTTACAAGCAGTTTGTAAAAGCTGTATTAGAAAGCGAAATTTAGTTTGTATTTCCTTAAGCTTTGAAGTAGTATGATACCTTAAGCTTTCCATATGTACGAAACAATACTAAGAACAACCAGGGGGAAAAAATCTCAGTGCA
This sequence comes from Phyllostachys edulis, assembly GCA_036346405.1. NCBI lineage: Eukaryota > Viridiplantae > Streptophyta > Magnoliopsida > Poales > Poaceae > Phyllostachys > Phyllostachys edulis. The sequence goes on along the minus strand of JAYEVD010000764.1, from coordinate 557,197 downwards.
TAAGATAAGAATCGCAGTGGAGGGAGAGAAGAGGCAGAGGCGAGCTGTCCCTTGACCTTGTTGCTTGTGGCAGTGTGGAGGGAGAGAAGAATCGCAGAGAGGAAGAGTCCAACTTACCTATCCCAACCTATACATGCACCACCCACGAGAGCAGCTACAATATTGACAACTACTTCATTGCCTCCCTCATTGACAACTACACAAATAACCAACACAACTGTGATTGGTCACAACCAAAATACAAGGTACCTCACCGCTAGGCTATCCTCTTGTTGGCATGCAAGAGTGTATTTGAATAACAGCTATAATGCTTTTTCATCACATAATAAGCGGGATATCGTGCGTACTCATTCATGGTTTTTGTTTTTAATATATGGAGGGCATGGATCCTATTCCTAGCTAGTCATTCGATGGCAAATATCGGTCGGAATGATTGATATTGTTAGCAATTGGATACATCGGTTTGAGGAGCATTTGTTGGTCTGTCATGTATGGAAACATACCTTTATTTCTCGATTCATATAAAGCTGTAATATACGGATTATGTATTTGCCTTAGCTTGAATGCTGATTAGCTTTGATTATACCACTAGCATCATGATTGTTCGTCCTTATCTTTCCACTCATTTTGGTTACATTAATGCAGTGAAAAATGAATGCCACCATTCTTGTACACATTATTTGAATCTAGAAAATGAATGCGAAAATGTATGCATTATTTGAATCTAGAATAATATCAAGGGATATGAACCGTGGAGGAGGCGGAGCGGGAGGCGATCGAGGCGGCGCCAGAGGAGGGAGCCAGGCGTCGAGGCGCGCCAGTGTGAGGAGGCGGAGCCAGAGGCGGACGTCGAGGCGGCCCGTGAGGAGGAGCCCAGCGGTGAGTCAGGCGGCGTGCGGAGGAGGGAGCCCGGAGGCGGGGAGGCGGAGCGAGGGAGCCGGGAGGCGGAGAGTCGGGCGGCCCATGGGAGGAGCCAGGAGGCGGAGTCGGGCGGCCAGGGAGGAGGGAGCGGGAGGCAGAGTCAGAGGTCTGTGGCCAGCGGCGGTGGCCAGCGGAGGAGGACGGGGAGGCCTTGGGATTAGGGTGGCAACAATCTTGCGAGGTGGGGGTGGGGGTTTGGGGAGCAGGAGGAGCAGCGCGCGGGGAGGAAATTGGCGCGGCTGTTATTTTAGCTCCGAGTGTATGCATGTGAACGACACTCGGAGATAATTTTTCCCGTTGCTCCGTCAGAGTTTCCCGAGTGTCCGATCGGACACTCGGGAAAGTTTAATTTCCCGAGTGTTTTTCTAAGTTTCCGAGTGTTTCATGAGGCACTCGGGAAGTTCCCGAGTGTATTATTCTAAACACTCGGGAAGCTTCCTAGCACTCAGGAACTTCGACGATTCTGGTAGTGAATATCTCGGACTGGTGGTCTATTGTAGCGGAGACGAAAGGATCCCCTAGGAATGCCAGGAGAACGACCTTCATTCTCATTTTATGGGGAATTTGGACAACGCAAGAATATTCCAAAACAAAGCCGCTGCGCCCTTAGATCTTCTAGCGACGATTAAAGAGAAGGGAAGAATGTGGTTCCGAACGGGGGCAAAGTGTCTAGAGCTTTTCAATTCCTTGTAATTAAGTCCTTTCATTTGTACTCCGCGGCTTCCGTTCCGCCCTTCTCTATTAATATAGCGGGCAGCCCTCCTACCAGTTTTATTCAAAAAAGTATATTAATTATATAAACATGCACGTAACATGGTCTCCATTTTTGCCGCGCGTGCGAGCTAGCTAATAGCTCCTTATTAGCAGCTACTCCAACTTGGGGATCATGGAGAATTGCATGCGTACTCTCTAGCTAGCATAGCAGCAATAATCGTGGATCGATAAACCCATCACTGGGAATTATCGAGTTGGATGGTATACATCAGGGCCGGCAATAAAGCTTCCCTTACGTAAGGAACACGCATCGTTTCATCCATTTCCATATATGCACGCATGCATGAGTTAATTTTACGTGCATTTTGGTCATGAGCAGATTCGATCTCCTCCGGTATTTATATCTAAATATAATATACATTTTGGCCATTTCAGTGCGTGCAGGATTGATCGATCGATGGCTGGAGATGATGCATGGGTGCTGGCTTTTGTGTGGCATGTGCGTTCAGTTGCTTGGAATTGGGCGACGAACGTCTGGAGTAGCTGGTCGGTGCGATTGTTTGTCCTGGCCAGCCTGGCGGTGCAATTTGCACTCACCATCTCAGCAGAGTTCCGGTGGCGTGGGGTCCGCTGGGTGCGGAAGTTCATCGTCTCGTCGTTGTACGTGTCAGGCGACTACCTCGCGACAACTGCTCTCGGCAAGCTCAGCGTCAGCACCACGTCGGGCGTGCACCAGCTGGTTGCGCTGTGGGCGTCAATCTTCCTGCTGCACCTCGGTGGCCCGGACAACATCTCCGCATACTCTCTCGAGGACAACGAGCTATCGAAGCGGAAGATTGGGGAATTTATTTTTCGGGTCCTGGGAGCCTTTTATGTGACCATATCAATTTCCGGCAGCCGGAAATTGGTCGTAGCAGCCCGGTGGATTCTCTTCGTCCTCGGTGTTGTCAAGTATGCGGAGAAGGAATTAGCGCTCTGGCGCGCCAACTTGGGCAACTTGCGGAAATCTGTCATGAAGGAGCCACGTCGACGTGCCGAAGATGTGAAGCGTTCCTATAAACCTGGGCTTCAATGGGACGACAAGCTTCAAAGGGACGAGAAGCTTCAGCAGATTGCTCACTCCATGTTCCATACTTGCATGCGCGCGATGGTTGATTCTTCGATCAAGGATGATAAGGATTTTGAAGACTGGAAAACTCTGATTGATCATACTGGACGGAAGGACACGTGGAAGGTGATGGAGATGGAGCTCTCCCTCATGTATGACATTCTCTACACCAAGGAAGGCGTGATCCACACTTGGCATGGCTACCTTATCCGTGTCCTTTCGCCGATTGCCACTTTGATCGTGTTAGTGCTGTTTGAACTCAGCAATGAAGCTGGTTGGAGCGGAGTTGATGTCTGGATCACTCGCATCTTGTTAGTCTCGACCTTCTTCCTGGAGACGGTATCGCTGCTCAGCGCACTAGGGTCGTCCTGGACAGGGGCCATTTTGTACCAGCGGCGACGGGGTTGGCTTGAGCATGAAATCCTATGCAATAGGCGATGGCATCGATTTCGTCATTGGCTTGTATCCCTTCGCCGGTTTGTCTCGGCGGAGGGATGCAGAGAGTGGTCGGGCACCATTGGGCAGCACAACATGCAGCGCTCGTGCAACCGCAACCGCGACATGAAAGACCGACTCTGCAGCCTGGCCAAGAAGAAGATGGGAGTTGAATGGTGCAAGGACGAGCATTACTACTTGACCGAAAAGAACGCACACCCTTCCATGGAGTTGGTGTTCAATGCTCTACTGGAATTATTGTGGCGGGTCGAGGGGACACAAGATGAGGGCTCGGAGTCAAAACACAGGTGAAGAACCGAAGAATACAATCAACCCGGAGGACCATCTTGTCACTCAAAGCACAGATGCAGACCCGATGCTTTCAAAACAACCGGGGGTGCCTGTGGACTCACTGGGCGTGCTCAAGGCAGAAAAGGGCTGGCGGGCACTAAAAAAAATGAAGGAGGAAGTGGTTAAAGATCTAAAAAGATTCATCCGTGACGAAATCCATGAGGGCATCCTTATATGGCACATCGCCACTGATGTCTACCTCTACCACCGCCACCGCAACCACGCCGAGGAAAAAGATGCAAAGACCACCCAGGCAATCGAGGTGCTATCCAACTACCTGATGTTCCTCCTCGTAGAACACCCCTACATGCTACCAGACCTTGTTTTGCGCAAGTTGTACGAAGTAACCCGCGATGATTTGGCAACAACATGGGGAAAATGCGCACCTGTGAGCAACCGAGCTCACCAGCACGATGGCCTTGCTAGGATCATGGAAAAGTTTAAGAACAACCGATTCGTTGAGGGACTTGAGGGTCTTGTTCTCGTGCTTGCAAATAAACTTGCCAATAAACTGCTCGAGTTCGACAAGTCGCATCCAATCTTGAAATTGGTATTTGACGTGTGGGTGGAGATGCTCCTCTACGTGGGCCACCGATGCAGCAGGGAATCCCAAGCCAAGAAGCTCAGCACAGTCAGAAGCGGCGCAGAGTTAGCAACCGTCGTGTGGCTTATTGCAGAGCACGCTGCCCTCAATCCCGTCAACAAAGATGGGATGGAGAAACGTAAGGAGCTAAGTACATACAAAGCTGCCCGTTCCAATCTTAAGCCGAAATTCTCGACGGACGAAGCCTAGTCTAAGAAAAGTTGTATGAAATTGCTCTGTACACATGCATCGGCTAGTGTACTAGTAGCTCTTCCTTTTTCTACGAGACAAATGTTAGTGCTAATGGAGATGGTTATATTGCCTTAATGTTTATGAATTTTTCAATAAATACTATTTTTATCTTAAATTAACTATCATTTCATGAAAACCTTTATTTATGTTACGAAAAGAAAAGTCTATTACGGAGTCCAATTTTTACCTCTCAACCATAGAACCGTCCAACTTGCATCCATCTATCTATCTATATATATATTAATTAAAGTCTCTCCTAAAAGCCCCATATTAATTCTAGGAGGTAAAAAGGCTAAAATTCCCACATTAATCGGAGAAAAAGAAAAATGCTAG